>PKML01012401.1:644589-656599 GCA_002933935.1 Eutrema yunnanense | reverse complement strand
ATCTTGTTTTCTCTTAGCAAATACTTACATTTTGAGAGATCTTGGGATTTGTAAGAGAAGTTATCTTTATCTTAATGCAATTTCTTGTTCTTTGAATCTAATCTTTCTTTCTTGCTTATTCCTAAACATGAATCTTAGCAAACTTAACATATGTTTTGTTGGGATTAACATGATTAGTGAGTAATCTTTTAGGGTCTTTTGGGTGAGATAGATTAGGGTGATTTGGGGTTGATCCATGATGTTAGGGGTCCTAGATTGTTTGATTTCCTTCCTTAATAAGTGTTCCTAAAGCTAGATTAGCCTTGATCAAGTTGATTTAGATCATAGGGAATTTCTCGCCCGGAAGGTGTTCGATGAAATTCCCCAATGAACTTATTTAGGGATTTACACTCTTGGCCTATGGAAATAGTTGTCCAAGGTGTTTATTGGTTGTTAGACCTTGTGTTTAATGCTTGATGATTGCTTAATTACAAATGGAAGTTTGTTCTTAATTAGGTGATTAGCAAGTGATTAATGTCATGGAAGTGGATTAATCTTGATTAGTGGTCTAAGCCTAAGGATTAATATTGGTTGAATACATTGGCATCATGGATTAGTTCTAGATCACACAAAATCAATTACCTCACCCTAAGATTCGCCTTTAATTATTACTTTAAGTTCAATTGAGTCTCTTGTTTAGTTCATTATCTTATCTTGTCACAATCGTTTTAATTACTCAGATTGTTAGTCGTTTGATAGAATTGAGTATTGAGGCTTTCAATTTCATTAGACAATTAGTAAAACCCTCTTTGTTTAGCTTAGATTTAGGAGTTTCGTGTATTCTTAGTGGCTTAATCTAATCCCTCTGGATTTGACATCTCTTATGCTATAACGATAAGCATAGAGGAATTGACAAAAGTCCTTTATCACTCAGCTCATTTTTTTTCACACTAACACAATTTTATCAAGCCCTCGAACTTTGACAAAAAATTAGTTCCAACAGTCATTTTATCGGTGTCGAATTCGACTCCACATGTCTTTTATGTGTAGGCGTATTTGACTATTGAACCGGTTTGTTGTGGCCCAAAATAATAACAAAAAAACAAGTAACCGTAAAATTATTTATTACCTATGACGTTACGCAAACATGGCTTACAATGGGTAGCCACTTGATTTTTATTTTGTACGTGCAAAATATTATAATAATTGATAAAGAGTATTCTATATATTTTATATATTATATATTTGACAGTTAAGATTTAATTGTGCTCTTCCTGTAAATTTATAGTATTATCATGTTTGTTTTATTTCTATGCGAACGCTGTTTTTTTTTTGGTTTATATCTAGCCTGTTTTTGGTAATATCAAAACTTTGGTCAAGACTCCAAGAACGATTTTTAAATATAAGTATATTTTTGATCATAGTTGATCGAAGGTGTTGTAAAATGATGAGAAATAGATATTTAGTTTCTCAAGGGCACCTTGGTATTGAGTCCAGGATTCTGATCAAGCATCTATATTGTTCAAAAAATAAAGGAGAATTTCATAAAGTCATTTTCTTCTTGACAAAGTCTTAGCTAAGAGTCTTCAAACTAACTTATTTAATTCAACTAATAAGTGGAAACAAACATCTCATAGTGTGTGTTGGATCTTGGAGTTTATTAATTACCGCTGAAGTGAATAGTACTCCATCTGTTTCAAAAAGAATGTCATTCTAACAATTTTCACACAAATTAAGAAAACTTATAAAAATTATATTTTATCATTTATTAATACACTAAAAAACATTCTATTTCTAATTAATACATTAAAACACTAGGGTTAAAACTGGATTTTTAATACTCCCTCTGTTTTAAAAAGAATGTCATTCTAGCATTTTTTTTTTTGTTACATAAAGAGTGTCATTTTGTATTTTCAATGCAAATTTTTTATTAAAAATCCAGTTTTAACCCTAGTGTTTTAATGTATTAATTAGAAAGAGAATTTTTTTTAGTGTATTAATAAATGGTAAAATAGAATTTTTATTAGTTTTCTTAATTTGTGTGAAAATTGTCAGAATGACACTCTTTTTGAAACGGAGGGAGTAAAAAATTTGCATTGAAAACAAAAAAAAAATGCTAGAATGACATTCTTTTTAAAACGGAGGGAGTATGTGTTAATCCATTGCTCATAAATACGTTCTTTCCCGATTAGTAATTATGTCATACCATAACGATTATGAGAGTAGAGTTGCTCATATGCATGCACGTATATTAAATATAAATGTGAAATTAGAAAAGAAAAAAAAATCGATATGTGAAATAGACAAATAGTGTGTGTTCAGAGTACAAATGATGCGTGGGGATGGAGTGTGTATATTCAGTGTACAATGATGTCTGATTGATCGAAATATTTTCTTTCTTCTTTTTTGGTTAAGGAGAATGGATTTAAATAGAATAGTCCGTACATAGATGAGTGTGCGAATACGTATGCAGAAGGTAGAGTGTAGAAAGACCGTAGTAGGAGACAACTTGCTTCTTCAGATGCCCTCTGTTTTTGCCTGTATTAGTTAGTATAGCTGTTTTTTTTTTCCTTCTAATGCTTTTTTTTCCATATACAACATACGTGAAAGAAAGAAAAATGCCTGTTTCTTTTTGTTTTATCTTCTGATATTTTTTATTTTAGGAATGGACATATTATCCAAAAATATCCAATTTGACCATCAAAAAAAAATCATATACCTAGAGAATTGGCTACATGTATAATTAGCTACATGCAAATATTCGAAAGTATAAGTACGCGTATAAATTTTGCCAAATGATTATTAGTTCAACGAATTAGATTAATAGAAAAGAGTGAGGAAATTTATTTAAAATGAAAGCATGTGTAGCCGTAGATAGGAATGTATGTATATACAATAGCTCTGGAGGTGATATATATATATATCACTCTGTCAGGAAGTCATAGAAAAAAGGACAAAGAACTGGGTAAGCTATTGAAGACAAGCAATACCCAGTTGTATCAAATCAATCAGATCAGTCAGAGAAAAACTTTCAGATCTGCAGAATCTCCATCCCTTAAAATAATTAAAATAAATGTTGTATCACAAAAATTCAATAATATTACTTCGAAGGAAAAATAACACAACCTGTATAATATGAGCAAAAAAGTTAAAAGGAAGATATAATTAATTAAAAAAATTGAGTAAAAAAAAATCAATTAACAAACAAAAAAAAGATTATAACTAGAACAGACTAGGGTATGCGTGGCTCAAGTAGAAGAAAAAAAATATCAGGCTAAAGTAATGATAGCATGTGATTACTATTTATAAAAAATTTGTCTTACAATTAGTTTTTTTTGTTGCGTTTGTTCCGTTGTATTTTTTATGTTTATTCCGTCTACTATGCATATTTTGTACTAACTATTTTAGGAACCTATCCTCTGTAATGAATATCATATCATATTTAGTATTATCCGCCGAAAAAGGTTTAACATTAACCATAAAACCAAAAAAAAAAACAGAATATACAAATTAACATAAAAATCAAGAAATCACATAACTTGTTTTCTTCAACTATCTATCTCTCTCTCTATATATATATATATGTATATATATAGGAAAATTGAGGTTATATACACTTCGGTCTAGCCGAGGATATATTTGTTATTGAAGAAGTTTCAGAAGTTGGCATGGGATAAATCCCAAAAAAATCAACACCTTTTCTATACGAGAATCGAACTTAAATATTTTAGAAAACGTAACTTTTAGAAGATTTTTAAAACGCCACTAGTCCAACAATTATTTGGTGATGATATATATTTCTATGTTCAGATTTCTCAATAGATCACTGCACAAGTTCTTCTTTCATTTTTGTCTGGCCGAGGATATATATTATATCTCTAGGTTCATCTACAAAACATACTTGATACTTGCATTCAGAAAAAATAACATAACGATAAAATCATATCAGTGACCACATGCAGAGGAAATGACATCATATATCCCCACAGTAACAGTTCGATAAAAATATAGTTTACTCTTTTCTGTTTGTTATATAAATGCTAATTGGCATTTTCTATCAAGTTGGTATTAAAAACAAAAATTAGTTTTTGTCTCGTATATTTTATTTTTTGGTTGAAAAGGTTTTCTGTAAGCTTGTATTATATGAATATATATATATATTCGGATTGAGGGGGACACCGACCAAC
This sequence comes from Eutrema yunnanense, assembly GCA_002933935.1. Lineage (NCBI taxonomy): Eukaryota > Viridiplantae > Streptophyta > Magnoliopsida > Brassicales > Brassicaceae > Eutrema > Eutrema yunnanense. The sequence continues at coordinate 652,433 of PKML01012401.1, read as the reverse complement.
ATGTGGTTATGCTTTTAGGGCACAAGTGTGAGTCTCTCTTTTGTTTGTTTATCAACGTGTGAATAATAATAATAATTAGTGTTTCACCCGCCCGCATAAAATCCACTTTTTTGGTTAAATGTCCACGCACCAAAAAAAAACCTTTGTTGCTAAAGTGAAAAGTTGTCTATAGATACTTAATCTTTTGGAAACATGCAATTATTACTATTGGATACTCCCTCTATTTTTTTATATAAGGGGTTTTCNGGAAAAACCCTAGCCTCTCTCCTATATATACAACCCGATTTTCACCTAAAAAATCATCCTCTGATACACAATAAACACATTCTAAAAGTTCTAGCAATAGTTTCTTCAATTCCCTTCTGTCNCTCTTTTGTTTGTTTATCAACGTGTGAATAATAATAATAATTAGTGTTTCACCCGCCCGCATAAAATCCACTTTTTTGGTTAAATGTCCACGCACCAAAAAAAAACCTTTGTTGCTAAAGTGAAAAGTTGTCTATAGATACTTAATCTTTTGGAAACATGCAATTATTACTATTGGATACTCCCTCTATTTTTTTATATAAGGGGTTTTCCCTAAAAGCANCGCCTCCTTAGATTTATTATTGCTTTATCGTTATATGAATCGTCTGTACCTTAACTGTTTATTTATATAATCGTGATTAAATCTCTCCTGTCTATTGTGCTAAATTTTGGTCCTACAGTTTCAACTATATTCTAAATTTTTTGTCCATATATGTTTTCAGAAAACTCTCTATACCGATGATAAATTCAATCGAAATTGATTGGACATTACGATGAACTACGTTAGACATGCACAAATCTATTTATCGAACGAGAAATCTGATCATCTTATGAATTTTCGGATGCTATGATTGTAACGTCCCGGCTGAAACCGTATGTGGGACTCCCACATCCAACAGTATCCTCATATGACTATAAAATGTGCACTGAAAAATTTGGAAAAATTAAACAGTCAAAAATTGGACGAGGAAGAACTTGGATTTGGACTTAATAAATAAAGAAAAAGAGAGAGGGATAAAAAAACCTAGTTTAGCATATAAACGATCTCTGTGGTCCTGAAATTCTCAAAACTTGTAAGACTTGTAGATTTTGTTCGTCTTAAAATCATAGATATGTGGTCCTGCTCTGTGACATGCATGTACGGACTATATACTTACATGATAATAATATGTCCATGTGTGTAACAGATGATCAATAGATTCAGATGATGACGTAATTTATAATATCACTATTTATATACACAGGTTTTTTGGGGATTATAACCTTGAGACGTATGTATTCTCTAGATCCAAAATAAAATATTCTAGGTCATATGTAATCTGATCGTTAAAGTACCTTTATAATAGACGATCAAAATTATATTAATATATCAATTATATAAAGTTTATAATTGATATTTTATTTTTATAATTAATATGATCACATCACATTTCAGTTAGTCGATAAAATTTTGACGCATATAAAATTATAAAAAAATTATTCCATTAAATTTGGACACGAGTAAAAATATTTTTTTTCAATTAAATTTAAAATAATCAAAGTGTAAAAATAAAAAAACTATAGCAAATTGAGTAAATAAAATATATAGATTAAAGTATATATATAAAAATAAAAAGATATAATTTCATTGAAAATGAAAAAAATGAAAAAGTAAAAGGTAAGAAAAAAAAGTAAAAAGGAAACAAGCTTGATAAAGAATATAAATAAATAAACAAAAATATATGCAAATCAGAAGAAAAATATATAAAACTATAAATTATTCATACATTAAAAATCGCAATATTAAAACAAAAATGATGATCCTAACCGACTATACTAATTAAGAATATGAAAAACTTCGAAATATTTATAACGGTTGTCGTAAACGATGGCATAGGTGATATATGTATATGTGTGTGTGTGAAGAGTTTTTTTCTTAATATAAATACCATTTTAAAAATATAATCTTTTTGAATTAATATTGTTAATATGTTTAGACTATCTTTGCTTCCCTTATTTAAAAGGTGAGTATATAAACTATTTTGAGAAAGAGTTTTTCACATCTACCATGTCCTGCTTCCTTAATCTAGTCCCAGCTTCTAAAAAATATATCTCCTTTTATGAATGAGTTTTAGATATGTTGCATTTAATTACTCAATGTCCCTTTTATTTTGGCAATGATACCAAATTAAGTTTTATGGTTTTCAACTCAAAACAAATTGGCAATGAGTGGATTGGCCCAAGTCCCTTATATATTATTCAATGTCTATTTCCACTTCCGATGTGGGACAATCTTCACACACTCCCTAGAGATTAATCTCTACCTAATCCCAATACTCCCCTCGAGATAATGGCTCTTCTAGCCATTAATCTCGACAGACCATCAATCATCGGGTCGGGGCGGTCGGGCCTTCTTCTGGGCCGGATTACGTACGGGCAGTGTGTGTTCGGGCTCTGATACCATGTTAAGTTTCCTGGGCTTCCAACTCAAAACCAATTGGCAATGAGTGGATTGGCTCAAGTCTCTTATATATTACTCAATGTCCCTTCCCACTTCCGATGTGGGACAATCTTCATACACTCCCTAAAGATTAATTAAGGCATATGACCCATTAATCTCTACCTAATCCAAATATCTTTACTTCCCTTATTAAAAAGGTGAGTATCTCTATAATATTATTTTAAGAAGACATTTTTGACATTTTTAAAAATGAATTTTATTTTGTAAGTTATTACATGAAATGCCATTACAAATAACAAAGAATAATTGAAATAGGAAATGGTATAATTGTCTTTTACAATTAGTGATAAGAATATGGAAAGTATATATTTTGCATTAAAGATGTTATCTACTATATTTTTTTTAAATAATAATCAATTCATATATATTCAAAACAAAAAAAATCTATTCAAAATTTTGATATATTTTTCACTATAGTTTATTATATTTTATTTGAATTTATATCAAAATAAAAATTATAAGATATTTTACTAATTTTATAAGAAGTTAGACACAAGATTTTTTTTTTTTTTAAGAGTTCATGAACAAACCACAAAACTAGAGCCATTAAACGGTGCATAATAATTAATAGAGTTATGTTTTTAAGATTATATGTTTTACGGGTTAGTCCGAATAATATTTTAGTCCACTGCAAAACGGGTTAAATAGACAAATTATTCCGTCTGACAATTCTATCTATAATCATGCATATTATAGAATTCAACTAAAAGTGATTTTTCTTAAATTTTAAAATAATTGTTTAAAAAAAAAATTACAATCCTAGTATATACTATTTTGAGAAAGAGTTTTTCGCATCTACCATGTCCTGCTTCCTTAATCTAGTCCCTGCTTCTAAAAAATATATCTCCTTTTATGAATGCCTTGTCCGAAAAATTGTTTATACCATTTTTTAGATTTTAATATTAACCCCAAAAATAGAAAAAGAGAACAAAAACATTTTATGCTTTAAGAAACAAAAGCTGAGCTAAACGCAGATAAATCACAATTACATTTTTTAAACTCATAGATTCATTATATATTTTACGAGAGCCTTGCGTTCTATTTACATTGTATTGTCGAAGACCTATGTTTTTAGTAACGGAGCTGACATATAGAGTTGAGTTTTGTGGATTTGTCCAGTGAACTTGCAGAGCACTTAAGGAGATACTTTAAAAAGAAAAGGCCAGGAAAAAGACAAAAATAAAAAGGAGGAAGGGAAGAAAAAAAAACTACATATAGAACATTAATTATCTGTTCGACCCAATAAAAATAGAGCAGTCATTATTTATTAATAATTACATGCATGTATCCTGACAAAAATTAATATAAAATCATTTCTCGTTCTCTCTATATTTTTCCATATTTTAAAGAATGCAAACAAAATATCTCCCTCCTCTATTATTTTTTTTGTGAAGACCAATATGTTTCAAAGATTTCGATAACCTTATGGATAATTTCTCATAATAAATATCCTCTCACATATTCATAGACTACTACTATATCCAGTTCAAAATATGTCATTATATGACTTTATTTTTTATTTCACAAAAATGTTTTTTTGTATTTTAAATATAAATTTTAAAACAAATTTCAGTTTTATATTTTTATTTTAATTTATTAAATGGAGAAATAGTTTTATATGTATATGAATACATAATATAATAAAATTGAAACATTTTCATAAAACCAATATTTATAATAAAGCAAAGGTAATGTCTATTGCAATTTTTCTATTTGTTCATATTTATCTCGATTCAATGTTAGTAATTTAATTATTAACTTATTTGACCATCTAAAAAAGTGATTTTCAAAGTTCTAAATTCAAGCATCAACAACATAGTTAAGACTAATTTATGCGCTAGTTTACTATCTGAACAAATTATAAACCTAGATCTAGATTTTCTTGAGAAAAAGGGGGGGCTTAAGATTCATCTAAAATATCTTCCCCTAAGAAACTTTTATGAATTTTCTTTCATATATCCATAGATAAAAATTACTATATTTTAACTAAAAATGCACTTAACATAAAATGGTCTCTTGGAGTTTAGACAACGTCGGCTTAACTTTCCATTAACAATAACAGCAAATGGGTTTGGTGCAAAACACATACCAAATATACGGCGCAAGTGATTTTAAAATCAAATTTCTGCAGTTTTTTTTATTTAAACAAAAATTCTTAAGCTATTTCAAGTGACTCTGATGTGTCCCGCACTTGAATGTTTCGCCATCACAAAAAGAGCCAAAAGGCTAAAGCTCTAATCTTTTTTATTTATTTATTTAACCTAATAAAACTATGTAATGATCAAATAATAGCTAGCTAGGCAGATTCATGCATTAACTATATATGTTCAGTTCATTCGAAGTTTTAATTACGTGCTAAAGTTATAATTAATAGTTATAAAAAAAGAGTTATAATTAATCATCATTAGCCGGCACTATGTTAGGCCTTTGGTAAGACAAATGGCAATGTTGTTGTGAAAAGGACATGTGAGACAACATCTTTCCTAATGTCACACGAGCAGAAAACATCACTATCCATTTTTCATTATTATGTGATTAGATTCTAATTAAACTCTAGATAGTTATGCCCCTTTTTTCTACTTATGTACGCGTGTGTAAGTGTCTATTAAAGGGAATACTTTACAGCACTTTATTTTCACTAATTATGTAATGCCCATAAAAGGAGAGAGTCGAATTTGAAGTCGTATTATCTTATTAAAAAAAAAAACTTAATGTGTTACGGCCTTAGTAAGACTTATTTGTCGGATCCAAACTTTACTTATTATTATTTATTTTTGACATATTTATATAAATTAGCACTTATTTAAACTTTGTTTACAATTTTAATACTTAATTTTTTTTTTTTTTTTTTTTAGCGTGTAAATGATGAAAATATCTCTCATTTTGTCTACCCATATACCGTTCACAAGCATACACGATGTACTCATGTACGGTACATTGCCTAAATTGTCATAAATAATAACAAAAGTGTTAAAAAATTATGAATAGTAAATTAAATGTTAAAAACTATGTAAAGTTTAGAAAATGCTAATTTTTGCAAAATATTATTTATTTTTTAATCAAGAGCTTTATTATTTAAATGCTATATCAATTTTAAGTGCACTCTCCAAATATACAACCTTATTTTTAAAAATATATACCTAGTCCAAACTACTGTCTATAGTCTCATCCGCGCGGAGTTAAGTTTTTTTGTAAACTAAACTTTAAAATATACAAAATGTGAAATGAGAAATAAAATAGAATTTAAGTGATTGATTCAAATATGTTGAATTTTTAATTCTTAGGTTTATAGTAAAAAAAATAATATTTTGTTAATTTGGTGTGGAATATGTGTTTTGATGTTTATACCATATTTCTAACATGTACTATGTGAAATTTAGACTCTGACCCGCGATGTGTGCGGAACAATAATTAACAAATACACTTAGAGTTAGAATCTATATTCTTTATATTGTTTTTAGTTGTATAACAGATGTACCAAATATGACATATTTATAACATATTTATTATGTTATATTTCGGGTTAATTATCACATGAAGGATTAGACCATCAATGTTTTTTAAATGCATAAAAATTGATATTTCCAGCTAAATATTTAGTATAATTTTATATTATTTTGATTTAATTTAAAATTAGAAAATCTAGCGGGATTTTAAAATTCTCGTTTGATATTTTCAACTTAAAATCTCTAAAATATAGTATATTTTAATATTTTCTGATTTTTTTTTCTACAAAATAATTGGTGTTTGGCAACATGTTTAATGGTATAGATAAATTATAGAAATATCCATAATGAAACCTCTTTGGCTTCAAAAAAATGTTCATATTTTAATAGTATAGATACACATAACATATAAATGTGCGATAATTGTAGATAGTTAACTTAGCTTTATATCGGCTTTGATTTTCTGATGGTTTGGTTTAACAAAAACTTTAAATTCTTTTTCTTTTGCATCTTGATTCATGTTTTGTATATTTGATATTCTAATCTAATATTGACCAAGAAGATTTGGATCGTGATACATATTTTTCAAACTTGGACGTTGTTTTTTTTAATAAGTCGAATATATCTTAATCACTCATAAGAATCCGATTTTATGTAGCGTTTTAAGAATTTGTTTTGACATGTATAAATACTTGATAAGACTACGATACATATTATTATTATCTATTTTTGATTTTCATTTTCTGTTATAAAATATATGAGAATAATTATAAAATCTATTTTAATGTTTTAAATTGACATGTTTGGCAACAAGTATAATTAATTTAGATACATTATAGAAATATCTATATTAATACTTGTTTGGACACAAAATACTCATCTTTTAATATTATAGATAGTTATAGGGCTACCTTGTCTCAACATTAATTAATACTTTAATAGTACGAGTTCATAGGGCATTGTCGTCAATTATAACATGATAAGGTATACACTGAAAAATAAGAAAATAATTAAATAATGTATGAGTTCTAGGAATTATGTTCATATTCTATTTTGGGTCGTTCCAAAAAATGTGTTCATAGAAGATTCAATTTATGTATAGTATAATATACAAAGACAAAGTAATAAGGCTCATCAAAGGTTGTATTAAGTAATTTAAAGATTTCTGGCGGTGTATCATTTTTTAGGCCCATAATTCGTATTCAAACTACAAGTGTCGTAGCTGACATTTATAAGGGGAGTCAACAATAACACAATGTGTTTTTACCAAACTATGAATGATGCTGAATTTCTTTCGAGTTACTAAGTCACCCGATTGAACCGGTTAAGTTATAGGTCACTGGATAAATTTAAATACTAGTAAGTTTTTTTTAATTAAATATATTTTTACTTTAAATGAAGTCAATAATTATGAGTTTCTTCTTTTTGACAAAATAATAATTATAAGTTTGTAAAAGCAAATTTTAAATATTTTATAGTTTTTATTTCAAGGAAAATCAAAATAGCAACTCAAATACGTCACAATTCACCCAAATTTGAACCAACAAAACATATATAGTTAGAAACAGTAATCAATAAAAAGAAAAAAAACAATCAAACAAACAATCAATAATCAGATTACAAAACAAGTTAATTGTCGTTGACTTCGCCGGTAAAGACATCAACGGCTCCCATTTTCACCATCGCGATCGCAAACTGGCGTTTGAATAAGTCGTTGTCGGCTGCGTATTGAGCCATCGTCGGTTGCGAGCCGCTGGTCAAGTTGCAAAACTCCTCTCCTCACTCGGATTTGTCCGAAGAATGCATTATCGAAAGTCAACGGCGTTGACCGGTCAAGTCCTGTTGATGGGTTCTCTGAGGCCGCACATATA
>PKML01012401.1:522198-641785 GCA_002933935.1 Eutrema yunnanense | reverse complement strand
AAAAAAATAATATTTTGTTAATTTGGTGTGGAATATGTGTTTTGATGTTTATACCATATTTCTAACATGTACTATGTGAAATTTAGACTCTGACCCGCGATGTGTGCGGAACAATAATTAACAAATACACTTAGAGTTAGAATCTATATTCTTTATATTGTTTTTAGTTGTATAACAGATGTACCAAATATGACATATTTATAACATATTTATTATGTTATATTTCGGGTTAATTATCACATGAAGGATTAGACCATCAATGTTTTTTAAATGCATAAAAATTGATATTTCCAGCTAAATATTTAGTATAATTTTATATTATTTTGATTTAATTTAAAATTAGAAAATCTAGCGGGATTTTAAAATTCTCGTTTGATATTTTCAACTTAAAATCTCTAAAATATAGTATATTTTAATATTTTCTGATTTTTTTTTCTACAAAATAATTGGTGTTTGGCAACATGTTTAATGGTATAGATAAATTATAGAAATATCCATAATGAAACCTCTTTGGCTTCAAAAAAATGTTCATATTTTAATAGTATAGATACACATAACATATAAATGTGCGATAATTGTAGATAGTTAACTTAGCTTTATATCGGCTTTGATTTTCTGATGGTTTGGTTTAACAAAAACTTTAAATTCTTTTTCTTTTGCATCTTGATTCATGTTTTGTATATTTGATATTCTAATCTAATATTGACCAAGAAGATTTGGATCGTGATACATATTTTTCAAACTTGGACGTTGTTTTTTTTAATAAGTCGAATATATCTTAATCACTCATAAGAATCCGATTTTATGTAGCGTTTTAAGAATTTGTTTTGACATGTATAAATACTTGATAAGACTACGATACATATTATTATTATCTATTTTTGATTTTCATTTTCTGTTATAAAATATATGAGAATAATTATAAAATCTATTTTAATGTTTTAAATTGACATGTTTGGCAACAAGTATAATTAATTTAGATACATTATAGAAATATCTATATTAATACTTGTTTGGACACAAAATACTCATCTTTTAATATTATAGATAGTTATAGGGCTACCTTGTCTCAACATTAATTAATACTTTAATAGTACGAGTTCATAGGGCATTGTCGTCAATTATAACATGATAAGGTATACACTGAAAAATAAGAAAATAATTAAATAATGTATGAGTTCTAGGAATTATGTTCATATTCTATTTTGGGTCGTTCCAAAAAATGTGTTCATAGAAGATTCAATTTATGTATAGTATTAATATACAAAGACAAAGTAATAAGGCCCATCAAAGGTTGTATTACGTAATTTAAAGATTTCTGGTGGTGTATCATTTTTTAGGCCCATAATTCGTATTCAAACTACAAGTGTCGTAGCTGACATTTATAAGGGGAGTCAACAATAACACAATGTGTTTTTACCAAACTATGAATGATGCTGAATTTCTTTCGAGTTACTAAGTCACCCGATTGAACCGGTTAAGTTATAGGTCACTGGATAAATTTAAATACTAGTAAGTTTTTTTTAATTAAATATATTTTTACTTTAAATGAAGTCAATAATTATGAGTTTCTTCTTTTTGACAAAATAATAATTATAAGTTTGTAAAAGCAAATTTTAAATATTTTATAGTTTTTATTTCAAGGAAAATCAAAATAGCAACTCAAATACGTCACAATTCACCCAAATTTGAACCAACAAAACATATATAGTTAGAAACAGTAATCAATAAAAAGAAAAAAAACAATCAAACAAACAATCAATAATCAGATTACAAAACAAGTTAATTGTCGTTGACTTCGCCGGTAAAGACATCAACGGCTCCCATTTTCACCATCGCGATCGCAAACTGGCGTTTGAATAAGTCGTTGTCGGCTGCGTATTGAGCCATCGTCGGTTGCGAGCCGCTGGTCAAGTTGCAAAACTCCTCTCCTCACTCGGATTTGTCCGAAGAATGCATTATCGAAAGTCAACGGCGTTGACCGGTCAAGTCCTGTTGATGGGTTCTCTGAGGCCGCACATATATAGTGGTTAAACTGTATAAATAAAGTTTTCAATATTGATTAGATACTAACAAAAAAACACAAAACAAAACGCAATCCGATTTCAAACTGATTCGAAATCAAACCACGGTCCACTAGTTAAACTCTTCTGAAATTAAATGTATATTTGACTACAAGTCTACAAAATGAATCCAAACCTGAACCAAAACTGAAACCGTACTAACCGGTCTAAAATAGATTCAGTTATACTTGTAACTACTATCTATATACTTATTTGTGTAGTGATTTGCTTAGGTGTCGCGTTCACAACGAGTTTCGGCTGCGGAATGACGTTTATACCCTTTTTTAAAATCGATGGCTTATGTGTTGTATTCTTATTCGTCTAGCTTTGATGATGTGTACGAATCACTTAAATTATACCAATTTTCGACCAATTTTCAATTTTATGGTTATCTATATACAAAACCGCCAAGGTTAATGACGGTTTATAGTATACTAAACCGTAAACGTTAGGGATTTTTTTGGTCTCTTTTAAATGGAAAAATACTAATAAATTCTACTTCCTCTTTCTTTTGATATACACAAATATTCTAAATTTAAAAATTATACGATAATAATAAAAGGAAATTTAAGTATATATCATATATATGATTAACGATAATGTTAAATTTATTTTTTTGGTCTCTTTTGATATACACAAATATTCTAAATTTCAAAATTATACGATAATAATAAAAGGAAATTTAAGTATATATCATATATATGATTAACGATAATGTTAAATTTATTTTTTTGGGTCTCTTTTAAATGGAAAACTACTAATAAATTCTACTTCCTCTTTCTTTTGATATACACAAATTCAATTGGATATAAAATAGGAAAGACTTAACGATAATGTTTAAGTTCCATTAAAATAGAAAAATCCTAATATATTGACAGTAATTCATTAAATTAATGTTAAACAAATCTTACGATATTGACAAAATTATATACTTTCTATTATCATAATCATAAACATAGAAAATTAATTCATTCTATGATTTGGAAATACTAGCTTCAAAGCAACCGACGTATAAATAATTTGAAATGTAATTTTAATTAGTTATAGTTTTGGGCTGTCAAAGCAAATTAATCATAATTTTTCTATATATTGGGATATCCCATAATTTTGGTAAATAATTGGGAAAAAATGGCTAAAATTTCTCTTACTATATAATTTATTATATAGTAAGTATACATATAATTTCTTTGTGATAATGAATCATTCTCTGGTCATACTATTACACGTTTTTGCTCTTTCCTTTTTAACCTAAGACAAAGTTGTTCTGATTAGGAACAACATCATATCTCTTTTTACCACATCGAAACTTATTTCCGTCAAGTCTCTTAACATTAACTAATTTTGCAAACCTAACCGCATCAGCAAAGAAAAAAAAATCAAAACTATATATACAACTTAGATTTCAAAAAAAAAACTCTTAAAACAAAATATAGCATCGGATAATAAGGAATCAACACGCGAACGTAAAGTTTTTAAAATATATCAAAAATACATACAACAAATTACCAAAACATTAATATGTAATAAAAATATGATTAATACATAAAACAAATTAGGGAGAAAGATTACTCTTTTTAAGATAAATATATATTTATAAAGAAAAAATTGAAAAAAAAAAAATATCATGTATAAAACACATGATGAATATACATAAAAACAATTATTTGAAATAATAAGTTAATCAAGCATATTAGCCCGCGCCAGGCGCGGGCCCGATCACTAGTAATATTGTAAAACCAAAAAAATGGACCCAAATAATTATAAACTCGTGTGGTCCATGGACGGATCGGTTGAACTTACTTTGCAACCAAACCGGAGCCCATGGACGGATCGGGAAGTCCGGTTCCATTAAAATTCATGGGCCGGTCCCGGAATAGATCACAAGATCCCACACCAACCGTGTGTGCACCCGAAAGAGCCACCGCATCGAACGTGTTCATCAGTTTGTCCCCAAAGAACCTGAGAAACGCAGCCACGGAGGCGGTTGGTCCGAGAAGGTTGAACACGCCATTGGCATTCGTTCCCAACCCATCACGTCGCCCCGTGGGGATGTTGTAGCTCGGCCCTCCAGCTAAGGCCACAGAGTCGCGTGTGGCAAGGGCCATTATGTCGGCGCACGAGACGTTTGAGGGACATTGAGCCTATAGCTCGGCCTTGATCTCGTCGATCAGCTCAACCCCTCTCACGCTCAAGTTTGGACCGACGAATCTTTCGGAATCTGTCGAGTTTAAAATGCATCCGAAGCAAAGCGGCCGTAATTGTGGGGTCACTCCCGAATTCATCGCTCACGAGATTTCGAACGATACTTTCTGCATTAGGGCATGAATTGTTATAAAACCCGACTCTCAGTTGAGCAAACGTGACCGGAAAAATAAGGAAAACTAAGAGTACGTAGAATAGATAAATTTGTAATCTTCATCTTGTTTTGTAAAAAAATTTGCTTGAGATCAGCCCGTAGTTACTATATATACCACAAAATCGACTGTCGATAATATATTTTTATAGAGGAAAATTTCATACGTGTAAGTCCAATATATTTAGACTAATTAAGAGGGGTAAATATCTAAACGCAAAGGGAAACATTCCGTTGCCTTCTGGAATATTTTAAAACAGTATACGCTAATAGTTGATGTAGCTAAGTCGATAATAATATTTATAAACAAACGTATATATCAAGAGAATTATTTATTTTATATAATCGGTAAGATGTATGTTTCAACTTTCAACCAAGTAGTTTAAAATTTCCTACTTGGTCGAAATCGGTTTTTATAGTATATATTCATTGTAAGATTTATGTGAAACTATAAATTTCGGAAATAGTCAGCTGATTTTGATTTTTTTTTTTTGGTTAATGACATAGTCAGCTCAGTTGCAGTTGCAGTTGCAGTTGCTGCTAAATGTTGTACATATCCATTTTGCATTTAGAGGCTTCGGTTGTGAATAAATGAAAAGTCAAGAAATAAAATATCTATATTATTAAAACATATACATTTTTTTGTGTCTAAACAAGAAAACTTTTATATTAGATTATTTTTTGTGGATAATTATTATTTTATTTGTCAAACAAATCGATTTAATACAATATTAATAAAAATTATATTTTGATTTATATTTAAAACTAATTCCAAAAATTAAAATTTTAATTTATATTAGTTTGGATTTTCTTAAATATATGTTAGGTTAATTATCAAAAATCACAAAACCAGTTGTTATTATATCTTTACAAAAATAACAAACCGGATATTAATTTAGATTTAATTTAAATATTCAAATTTAAATAATATTCTCATAATGACGGATATAATAAACGATATGTTATTGTATATTTTTTTATCATAACCAATCAGCTTAAACTTTTAAATATTTGAAATTATTAAATATTTATATTATACGGTAATATGAACGGACGGGTTAGAATTATGTTTTTATAATCGCGGTACTTTTTGGATTAATATGAACGGACACGAGTTAGAATTATGTTTTTATAATCACGGGTTAAAATCTAGTGTATTTTAAATTAGTAAAGCTAAATTAGACATTAATAAGAGTCATGAGACTATAATTGGTTTTCTCTACAACAAAAACAATTTAGTTCATACATACATAATCCAATAAATCCTTTTAAGCGTTAAGAAAATAAAAAATGACCAACTATACAATGACTCATTCTTACTTTCGTTAGTTCCCACAGAAGACAAAAAAAAAAACCTTTGGAAGAAATGCAAAAGAAAAAAAAAATACTTGAAGAAATTAATCAACATTGAGGTTGGTGATATCATTTAATGATGCTTTCAACATATGATTTAAAGGAAGTTTTTAACAGATTAAAGTACATTTTTTTAATCAAAAGAGGTAAGTATCAGTTTTGCAGTTCATACCAAAACCAAAGTACATTCTTAGAGCGTCATTATTGGGAATTCTTAATAGCATCTCCATCGGTTGAAGTGTGTCTCACAAAAAAAAAAAAATTTAATTTTTTTTTAATTAAATAATGAAATTAAAAAAAAAAAATTGAACCACTCATGCTGTAACACATCAGCGTCAAATCTAAGTTTTTTTCAAAATGTCTCGTGGATGACACGATGTCTCTCTCTCTTTCTCTATGTCTTACTTTTTCAATTTTTTTATTTTTTTAAGTTAAGACACCTTCATTTTTTTAACGATGAGGGTGGTCTTAAAGAGTTCTTAACCAAAAAAAAAAAAATTATAAACAATATAAGAACCGGTTTTTAAATAAGAGTTTTAAGAACCGGTTCTTAAGGGGGTTCTTACAATGTTCTTAGTCACATATCAACTCCTAATTCGCCGGATATTTTTTTTGCCAGATTTTTTTTTTGCCAGATTTTTTTTTTCCCGGATTTTTTTTTTACTTTAACTTTAAAAAAAAAGTTAAGAATTTTTTTAAAACTTTTTCTTAACTTCAACTTTAAAATTCTAAACTTTTTTTACATATTAATGAATTGGAATCGTTCGGTGGGTGAACAGGAAGCGATTCATAGACAAGATCAGAAAAAACCCAAATTGAGCGTTCTTTTGCATTTCGGAAAAATAAACTTTTCTGAAATTCTTTATGTCAACTATGTTTAATTAAAAAAATAAACTCTATTTAAATTTATTTTTAAGAACCCCTAATAGAGTTCTACCAATAAATCAGCAAAAACAGAAGTTTTTTAACAGAGTTTCTTAATTTCAAATTTATAATTAAATACTACTTATAAAAAACCCGTTTGGCTTTCTCCCAATAATGATGCTCTTACAACATGTCTTACTTCCAACGGTTCCTCGAATTCGGTTGTGGTCCAGGCTCATTCAATACTATAGAAAATGTTATCCAAGTGCTTGAGCATGAAAAATAAATATCTACGGGCACTCAGAAGTTAGTTTGGGCTGATATCAGCTCAAATACATTCAAATTGTTATTTTAATCGATTCATCAATCTTGTTTTAAAGATACACATACATATAATCATGTAAACAAATAATCACCATTCACAATTTACAAATCAGATTTAGAAACGAGTTAAAGAGCTTTAGTTGAAAGCTCTACAATTCCTTCTGATCTCTCCAGATAAGCCGGTCAGCACATCAACAGCTCCCATCTTCAACATTGCGATTGCGAATTGGCGTTTGAATAGTTCGCTGTTGACCGCGTACTGAAACACAACACCAGAAGTGGCTGGGTCGGTTGCGAGCCGATGGTCAAGTAGCAAAACTCCTTTCCTCTCTCTGATTTGAGTGAAGAACAAGTTGTCGAATGAGAATGGCGCTAATGGCGTCGACTGGTCTAGTGCCGCAAATTGGCTGCCTCCAACCGCACATGTGTTTCTTAGCCTATTATAAGAAATATTCAAGGGAAATATATATATAAGTTTTTTTACCAAGAATAATAATAATTCAGATAAAAAAAACATAGCATGTTTTGACAACTTGGGAAAAGGGATTCTAAAGTCTTGAACATCCTCGTCTTCCTCTTCTATTATTAATTTATTTTTCTATTTGTAAAACTAAACAAGTGATGTTGATATGGGGGTCACTAGACCATATCATCAAACCGGTAATTTTTTTAATATCATTATAGGTTTATAGCTCTATAAATTTATTGCTGATAAATATAAAAGAAAAACATTTACTTATTTAAACCTATTTTCTCATTTATATTTTTGTAAAACACTCCATATTTAATAAGTGGCAAAAATAAACTAGAACCAGATTTTCTTTTCAATATTAGTATCGAAGACGTAGACCTGATCGGAATATACATTACTATAGAGACTTCTTTTGTTAAAAAAAAAACCTTATTACTATATACTGTATAATCTTCTATAGTTAATAAGTTTTTAATCTTCATTACTATACATATATAACAGTATTACGGAAACTCGTAATCTAGTAGTTTGAACTAGTGTTTCCGCTATCTTTTCATCTAGGTTCAAACTCGGCCGTGCCTATCTAAATTACATGCGACAAAAAATATATATATTATACCTGCCAGCCAAACCGGGGTCCATAGAGGGGTCAGGCTGTCCGGTTCCTTGAAAATTGGTGAGCCGGTCCACAAAATTACCACAAGATCCGATCCCAACCGTGTGTGCACCCAAAAGAGCCACCGCATCGAAAACGTTCATCCCTTTATTCCCGAAGAAAGTAAGCATATCTGGGACAGGGAGGCCTGGTCCAGGGAGGATCCCTTCGGCATCTGTAGGGTTCGAAACAAAGCCATCACGTCGTCCTGTGGGGACCACGTAGCTCGGTCCTCCACCTAAGAAGACGGAGTCACGTGTGGCGAGCGTGACTATGTCGGAGCACGAGACCGTGGAGGGGCATTGAGCCTCGAGAGCCGCCTTGATCTCGTCGATCAGCTCGAACCCTCTCACGCTGCCGTTTGATCCGGCGTTCTTTTCCGATGGTTGAGTCGTCGTTGGGTCTATGAGGAGAGAAGCGTCGCAGCCCTAAGAGATGTCAACGAGAAATTGTTTTTAAGAAAACTACAAACATATTTATTAATTTATGCATTTTCACCACAAAATAAAATAAATGTTTTTTAAACTTTATTGTGTTTTGAAAATCAGGTTATTGATATATCTTATTGTAAAAGGTTTTGCTGATTTTTTTTTTTTTAACGGTTGAATTTTAACGAAATTATGTTAAATTAATAGAACCAGAATTATTCGACTTAAAAAAACAAATATGAATAACTCGAATGAATAATTTCTTACATAGTTCTCTTTGATTACATCTCTTTTAATAAATAGAAAGATATCAAAAGTTCAAAACTAATAAAAATGGACGTTTAATAAGATTCATACCTGAACAAAACAGTCGTGAAAATGCATACGAGTCAAGGCGGCCGTGATTGAAGGGTCACGACCGAACCGCTCGCGGACCAGGTTCTGTACAATAATCTCTGCATTAGGGCACGATTGGCTGTAAAACCCAATTCTCAGCTGCGCAAATGCGACGGGGAAAATATATAAAATCACGAGAAGAACAGGAAACTTTGCAATCTTCATCCTGTTTTTGTGGAAAGTGTTGCGATGTAATAGTGCTGGTATTTGGGATGGCTTATGAGACCTTTGAGATCAAGGATTACTATATATATATATATATACGCCAAAATGGACCGTCTATAAATATAATTAATTTAAAAGGAAATTAATACATCTTGTATAAGTCGAATAGGTCGGTCAAATTTATTTAAATCTCAAAAAAAAAAAAAAATCAAGAGAGATAAATCTATATATAAACCCAACGGCGTAAGTACCAACTACTTTGAAACATTCCACTGCCTTATTGTATATTTAATTATTTACATACGATATATATGCTGGGAAATGAGAATCAATGTGTAGCTAGGCATATATATGTTAAAGTTTTATTTTATGTGGTGAATACAATTTTTATTTTTCAACTATTTGTAGTTTTTAGATATATATTTTGATGCATTTACATGACTGATTGTAAGTTTTGAAAATAATTTTTACTTTAATACAATAAATTAACCGATTAGATTTTTTTTATGTTTGTAAATCATATGAGCTTAGTTTTCTCTAAAACTGATTCTTTTTAAAAATTAGATTATTGAATATTTCTTGAGTTGTACGAGATAAACTATAGTTCTAGACAAAGCTTGTTACTAATGTATGTTTGATCTAATATTAGTCAACGACACAAAACAATCGGATTTAAACGCGTAAGATATAACAAGTGTACTAAGAAGAAAATAAAGTAGCTATCATGATGTAAATCAACATGGAGTTAGTCTAATGCAATGCAAAGACTCGTTCTTAATTTCCTAAAATGATAAAAGACTTCTTTTTTTCTAAATGAAAAGAGATTATGACAGATTCAAATAAAAAAAAAACTTGAAGAAAGCAACATTGGGGTTGATATTATTAGATTATTTCAAATATAAGACCAAAGCATATTTCGTAGAGACTTGTGTAAAGAAGTTGTCGTTGGAAACAAAAAAAGTAACCAGGGTGTAATTTTATCATTCCCATTAATTATACAGATATTAAAGTAGATAAGGTTTAAAAAGTATAGTCTTTTATTTTATTGAATGTAAATTCGATAATTTCATTTGGGTATGTGTATGTCGGAAATGGTTCATTATCTTTTATCTATATTGCTGGGACTATGATTTCATGTGTGTGGCGCGATGCCTTGCTTAGTTGCTTATGGAAACGATGTTTACATATACCTTACGCCTTCCCGATATTGATTCTATATATTATATCTATTTTTTTTGGAAGATGTTATATGTGAACATGCAGTTTGTGTTTATACCGTTTAGTTACTACTGTTAGGCGGTTTTTTGTTGTGTTTAACTGCTATCTAAGTTAGTATGATCCACTTTCATTTAAACAAAAAACAAAATCCAAAATTTTAAAAATTTCCGTCCTCAATTGAAAAACCAAGAAGTAGGAAAATGCGTTTAGAGCATCCACATTGGTGTCTTTCACCAAAAATTATTTTTTTTTAAAAAAAAATTAAACCAATCACAACGTGATATGTCTCTC
The DNA here is from genome assembly GCA_002933935.1 of Eutrema yunnanense. NCBI lineage: Eukaryota > Viridiplantae > Streptophyta > Magnoliopsida > Brassicales > Brassicaceae > Eutrema > Eutrema yunnanense. The sequence goes on along the minus strand of PKML01012401.1, from coordinate 631,203 downwards.
TCTTTCTTTTTTTTTTATTATTTTTTTTTTGTTTAATGGAAGGTGTATGTAGATGCTCATAGACGGCTTTCACAGCCACGTGGACCAATCAAATTCGCAGTATTGAAAATATGCTAGTGATGGTTGTTGGAGCTGGATTTATCACATTAAATCCGGCCCATAAAGCTCACTTAAAGTCCAGTAATTAAATCATAAAATATATTTGGAATCAGGCCGAAGGCACAGCCGGCCCAAATACAGGTTTCAGCCATCAGTAGCTCGCGGCATCAACAAACTATCACCTCGATCTCCGAACCTAGCGAGTTCCGTGCTAATAAATATCTATTTGATCAAGTCAGTTGAATCAGTTAAAGATATCTTCAAACAAAGATCGCAGAGAAAACGCAGTACAAAAGATTCCAAGATACGCATAGGCGGTTTAGACCTCGAAAAAAGTTATAAAAGGAGACTAAAGATTTAGTTTTACATATATGATTTTATACCATAATCACACTATGCTCTTCGAACTCTCTTTATAACTCATCTCTTCGAGATAAATATGTATTTATTCCGTTAATTAATATAAATCCAATTTTGTCAGTACTCATTTATATCACAATCATTACACAAGATAAATTTAGCCCATCGTTATAATTCCTTTTGATAAAAACTATACACAAACCCATAATGGTGACATTGCTGATCTGAAGCCCGCTCGTTTGATATACTGGGCTAGGCCTAGTTAAAATCTTTCTACCGGTGCGACCCGACCCGATCAAATCTGACCTGATTGATCCAGTGATTTCGGTTTCGTTTTTGATCCAAAGAAACCCGAATATAAGTAACTCGAAAATTTAACAAAACTCAGAACTCATCTTTCGATAAAAGCCCATATACGAAAACAAACAAAAGAAAAATAGTTTTCTACAAAGATAAATACCGTTGGAAAAAGAAAAAAAATACATCTGACAAAGACCTATGCGAGGCAACTTGGAAAACAGTATTATACATTTTATACTTTAAAAAAAAAAATGAAGAAAGTTATAGGACAGGCTATCTATATTTATTTCTATATATCTTCATTTGAAATATTTTTCTGTCGCTGCAAGAAACACGAAAACAAAGCAACGTTTATTTGTGCAGAGAGCAGCAAGTAAGCAAACTAAAAGCAAAGCAAGTTGGGATCTTTCATATTTTAATAATTGATAAGAGTACTGTGCCAGATATATAAAAAATATGATAAAGGTAATATATATCATCAATCTCTATAATATTATTTAAGAAGACATTTTTAAAAATGAACTTTGTTTTGTAAGTTATTACATGAAATGCCATTACAAATAACAAATAATAATTGAAATAGGAAATGATATAATAGTATTTTAAAATTATTGATTAGAATGGAAAGTATATATTTTGCATTAAAAATGTTATTTATTATTTAATTCTTAATTATTTTTAATACTATATATTTTAAAATAATAATCAATTCTTATTCAAAATGAGAAATACCTTCAAATAGCACAAAAATTATTTTTTGTTCCAAAACTAACACCCTAAATTTAAAATACCTAAAATAGCACTACTAATTATTTAAAAATACTTATTTACCAAAAATAAATTTAAAATAGAATTAAACATTATGTTTGGGTTCACTATTTCCAATTTAGGGTTTAGTTTTTTCCCATTAGAAAATGATTATAAGTCATTTTTATATTAAATTTGTGCTAATATTGTCAAATTTGGTGCTATATTTGTGATTTTCACCCTTGGATGCTAAATTTGGGAACTTTTAGTTTTTTTGTGCTATTTTGTAGAATTGCCCATTCAAAATCTTGCTATTACAAATGAATTCAAAGAAAAAAATCTATTCAAAATCTTGCTAAATTTTTCACTATAATTTATTTGAATATATATCAAAACAAAAGTTGAAAAATATTTTACTAATTTTATAAAAAGTTAGACACAACAAAACTATATTTTTTAAGAGTTTGTAGACTAATCACAAAAACTAGAGTCATTAACTATGCATATTAGAGTTATGTTTTTAAAATTATAAGTTTTTTGTGGGTTAGTCCAAATAATATTTTAATTCAATGCAAAACGGGTTATATAGACAAATTATTACAAATTGACACATTTATCTATAATTATTAGTTAGCTATATTTTAAAATTTAGATAAAAGCAATTTTATTAAATTTCAAAAAAAAATCTCTAAAAACAATTACTCCGCGCTATAATTAGCGCGGGTTAAATCCTAGTTAATAATTAATTAGTAAAGAGGTTAAGGGAAAAACTCAAAGTAAGTTCATCTTCATGCCAAATCATCAAGATTCTCTGATGTTATTGTTCCGAACATCTTTGTTCAAATTTATTAAAATCTCGATCTACTAAAGTTAGTTGCTTAAAATGAAAGCTTCTCCCGTCAAGGCAGTTTGATTAATTAGTGTTGATTATAAATATAAATTTTAAAAACCTTAGAAGGAAAATGATATAGTCAAAAGCAGATACACTCCGAGAAAGTGAGACATCAAATTCGTAATTATATTCATACCTAATTTTTTGTTATGTATTTTTATGCATGTATAAAAACGTCATAAAACAATGTTGGTCCGAAATTTTTAAAAGCATATTCGGAATATTCACGTCCCGGGTTTAGAGGTAAAATAATTTGATAAGATTCGTAATGAACTAAAGTACTTCCAAAGTTTCGCTGAAAATTATAATCTTAAAATGTACGACTACTACTAATAGTATACAAATGAAAGATATGTAAATGTTCAATATGTGTGCCGTGCACGTGCGCGTACTGGAACAAGAACTAACGGCTTCTGATTGATTGGTATTATTTTATGTTACAACATCAGTGATATACACATGTACATCCAGAAATAAACAGAAAAAAAAAAAAAAAAAACAGACTATTTTATGTGTGAGGGAAAAAAACAAATAGTCTAAAAAATTATGCAATTTACCGTTCGAGAAAGTACAACTGCAAATTCCTATGCATTTTTTTGTTCACTGCAATTTGCATTTATGAAAGATTCTCCCTTTCGAATTACATGAATAATTTTTTACCGGCCATGCAAAGCAAACATTTCATGTTCACATAATCACGTACGAAACATTTTTGTTAAGTTTTATACTTCCCATCAGAAATCTGGCAATAAATAATACTACTAGTATTCTTTATTGTGAAAAAGTTGATATATTTAACCAACCAAGATAATCTTACTGTATACCAATTCTTGTTGTAAAGTTTTTATTCACTACAAGAAAACAGGGTTTTCGCGACTACAGTTTGCGACTACACGTGTAGTCGTAAATTATGACGACTAATTAACGATTATTGTGCGACTAGGTTACGACTACATAAATAGAGTCGCAACATAGTCGGTAATTTACGACCAAAACTAGTAGTCGGAAAGTAGTCGCGTATTTACGACTAATTGACGACTACTGTTGAGTCGGAAAACTTTAGTAGTAAAGTAGTCGCAAACTTTACGACTAATCTGCGACTTATTCGGCGGGTCACAAACGAGTCGTTTGTTAGTCGTAAAATAACAGCATTTAACACGTGTAAATGTTGTTGTACCTACTTTTTGCGACTGCAACTCGTAGTCGCACTGCAGTCGCTATGTAGTCGTAAAACAGTCGGAAAATTGTGTATAAATGAAAACTTCGGACCATCGTTTTCCTCATTCTCACAATCTCCTTTCTCNAATACAGACGCATATTAGTCGGGACGTAGTCGGGTAATTTCACGACTCTTTAACGACTACAGCAAAACGACTTCCACACGACACAATATATAGTCGCATGTTGGTCGTTAATTTAGTCGGTAAATGGTCGCTTATATTGACGACCGATATGCGACTACTATGCGACTGAACTATGTAATCGCAGCTAAGTCGCAAATCAGTCGTAAATTTACGACTGATTTGCGACTACTTATTTTTACGACTCAACATTTCCGACTATGTCACTTAGTCGTAATGTAGTCGTAAAACCAGTTTTAGCGACTACATTACGACTGTTTATGTAGTCGCGAAAACCCTGTTTTCTTGTAGTGATTAATTCATAAATTAATGTCAATAAAAATTTAACAGTCTGTAATTAGTTGATATTCTAAAGAGATCAAAAAGCATTCTCAGCTTCGAATGGCTAGATCACGCAGAGCGGGGCGAAAGTATCGAAAATGATAATAGCAACCATTCGAAGCCTGAACATTAATTAATACTTTATATGCTTGCAAAGATTTCAACTAAAAATCATAAATCATGTTTCTACTTTTCCATGGAATTGTTTTATTCTAATATTAGATTTGATTTAAGGGCAATTCTACAAAATAGCACAAAAAAACTAAAAATTCCTAAATTTAGCACCCAAGGGTGAAAATCACAAATATAGCACCAATTTTGACAATATTAGCACAAATTTAATATAAAAAAGACTTATAATCATTTTCTAATGGGAAAAAAACTAAACCCTAAATTGGAAATAGTGAACCCAAACATAATGTTTAATTCTATTTTAAATTTATTTTTGGTAAATAAGTATTTTTAAATAATTAGTAGTGCTATTTTAGGTATTTTAAATTTAGGGTGCTAGTTTTGGAACAAAAAATAATTTTTGTGCTATTTGAAGGTATTTCTCTTGATTTAATTTAATTCGGTGAGATTACATTAATTAATGCATAATGAACGAGGGCAAAGCAGTATCATCAGTTCATTAATGAATTGTGAACGTTATAAGTTCCATAACCGGGACTCTCTGCATGAAGTAAGTTGTTAGATTTAAGCAATGTATCAGTTCATTAATTATATTTTGACGTTATGTATCTGTAATTAAAACACGGTTTGATAACAAATCAATTTGTCACTTTGTTCATGTTTCAACGGGGAGCTATTTGGTTGAAATGCGCGACCACATCGAATTATAAAATTGTAGAAAACCTTTAAATAATTAATTAATTACAACAAATAAAAACACATGACTTTTAGAAAATAAGTATTTTCTTTTTCTTCAGAAATACCTGAGCTTAAACTTTTTGATTAAAAATAAAATAAGATTTGATTCGTCCTCTTATGTTAAAACACGTGGCATATTATCTGACGTGTACTCTACCTCAAACTCTTTTTAAACCCTTCACTCTCGAGCGTCGAACACAAACAGTGCTTCCTCTCTCTCTCTCTCTCTAGACAAAACAAGAAATAAATAAATTTCAAATCTTTGTTTCTCTCTCTCTCTCTTGACAAACAAAAAAGAAAAGTTTAAATCTTTGTTTCACTCTCTTCAATCTCTCTCAAAAGAAACTGAACGAACATTCATCTTCTTCAATAGTAAGAACAACAAAAATTCAGCGACAGCTTTCTGTGCGAGGCAGGAAATTAATGGCGGACAATGTTCTGAGGAAGCTGATTGTAGAGATCTGTAGCGCAAGGAATTTGATGCCCAAGGATGGCCAAGGAACGGCGAGCGCCTACGCAATCGTCGATTTCGACGGCCAACGGCGCCGGACGAAGACCAAATTCCGAGATCTGAATCCACAGTGGGACGAGAAGCTTGAGTTTTTCGTCCACGACGCAGCGACTATGGGGGAGGAGATCCTTGAGATCAATCTGTGCAACGATAAGAAGACGGGAAAACGGAGCACATTTCTCGGGAAAGTTAAGATCGCCGGAAACGCCTTCGCGGCGGCCGGATCTGAAACTCTTGTTTATTACCCGCTTGAGAAGAGGAGCGTGTTCTCTCAAATCAAGGGTGAGATCGGATTAAAGGCGTACTACGTCGATGAGAATCCACCGGCGGCGCCGCAAGCACCCACGGAGCAGAAATCACAGGCGGACGTTCAGGCTGCTCCGGCGGCGGAAGATAAGGGGCCGGAGAATCCGAAAGCAGAGGAGGGGAAGAAAGAGGCAGTGGCGGCGAAAACAGAGGGGAAGAAGGACGGAGATAAAAAAGAGGAGGAGAAGAAGCCGAAAGAAGAAGCCAAACCGGAGGAGAAAAAAACCGATGCAACAGCTCCGCCACCGTCAGATACTACCGCTAAGCCGCCTGATGCGGCCCCAACTCCTCCTCCTCCTCCGGCAGAGATTCAAAATCCGCCTCTATCGCAGAAAACAGAGACGGTGAAGCAGAAAGAATTAGGAATTAAACCGGAGAACTTAAACCGGCAAGATCTAATCGGAACAGATCTTGAACTCCCTTCTCTAACCAGAGATCAGAATCGTGGTGGTGGCTACGATCTCGTGGATCGAATGCCGTTTCTATACATCCGTGTTGCTAAAGCGAAGCGAGCGAACAACGACGGGAGCAATCCGATCTACGCGAAGCTCGTGATTGGAACAACCGGTGTGAAAACCAGGAGCCAAACCGGTAAAGATTGGGATCAAGTGTTTGCTTTCGAGAAAGAGAGCCTAAACTCGAGCTCCCTTGAAGTTTCCGTTTGGGCGGAAGAGAAAGTTGAGAAGGAAGACAAAACGTCGACGACGACTGAGAGTTGTTTGGGAACGGTGTCGTTTGATCTTCAGGAGGTTCCTAAGCGAGTGCCTCCGGATAGTCCTTTGGCTCCTCAATGGTACACACTTGAATCGGAGAAATCGCCGGGAAATGACGTCATGCTCGCCGTCTGGCTCGGGACTCAAGCCGACGAAGCATTTCAAGAGGCTTGGCAATCGGATTCCGGCGGATTGATTCCGGAGACGAGATCCAAGGTTTACTTATCTCCGAAGCTCTGGTATTTGCGTCTAACGGTCATACAAACCCAGGATTTGCAGCTAGCTTCGGGACCCGATCCTAAATCAAAGATCCCCACCACTGAGCTTTATGTGAAAGCTCAGCTCGGTCCTCAAGTCTTCAAAACGGCTAGGACTTCGATCGGACCGTCCGCTTCTTCGTCTGGTTCCGGTAACCCGACTTGGAACGAGGATCTAGTTTTCGTGGCTTCCGAGCCTTTTGAGCCGTTCTTGGTAGTGACCGTGGAAGATATAACGAATGGTCAATCAATTGGTCAGACCAAGATACACATGGGAAGCGTCGAGAGGAGAAATGATGATCGGACGGAACCAAAATCGAGGTGGTTTAATCTCGCCGGCGGCGAGAACAAACCGTACTCAGGGAGAATCCACGTGAAAGTTTGTCTTGAAGGTGGGTATCACGTGCTGGATGAAGCAGCTCACGTGACGAGCGATGTTCGACCATCCGCCAAACAGCTCGCCAAGCCACCTATTGGTTTATTGGAAGTGGGTATCCGTGGAGCTACTAATTTACTTCCTGTGAAAACTAGAGACGGTACACGTGGCACCACGGACGCTTACGTGGTTGCTAAGTATGGACCTAAATGGATTCGGACCCGAACGATCCTCGACCGGTTTAATCCACGGTGGAACGAGCAGTACACATGGGATGTTTATGATCCTTGCACGGTCCTTACGATTGGAGTTTTCGACAACGGACGGTACAAGCGGGATGAATCTGGAAAGCAAGGGAGAGACGTACGGGTGGGGAAAATCCGCGTACGTCTCTCGACTCTCGACATGAACCGCATCTACCTAAATTCCTACACCTTAACCGTAATCCTACCGAGCGGAGCCAAGAAAATGGGAGAAATCGAAATTGCGGTTCGATTCTCTTGTCCGTCTTGGCTAAGCATTATACAAGCTTATGTCACACCAATGCTCCCAAGGATGCACTACGTTCGACCCCTCGGGCCGGCTCAACAAGACATTTTGCGTCACACGGCTATGCGTATTGTGACTGCTCGACTAGCGCGGTCTGAGCCGCCGTTGGGTCAAGAGGTGGTTCAGTACATGCTTGACACGGACAATCATGTGTGGAGCATGAGAAGAAGCAAAGCAAATTGGTTCCGTGTCATCACGTTCTTGTCACGTGCCGCGACTGTATCCCGTTGGGTTCACGGGATTCGAACTTGGGTCCACCCACCAACCACCGTGCTCGTTCACTTGCTTCTCGTGGCCATCGTCCTGTGTCCGCATTTAGTCCTCCCAACCGTTTTCATGTACGCGTTCTTGATCCTAGCTCTAAGATTCCGTTGCCGTGGCCGAGTCAAAGTCAACAGCGTTGACCCACGCCTCTCTTGCGTTGACTCTGTCGGACCGGACGAGCTCGACGAGGAGTTTGACGGTTTCCCGGCAACGAGACCACCGGAGATCGTACGTATAAGGTATGACCGGTTAAGGGCATTGGCCGGTCGGGCACAGACTTTACTAGGTGACGTGGCGGCTCAAGGGGAGCGGATGGAGGCGCTCTTCAACTGGAGGGACCCACGTGCCACGTGTATATTTGTGGTGTTCTGTCTTTTCGCGTCGTTTTTGTTTTATATCGTTCCGTTTAAAATATTCGTTTTGGGGTTGGGTTTTTACTACATTCGACATCCCAGGTTTAGAGACGATATGCCTTCCGTTCCGGTCAACTTTTTCCGGCGACTTCCTTCGATGTCCGATCAGATCCTGTGATTGAGAGAAGCTTGCTTTGTTTTTCGTTTATTATCTAATTTTGGTCAATGTAATCCTCTGAATATTTAATTATTTTATTTTCCTATATATCTTTTTAAATTAAAAGAGGTGGGTCCGTGAGTGGACATTAAGATCTCATCTCACCAATTGGTGGATAGTTGACCGTTAGTGCTTAGTGGGGCCAGGTATTTAATTAAGAACATTAAAAGAGAAATTCACATGAAACCCAAAAAAAAGAAAAATCGTATTGATTCGTGGTGTTTAGGTAACGACGTTAGCGTTTATTATATGACCGTTGCAGCTTCGCAGGAGCGCTGCTCTATGAAAAAGGAGATAACACAAAGTCTCAAATTAAAAAGACAATAAATAGAGTTTAATTAACGCAATTCATTTAATATATACTAGGATTTAATCCGCGCTATAATTAGCGCGGGGTAATTTTTTTTAGAGATTTTTTTTTGAAATTTAATAAAATTGCTTTTATCTAAATTTTAAAATATAGCTAATTAATAATTATAGATAAATGTATCAATTTGTAATAATTTGTCAACATAACCCGTTTTGCATTGAATTAAAATATTATTTGGGCTAACCCGCAAAAAAATTATAATTTTAAAAGCATAACTCTAATATGCATAGTTAATGACTCTAGTTTTTGTGATTAATCTACAAACTCTTAAAAAATATAATTTTATTGTGTCTAACTTTTTATAAAATTAGTAAAATATTTTAAAATTTTTGTTTTGATATATATTCAAATAAATTATAGTGAAAAATTTAGCAAGATTTTGAATATATTTTTTTCTTTGAATTCATTTGTAATAGCAAGATTTTGAATAAGAATTGATTATTATTTTAAAATATATAGTATTAAAAATAATTAAATAATAAATAACATTTTTAATGCAAAATATATACTTTCCATATTCTAATCAATAATTTTAAAAGACTATTATATCATTTCCTATTTCAATTATTATTTGTTATTTGTAATGGTATTTCATGTAATAACTTACAAAACAAAGTTCATTTTTAAAAATGTCTTCTTAAATAATATTATAGAGATACGCTTTCAAATGAAACATATGCTTTCCAGTTTCCACCAAGACTAGATTGGACAAAAGTTTATACTAACATAATGTAACACACTCTAAACATTGTAATGATTTTGGAAGTCCAAAACCAAGTCAACCCAACATTATATATCTAAATTCTTCCTTATTTCCTTATGATTCATAAAAGATCAAACACCAATGATTAAAAAAATTCCCAAAAAAGAATAAGATCACAGGTGTATATCGATATAGAGTAGTGTAACTCACACTTCCTATCTACATTGTCTATTGACAAAGTTTTTTCTCAACATAAGCCTCATTAGTAAACTCTTTAACCTCCTAGCCCCCGGACCCGGACCAGGTTCGGGTTTCGACCCACGCTTCCGCTTGTTTCTCAGAATCTCTCGGTCTATCCTATTGAGAACCGGGTCATTGCTCTTGAACTTCCTTGCGAATGGTCGGTTGCTCATTACCATCTTTCTGTAATCCCTTATCCCTAGACTCTTAGGATGCTGCTTTGGCGGATTGTCCCACGTGATGTAGTGGAGATCGTGGTTCACAGTCGTGTTCTTGAACTCATCCGAGTTGCATATGAGTGTCTGAAAATAGCCTTCCGGAGATGAAACGAAGTTGCTGTAGTATAGAAGGAGTGTTCTTGGTAAGTTGTCATAACCTATTATGCAATATTCTGAGAACGGTCTTGATAGGAATGTCCAAGCTGAACCTGAAATATTTTACATGTTATATTATATCATTTTATACGTTTCTTTACTAAAGAAACAAAAAACAGTTTACCAAAGTAGACTTCTAAATTTTATCCTTTTTGATATTTTTCTTGTCAATTCTAAATAATACTTTATGCCGCCAAAATTATATTAGGTTTTATGTCTTACTCAACTCAAATCAATCATTACACGCAACAAAATTCTGAGTCCTGAGGGTTAAAAACTCGTTCTGATGTCAGATTCGTTAAGATGTAGATACAAAATGAAAGAGGACGTTTCCTAGGTATGCACTATATATTTGGAATGGCACCAATTTAGTGATTATCTCTATCTTTCCGTGATACAATCGTACATCTATATATATATTATTATTACAATCAATAAAGGCTACTTCCCTAAAACTACAGAATATCAGAGTTAAGACATGAGATAATCACTGTGTAATTGAATCCATAAACGTACTCCATCTTGATACTCCTAAATTGGTGCCATTAATTTGCACTAGTAACTAGTTAAATTAAGTTTCAAAGCGACGACGTTAAAAATTGGAAGCAAACGCTAGAAACTATGATCGCAAAGACATCCATTAAATAGGTTTTCTTGTTTAGTTAAAAGTGAAAGAAGAAAGGGGAAACCTGTGAAGAGCTTGAAAGAAGTAGGGAGGCTTCGCTGTTTAATAACCCACCAAATCTCTGACTTGTTGAGGCTATAAAGCCCTGGATCTATTATTATTGGTTTCCCTCTTTTGTTCCTACACATTTTATTATGTTATTATTTTTTTAATAAAAAGACTACTTATTTTTTTTTAGATAGTTTTTTTTTTTTTCGAAATAATATTAGCATAGATAGTAGCTAGTTTCGTTGATAAAATACGTAAAAAGGAAAACAAAAAAAAACTAACATTTTCCATCCCAATCGGCTTGTGTGCTGTATGAAGTTGAGATCTCTAGGCAACTCCGAAAAAGCATAGATCAGATCTGCATTTTTTTTAATAAATTACAAAAGAGATTATCACCAAAATCAATGTCTAAACCGATCCTAACCAGAACATTCAACCATAAACGATCTTAACCATGACATTCTTATCATAATTCCAAAATCCAAACTAATATGAATAATCAGATAAAGTGTAGAAGCAAATAAGAAACATACTATAGACTTAACTTTAAAGTAGATAACCAGTTTATGTCGTCAAGATCAAGGTATGTTCATTCATATATTAATCTAGATCCTATCTTAATCGACCAAATCTAATTTTTCCAAATAAAGATGTCAAATTTACGAATTATCATCAGTTTAAAAGCAAATGAGAAACATTGATAATCAATTAGAAAATTAATTCGGTTTATTCACTCACCGTACCGTCTTGTGTGACGAGAGGATAATCAGAAGCACTGAGATTGATGAACCAATCCCACCGACAACACCTCAAGAGCAAAGCCATTGCGTGAAGCGTCGTCGCGAGCATCGTAGGTCCTCTGTAAGTCACCAGATTCGGTTTTCCGACGATCATCACATTACCCTCCGGCTGAAACAGAGGCTCCCCGGCCACGAACCGGGCCATCTCCAAATGCTCCTCCTCGGGCGCCTCGAGGTCTAGGTGGACCAAATAGTGGTTTCTGCGGTGGTAGAGAGCTCGGAGGAGGCGTTTGAGTTTTCCGGTGTCGCCTTTGGAGGCGGAGATTAGGTAGGCGAAACAGGGGAGGGTAGAGTTGGGGTTTTGGTCGGATTCGATGGGGATTTTGGAGGAAGTGAAGAGAGTTGTGGTTGTGGGGAGGATGTAGAGGAATGAGAAGAGGAGAGAGGTTAAGAAGAAGGAGATCATCAACAGTTTCTTCATCGCCATTTTGTCTCTTTCTCTCGCTGTAAATTTTCTCGGAATCTCTTTGGAGAAGAGAGAGAGAGAGAGAAAGAGTTGTGTTGTTTAATGACGGACTAGCTTGTTGAATCACAAAGATACCCTTTTATTTATGTTTCTTTCTGTTATCATCCGTAGATTTAAGAATTGTGTATGAAAAGCACACAAATTCCATTACCGTGTGTAAAAAGATCACAAACGATTATTAAAAATATATACAAATATCACATTAACGTGTGTTTTGATGTATATTCTTTCTAAATTCTGTGGTGAAATTTAAATTTTATACTCGAAGTAGTCATATTCATTTATGGGCTGAACTGTTGGTACCAATAGTTTGAAAGCTGATTGTCACCAAACTTGACATAAACATTGATTAACAAAACAAATTAAGGAAAACCCCAACAAATAAAGATTTTTTTGTTAATTTAGGAGTATTGGAAATATTTTTTTTCACTAAACATATAGATTTAGTTGCGATTTTAACCAGACAATAGCCAAAAATAAAAACAGTAGTTTGATTTTGATGTAATATATATATTTTTATAAAGAAATACAAGAGAAGACAAGTGTAATATAAGATGCTTAATTTTTTTCCAACTGCGTTCACATCTATCTACGTGTAACAAATAAAACTGCATTTTAATTCATGACCTACAAATAAAATAAAAAGAGTACATTTACTAAACATGTAAAAACTGTTTTGAAAACAGATAAATAGAAATACAATATGATTTTGCACAAAAAAGAGTACGATCTATGATTTTAAAGTTCAGACAGAAGTCACAGAACTAGATTGAGAGTAAGAAGATCTAAAAAGCTTGCAAGATTGGGTTCCTTGCTTTAAAGCTAAGTCTTCCACCTGTCCTAGTTCTTACATTCTTTCACATGTTTTAGATCTTCAAACTGAAGTTAAAAAAAAAAAAAGATCTTCAAACTCGGTCGATCTAACCGGGTATACGTTTCAAGATGTCAATCTAGAATCGACTATCTTTCTTACATGTACTCTGGGTTGTTCGGGTTTGGACCAAACCGTTTGGTTAACCAGATAAATACTTTTGAGTTCTGACCAAACATAAATGAATTAACTTGTTTCTACACCCCGATAGAGGTCCATTAAAGCCCATATAAAATGTTGCTTTTCTAAGAGTTATAAATTATATTGTGGACATTGTGAAAGATACTAGCGTAATCAAAAAATTTAAGATTCATAAAACTTATCTAATTCATTTTCTTTAATTAGAGTATCGTATAGAGAGGCACATAAAAGACTAACGTGTGTGGCCGTGGGTGTAGATTTCCATGTGATAGGATAATGATATAATTTGGTGATAAAGTATCATTTAAGCACTTGCTTTCTTTTTTACTATACTTGAATGTTTCATTTTTGGATACATTTTATGATTTTAGAGTCTGATTTGTTGTCATTTCTATAAATAATTGTTTCCCCACCCTATTTTATTAGTGGGAGATTTGCCATCAAAACAAAAAGTTTTCTGTAATTAAAATTAAAATTTCCCAGCCATTCCCTCTAGGTGTCAACCAATCACAGCCATAATGTTTAAGATTTGTATATATACTTAATATAAAGATATAGTTTTGACATAATCTCTTTTGTCATATCATAAACGATCATCATGCATCAACTAATTTTTTCAATGTAATTGGAAAGTTTTAGATTTCCTCTATGAACATATTTCAATTTAGTTACTGATATTAAAAACAATGCAACATGCAAGTATGGTTATGGATCTCATCAGTCTCGCTATTCAAGATCCATTAACCTCGAACACATTTTATTAAAAACTCGCTTCTTTCTTACCACAATTGAGAGTATTGGCGGGCTCAACGCAAATAGCAGAATCTCTTTTTCATATCATAAACGATCATCATGCATCAACTAATTTTTTCAATATGTAATTAACATTTGGAAAGTTTTAAATCTCATCTTTGAAAAAAACGTCGGTGCCAGACATGAACAAAAATAATACCATGCATTATCCATATGAATAAGATTTTTTCTTGTTAAAAAAAAAAAGAATAAAAAAACTTTCAAGCATATGGCAAAATTTTAAGTCTCCATATGATCTGATTTTGACAGCACCGTGCACCGTGCATTACCTAAACTATATTAGTATCATCTAGCAATCATAGATTAGTAAATAAAAAAGTTCACTCATAATTATTGTCAAATGAGGAATGAATGATAGAGTTGGTAATTGTTACAAATTCCACTTTACCTAATTTGTCTTTTTGGTTTAGGTATTGATTTGTATGTTTTTGAGTATCGGAGTAAGCAACCCATCTCGACCAACCCTCACCATCAAAATTATCTACATTTTCTCTAATAATTAATCATTTTTAATATATATTTTGGTTTGGCATAAAAAAAAATTGAGAAATATTTATTCATAGCAAGACCGTGTAACAATAATGCATATCCTCTCATGCCAAAAAGTAACAACAAAAGGCATAAAGGAAAGAACAGAAATTAGATAGAAGTTGAACTGAACAAACGTATTTCTTTTGTCTACTCATTTCCTTGAAAAANAATTGAGAAATATTTATTCATAGCAAGACCGTGTAACAATAATGCTTATTCTCTCATGCAGAGAAAAGTAACAACAAAAGGCATAAAGGAAAGAACAGAAATTAGATAGAAGTTGAACTGAACAAACGTATTTCTTTTGTCTACTCATTTTCCTTCCTTCTTTTTCCTTGAAAAAACCTTTGAAATTTCGTTTATTGCTAAATATCACTTTTGTAATTTAATTCTACAGGTAAAATCAATTAAAACAGGTATTTTATTTTTCAAATGTTGCAGTTTTTTTCCCTGTAAAATTAAATTCAATGTTGTTCATAATAATCCAAATGTAAAAATTCACGAGAATGTTGAAAGATACCACGTCAGCAAAAGTTACCTGTCATCGTTTGCCATGTCATCAAACACGTCAGCAAAATGATACTTGGATTGGATTCAAGAAAGTTGACAGAGACAAAAGTGTAGACGGGAATTTATTTAGAACGTATATTATACAAAGTATATATCTCTAGGTTAGAACAATTCGACTAAAGTAATATATCTATAGGTTAGAACAAACCGATCAACTTATTAATTTAAGAGTAAACGACTTACGATTATGAGTAGGTAGCCAAGATGAACCTACATGTATAATACTATTCTACCACCTAACAAAAAAACAATTTAAATGAGTTTGTTTTGTATAATGCATTTCCATAATTCCTGGAGTATGAAAGACCAAAGTGTTTAAAATTATAGATTTTGATTAATTACTTGGGTGATCAGGAATTGAGGACTATTTAAAGTAAAAGGTCAAACCAACAATAAGTGTAAATTACTTTAAAGGTGGAGTAAGTCAATTTAATGAAATAAAGTATGTGTGTATTTAATATTAGAAAAAATTAATCTAATAAAACATACTATAGAACTTATCAATTGACTAAGATGACTATATGTATATATATATATATATATACACAGAGAATGATGGATTGATGAAGATGGTTAAGTGGAACTTGGGTTCCAAGGAACTTTCCTGGCAAATACAACGCAGCTATGCCTACACCAACAAGCAACGGACATGTCTCTCGCGTGCAGATTCAAGAACCAAGAACAAGATCTCCTCTTCCTCCTTCGTCTTCTCCAATCGCCTTCAAGGTCTTTCTCTCTCTTGAATCAAGAACCACCAAACCCTTTTCTTGATCTCTCTCTCTCTCTCTCTGGGTTCTCCTTTTGCTTCTCTTTTATGCTCTCTGTTTCTCGTTGACTTTCAATACTGTTTCTTGACTCGAGAACAAAACCTAGACTCAGCTGCTGTTTTGTCCCTTGTTGTTTCTCTATGGTGATTTTTGCACCGAATTCACATTTGTGAGCTTCAAATACCCATTGATGAGATACCAAATTGGTTTTCTTTTTGCAGGAACAACAAGGTCGACCACCTCCCGCCGCACAACAAACAATAGCCGGAAAACTCTTTAGAAATCTCTTCAAGGGTATCCTCTTCTCACAACTAACCTTAATCTCACTTTTGGTGATCGTTCTCACCATTCGCGGTCTCATCTTAGCAAGTTCACACCATTTCCACCCCAAGAAATGGTATCCTCCTTTACTAGCATCTGTAGCTGTCTCAGGAGTTGCATCTTTAGCCTGGCAATGCATCTTTATCTACAATCCATCAAGAGCAGTCAAAGCAACGTTCTGGCTTAGCCCAATACTCACTTGCTCGGTCGGCATCTTGCTTGTTCTGATTGGCTCGGCGGTAGATGCAGGGATCGGTGCTGTTTTTGTGCTTTTCGCCATCACTCAGTCTCTGTATGGTTGCTGGATCACTCCGAGGCTTGAATACACCGATAAGATATTATCGCTTTCCACAGCTTTTCCACCTGCAAGAACCAGAGAAGTAGTCAGTTTATCAATCCTTATAAGTATCGTTTACTCTGGTTTCTTGGTGACTGGAATCGGAGGGGCAACTTCCACCAGAACAAATCTAGATCTCTTGTTTATCTCCGTAATCGTGATAAGCTTGGCATGGACGATGCAAGTCCTCAAGAATGTACAACAAGTTGCGATTTCGCGGGCTAGGTATGTGAGCTTTGCACATGGAGACGATATGGACGCTTGGGGTGCTTTCCGTGTCACTGTGAAACACTTGATTGGGAGCATCTGCATTGGCTCGACGCTTGTTCCAATCATCGTACTCATGAGAGGATCGATCAGAAGCGTTAATCTAATGTCAGGGAGCAGCGATGAGGTCATGTATTCAGGTGGAGATTGCTTCTCCAGTATTGCCAACAAGCTGATCACGTATGGAAACAGATGGGGATTTGTACATGTGGGAACCTATGATAAAGGCTTCGTGGAGGCTTCGAGTGATACCTGGAAGAAGTTGAGAAGTAGAGTTGGGTTGGAGAAACTGATTGATTCGGATCTCACTAGCTCCTTGTGCTTCCTCAGTGCAGTTTCTGTTGGAGCAGTCTCTTCATTGACTGGAGGAATATGGGTGTTGTTAGTCCACAAGGACTATGCCATGGAAGTGACTCTCTATGCTTTCATAATTGGATATTTCGTGGTAAGATAGCTAATTAATTAAAGACGAAGAAGAAGAAGAATCAAAATGGCTTATGTTTTTCGTGTGTTTTATCTTTCAGGGAAGAGTAGCTTTGGCGTGGCTACAGGCCTGTGTCTCGGCTTACTATGTAGCTTATTCTGAAGATCCTCAGAGCATGCGGTTTGACGGTACGATTCCAAATCGTATTCAGCGTCTTCAAATGTTAAGTGCTCTCCGAGATAACAGGGAGCTTGAGGTGGGTCGAGAGAGACAAGATAGTGATAATTGTTGATGAGATTCGTTACAAGCATGTAAAGCAAAACAAGGATTCTATTGATAGGAAATTTAGATTCAACGTGTTCATATCCCAAAACTCCATCACAAAGTTGCACAATGTAAAGCTTCACAGAACTAAAGGCTGCTGCTTTAGCCTATGAAGTCGAAGAGTTCCCTCAACCTAGCGACAAGGGTTTAATTGCATTTATACACTATAAATCACAGTAATTAAATCTTGAGTTGTATACCATCAATTGCAGTAAAGAGAAACTACAATTTCCAGATGTGACAGAAAAAGGAGAGATAGAGAGAGACAGAGCACAATATCCAAAGCGGAATCAATCGTATGAAGACATCGCCGGTCAAAGTGTTTTTGTTTTGTTTTGTTGTTCTATGCCTTGAGATACACAATTGGCTCCGACCGGACCGGACCGGTTTATCTTCCCTTAATCTTCTCGGTTTGATATCCAGAGAAAGCTAAGCCAAGTGGTGGCCCACCAATTTAATGCTAAGACGCCGTCGTTTTAGGTTCTGGCTTTGGCATACAATAACCGGTTTGGTTTAAAATCCCGGCACAATACTCTCGCTAGTCGCTACGCCTGAAAACTAAGACAGTCACAGAGACGCTCCCGCGTCTGCAAAGAACGGATAAAGTCTCTCTCTTTCTCTCGTTCGGTGTTGGGTGTGTGTCAAAGAAGAAGAAGATGATGCTGACGAGTCCCAGTAACGCCCTTCACAGTACTCCACACTTGTGGCCTATTCGCCGGAGCAGGCTTTGCCGTTCCCGGAATTTCCCTCGTTTCCACTCCGGCGGAGGAAAATTGTGCTCGCTCTCTCTCATCTCCGCAAGAAGTGGCGCTAGTAGATTTAGTGTCAGAGCTCTAGTTCGGCCAGATGCTTCCGAGGACGATGGCACTCTGGCTTTTCCTAACCACATTTCTGTCAAAATTCCTTTCGGAAATAGAGAGGTACCCATTTGCTTTCAGTATTTGCTTCATCTGTTGAAGTTTGATTCGGAGCTGATTGACATAATTGCTTGTATTTGAGACCCTTAACTCTATAGTAGAGAACCAAAGCTCGCTGCTTTTGATGTTTGTGTTCAACTTTATTAGTTTCTTCTCACTACTGAAACCTTTATTTTTTTTTGGTACTGTATAGATTTTTGTTGAGACTGGTCTTATGGGGAGACAAGCAAGTGCTGCAGTTACGGTGACAGATGGAGAAACTGTAAGTCTGCTTCATTCAATTGCCAAAACTTTTAAACTCTTTTCCGAGTTCGTCCAATTTTATAATCTTCTGTTTAGCTTTCTATTACTTGCGGAAGCTGTGGTGGGTGCTTCACATATAATTTTGAGTGTGTCTACTTGTCACTGTAGATTGTCTACACATCCGTTTGTCTAGCTGATGTCCCTAGTGAGCCATCAGATTTTCTTCCCCTTTATGTTCACTATCAGGAGCGATTCTCAGCTGTAGGCCGAACTAGGTAACCGTTTTTCAATCCTTTGCAATCTTGGAGTCTCTTACTACAAGAAAACCAGATCATAGTAGCCTCAATGGTGATTGAAATGGAATTTCTTCTTATGGTACAGTGGTGGATTTTTCAAGCGAGAAGGGAGAACCAAAGATCACGAGGTATTTACTTATGCTTAACGATATTTGTTTTTTCCTACCTCTTCATCCTTCTTAACATGTCTCTACTTTTGGTGTCTATGCAGGTTCTGATTTGTAGGTTGATCGATAGACCTCTACGCCCCACTATGCCCAAAGGTTTCTACCATGAAACTCAGATATTATCCTGGGTATGCTCCTTCTCCGTGGATTTGCTTTCTTTTGTCTCTGTATGATGGTTTATCATGTTTTGTGGGCCTAGTGTTTTTTTTCATGAAAATGACTTGCATTTTATAACTACTTAAACATATATGAAGATGCATGTGTTCATCTCCTTGGATTGGGTCTCCTTCGTAACTGAACTGTTGCTCGTTTGTGGTTTCAGGTTTTGAGCTACGATGGGTTACACGCACCTGATGCTTTAGCTGTTACATCTGCTGGAATAGCTGTGTATGTAGGGTCACCCCGTTTCCGTTTTTATATGAGTGAAGTTTTTTGTGTTGGCAACATTGACATGGCTTTGTAATGAATGAATACCACAGAGCTCTTTCGGAAGTACCAAACTCCAAAGCGATTGCAGGAGTTCGCGTCGGTCTTATTGGGGGCGCATTTATCGTCAATCCAACCGTGAAGGAGATGGAAGAATCACAGCTAGATTTGTTTCTAGCTGGAACAGATACTGCAATTTTAACGATAGAGGTCAAGTCTAATCTTTACCTGAGATCTTGCAATCTTTCCTCTTCGTCTGTTTTATCTTGACTTTAGCCCTTGCCTATTGCAAATATCCGGTATTTCAGGGCTACAGTAATTTTCTTCCAGAGGAAATGCTGCTCCAAGCTGTTAAAGTTGGACAGGTATTTTAATTGAGATTATTTCAATTTTCTAAAATGTGGATTAGGTACTAAATGTGAGGCTTTTCTATTTTTTTACCAGGATGCTGTACAGGCTACATGCAGTGCTATTGAAGCTTTAGCAAAGAAATACGGAAAGACCAAAATGCTTGACGCTATCAGATTACCACCTCCTGAGCTATTCAAGCATGTGAAAGTATGTTATATACACCTTGTTTCTGTTTTGTTTTGCAGTGATGTTAGCTCGTAAATCAAATGCCAAATCAATTGTTTTCTGTACACAGGAACTTGCTGGTGAGGAATTGACCAAAGCGCTACAGATTAAGAGCAAAATACCAAGAAGGAAAGCAATATCGTCCCTGGAAGAAAAGGTCTTGACAATACTGACTGAGAAGGGATATGTCATTGATGAGGTAGCATTTGGAACCACAGAAGCACAACCGGATTTGTTAGAGGATGAAGACGAAGATGAGGAAGTTGTTCCTGAAGGTGAGGTGGACCAAGGTGATGTTCACATAAGGCCCATCCCTCGGAAACCTATCCCTTTAGTGAGTCTCTTAACCTTTTTCTACATGGTAGCTTGAAACTGACCTTTTATCTTATCCATTTTATTCTTTTATGATTGCCCCTGTCTAGCTATTTTCTGAAGTAGATGTGAAGCTGGCCTTCAAAGAAGTATCGTCAAAGCTCCTGCGGAGGCGAATTGTTGAGGTATAACATCTGATTTATTGGTATTTCTACCAATTACATATATGTTAGGAGCTTTTTCTTACTCCCTAAAGTATTTTATGAACTTCTACTGTACACTGCAGTAAAAAATTGACTTTTTCGGAAAGCTCTATCGATTCCATTTTACATCTTTCTTCTTTCTTTTTTGTCCCATCCATAGGGTGGTAAAAGAAGTGATGGTCGAACTCTAGACGGGATTCGTCCAATTAACTCA
The DNA here is from genome assembly GCA_002933935.1 of Eutrema yunnanense. Lineage (NCBI taxonomy): Eukaryota > Viridiplantae > Streptophyta > Magnoliopsida > Brassicales > Brassicaceae > Eutrema > Eutrema yunnanense. The sequence goes on along the minus strand of PKML01012401.1, from coordinate 610,361 downwards.
AGATGTGGACTGCTTCCAAGGGCACATGGCAGTTCTCTTTTCACACGTGGTGAAACACAGGTAACAGAGAGATGCTGTCTTGAGGGGAATTCCTGCGTGGATATTTCATATTTCGATCCTTTGTCTTATCTGTTAAGGAAGTTGGTTATTCTCATACTTTGGATATTGTATGATTCTTTTAGGCACTGGCAGTTGTTACTCTTGGTGATAAACAAATGGCGCAGAGAATTGACAACCTTGAGGGTTCTGATGAGTACAAGAGATTCTATCTTCAGGTCTCTTCAATATTTTTCCTTCTTCACTCTGTTATTCATTTTTAGCGATTACTTAAAGATTTTTTTGACACAATTTATAGCATCTAATAGATATATTTCCAAGTAATTTCAATGCTTAGTCTGATCTTTCATTTTCTTGTTGAGCTTAGTGAGATTTTCTAAGCTACTCATTGTGATGTTTCAGTACACTTTTCCTCCATCGTCTGTTGGTGAAGTTGGACGAATCGGAGCACCCAGTAGAAGAGAAATAGGTCATGGGACGCTAGCAGAGCGAGCATTGGAGACCATATTACCTAGTGACGATAATTTTCCTTACACAATACGTGTTGAAAGTACAGTAATTGAAAGCAATGGTTCTTCAAGGTTAGCTTTTTTTTTCTTTCTCTGTCTGTAGGATCTGCACGTGCCAAGTTTGTATGAGTGGTAGGTTTGTGTTTGCTACTTAATTCGATATGAAATTATAACAGCATGGCATCTGTTTGTGGCGGCTGCTTGGCTTTGCAAGATGCTGGAGTTCCAGTCAAATGCTCTGTTGCTGGCATAGCAATGGGAATGGTTTGGGACACAGAAGAATTTGGTGGTGATGGATCGCCCCTTATCCTTTCTGACATCACTGGAGCTGAAGATGCATCCGGTGATATGGACTTTAAGGTGAGAAAATATAAGGATGCTCTTGAAGGTCCTTGCATTGACGTAAATGCTGACGTTTTGATTTGTTTGTCTATAGGTAGCTGGCAATGAAGATGGTGTTACCGCATTTCAGATGGACATTAAGGTTATTATCAGTGTCTTAATTTAACACTGCCGAAATGGTTTAAGTGGCAATAGATAAATCTGTTGGTAACATCTTGTTTTTTTTTGTTTTTCTGTAACCGTGACTAGGTAGGAGGAATCACTTTACAGATAATGGAAAAGGCTCTGATACAGGCGAAAGCTGGGCGTCGCCATATTCTTGGTAAGAAATTATGGGGTATTCATGAATCACATGAATCATTCATCTCAGACAGCTAGAGTTTGGGAGATTTAGTTTCCAAATAGTGGAACTGATCATCCTTGAAAAACTGTATGCCATTTGAGATGCAATTTATTAATTTTATTCTCTCTGTGTAGCTGAAATGGCAAAGTGCTCACCACCTCCTACGTTGAGTCTCTCAAAATACGCTCCGTTGATACTTATTATGAAGGTTTGCCTTCAACTCATTTTCCCAGAATTACTCAGTCTAACGCCTTATTGCCTTGAACTAAAGATTGTTGGCGTTTCATGTGCTGCAGGTCCATCCAAGCAAAGTATACTTTCTTATTGGTTCTGGTGGGAAGAAAGTTAAGAGCATCATTGAAGAATCCGGAGTTGAAGCCATTGATATGCAAGATGATGGAATTGTGAGATTTACAGAATTTTTTACTTTTTATTGTTCGTAATGTTTTTGGACATCATCATAACCTTTTAACATGTCTCTTTGTCAAGGTCAAAATAATGGCAAATGATATGGCGAGTCTGGAGAGGGCGAAAGCCATTATCAGTGGATTGACAATGGTTCCAGCTGTTGGTGATATCTACAGGTATGTCTTTCTATACAATCTTTGTCTTCACCTTGCATGGAATTGGATTCTGACCTTGCTTCTTATTAGGAATTGTGAAATCAAATCAATGGCTCCCTATGGTGCCTTTGTAGAGATTGCGCCTGGACGTGAGGGACTTTGCCATATCAGTGAGCTGAGTGCTGAATGGCTTGCAAAACCTGAGGATGTGAGCATTACCCATTGATTCCCTTCCTTTATTCATCTTTTATTCAGGCTTTCACATACACTCATCCACATTACTCTTGTCGTTTCAGGCCTATAAAGTTGGAGACCGCATTGACGTCAAACTAATAGAGGTCAGCGCGTCTCTATAACTCCTAGACACATTATAACTAATTGAAAATGATAATTAGATGTGTTGTTGAACAAAGAAACATGGATAATGCAGGTGAATGAAAAAGGTCAGCTTCGGCTTAGTGTACGAGCTTTACTTCCGGAATCAGAGACAGACAAAGACAGTCAGAAACCACACCCGACGGGTGATTCTCCCAAAGACAAGGGTTCACCAAGGAAATATGTTAATGCTTCATTGAAGGACCGTGCAGCTTCAGGAGCATCAAAAGTTACATCAGGGGATGAACTTGTACTGAAGAAGAAAGATGTCAGGAGAGCATCTGGTGGTGACAAGCCAACAAACAGCAATAGTAGTAGCAGCGAAGAAGAGAGAAACAGTTTAGTCAACGGTGAAGCTACAATCAGCTAGTGAATGCAAACAGGATCAGTGTTCATATCTGTCTCTTGTGAAGACTCATTACGAAAGGAGGAGAGTTTCTTCCAACAGAACCACAGGTGCGACTTGTGAAATCTTGATTCTTGTTTTTGTTTGGCGGAAAGCTCAGGCGGTAAATATGTGGGACAAGACAAGTTGCAGATGTCTTTTCTTGAAAAAAATTCTTAATGTTTCATAGTTATTTATTTTTGCAGTTTCTTGAAGCTGTGCATATGTATATGTTGGCAAGTCTGGTGTGGAGGAGGATAACATTTTGAAGACAGTATATGTTTGGAGATTCCCAGACATTAAATCCTTTCTTTCTCTTGTCCTTCTCAAGTCCGTTCATGTTGTTTTATATTTTAGTGTTATTGACTGAATCATATTTAGATGAATTGTTTAAACTTATGTGTATGTCTACATCTTACACTCTTTATCTGCAGATTGTTAAAGTAACTTTTGTTGCTGTTTGGATTAAGTAGATGGACTTGGCATTCTTTTAAGAGTTCTATGATCATTTAGCCAAATTGGCAAAAGATACAACTGGAAATGGAAAAGGCAAATTGAGTTAAAAACAACTGAAAAGTTCAAGATATTAAACACAAACAATCTGCAAGTGGATCTCGTTACAGATCTCATAGTTTTGTAACGATTGTCGTCTTCCACGAGATTTTCATCTCATTATACTCCAAGTCATTCCTCCATGAGATTTTCATCTCATATTCCTCCAAGGCAGCAACATGAGGCTTCAATTCACTTTATTGCAAGATATTTTTCTCCATTGTTGTATCAGGATACATTTCATCTTTTGAGAAGATGATGCGGTTCATTTTCTCTTCCTCCAAAGCAGCATATTCACCTTTCATAAGAACATTTTCTTGAGATGCACCATCAAATACAAGTTTGTAATACTGTTGAAAGGCAAACAAAAAACAAAAGGTATACACTAATACCATTAAACTAATACCATTAAAGATACTACCTCCAAAATCCAAATCAAACATATTTATATTAATAACATTATTCGATTACCTCCAAATCATGGTTAAAGAGCATTTTCTCTAGATGTGTTTCCACATCTTTGATGCCCAACATCTCCTCAAGCGTCTTCACACTCACTCTTGAAAAGCAAGTCAATAACTCCTTCGTGAATTTGTCTCTTATGAGATTACTTAGCCTATCAACATGATCCAAAAGATGCATATCCAAAATAGCTTGGTGTTTAAATTGATTTTCCAAAGAATCAAGACAAGATGGAAATTTTCTGCCAAGTGCCAACAAAATAAGCTTATATATTTGCCGACAAAGTAACTTTATTCAATATTAATATATAGTAAATAGTTATATACCCGGGTAATCTTCAATTGAGCTACGATATGGATAAGCTACTTGTTGACTTTCCAATTTTTTTTTGCAATATCCTACAATTACATCAATTCAAAATGTTAGGTAGATTCTTTATGCATAACTTTTTACATCATGTGCAATACATGTGCAGTATCCATATTTTTTTAGCAATATCCTAAGCTCGTCTATTCCCATGGTTGCCATGGCTCACCATGTGCAATACATGTGTATGTCACTCCAAGAAAGCAAATCAAACGTATATTTTGACCATCCCACATGAAATTTTATCAAAATAGCAAACAAGCAGCTGGGTAATAGTTATATGTGGTTGTAACTCAGCTGTTTTTTTGGTAATAATCGTTTTGACCATTCCACATGAAATTTTATCCAAGCAAAGCAAATCAAGTTCTTCATTGTAGTCCGATCGCATTTTGATGAGCATATCCGCACCCACACAATAATTCGAGTCTAGCTGTCCGTTGATTTGATTTGACACGCGTTGTAGGAACTCTAAATCCGTCTTATATATCCGCCCGTCCCACTTGAGTTGATCAAATAAAAACTTCAAGGCTTTGCGGTTGTCATCTTCATCTAAGAGTTGATGGTTCACCATATGGTGTATGCGAAGAAGCTGAGGACGTCTAAGTATTGAGAAATATAGTATTCGAAATGGAAACCAAGAATATCTGTCATGTTTCCTGGAAAAAACACATAAATGAGTTACTTGTTATGCAAGAGAGTGAAACTAACCACAAGGGTGGTGGTCCAGTGGTAGTGGATTCCTGGGAATGAGTTGACAGGAAAAAAACTAGCAACACCGGAAGAAGCTCTAGATTCTATTTCAAAGAGAATCTTGACTTCAATAAAAAGCAGTAGAATCCAGGCGGTTATTTTTCCTGAGATATTTAAAAAAAAACGCATAGGAAAAGAATGTAAGAAGATAAAACGAGAAAGTAATTTATTTCAGAATCAGCAAGAGGAATCCAGAGGAACCAGTTCGTCCTAAACATGCAACTTCGAATGACGGAATCCAGAGAAAAGCAGTTGAAAAACGCAAATGGGACGAGGAAAATGCAACTGAAGTTTGAAAAAAAAAAGTTGAATCGAAACCAGAAAAGCGAGCAAGTTGTAAGTAGTTTCAAAACAATGATTATTCATGCTCATAAGAGCCTAATGAAAAATATAAAATAGATTGAAATAGAAATAGCTCATGGAGCTTTATTCAAATGCAAAAACAAAAGAGGAATGAAGAAATTTAGTTGTCACCAAGAATGAAATTGTTTTAGCTTAATATTCATAAAAGGGAAAGAGGAGAGTTGTCAATCAACTCTTAAGGTTACAACTATTGTTCTCATAACTAGCATATATATATGAATGCTAAGAACCCTAATTACATGGGCTTCCACAATATCATATATCTTGGGCTTCTTATGTGCTTCAATACTCCTCCGCAAACTTAGCGTCGAGTGAAAACTGAGATGCGAAGTTTGGAAGCACAAATGAAGATGGCTTTGAAAGTAGTATTATTAGTCGAAGATCCATGTGAAGTAGGTAGATGACTCTATTCAGTTTGGAGAATAGTCATTAGTGTGAGAATTTTTTTAGGTTCTTTTGACCTATTTGTCTCACAACAAGTCCGGGTTTTTCCCACTTAACTCGACTAATCTTCCTGCACCTTCCGAAACTCAACTAACCCTCTGTTTCCTAATCATATACCACCAAAAATTAGGTTTAAGATTGCTATCACAAGTTTCTATGAAAGCCCAATACAATCACAAGCCCATGTGTTTCTAAACCCATGTAATTAGGTTTTGCCATTACCGAGCTGTTTATTAAACACATCTGTAAAATACTCTACCAAGCGCATCTCCATACTCTGTCCGCCAAGTCCCGAGTCCCATCTAAAATCCTTGACCAAGTGAACAGACGGGCCAAGTTGGACAGACGGGCCAAGAACAAACAATATTTAAGAGTCTCAAGATCATTTAGCCGAAACTGGCAAAATATATATAATTGGAAATGGAAAAATATGAAATTGGCATTATAAGAGATGTACGTTTAGAATGACTAACAATGTACATGAAATGTTGTTTGTATATATTGGCCTGTGTTTACTCTTGTGCCATCTATGTAACTCTCTTTAAATGCTACTTCAGCAACAACAAAGCTTGAGCTCGACCCCCTTCAGCTTTGCTATGAATCACCGATCTCAAGCAAGATGATCTGTTGTTTTCCCTGTACAAGTCGTTGGAACGTAGCCTGCATTGTTCAGTAAGCTGTGAGACCGGCCATAGAAGAGATAGATCATGCTTCCAATAAGCAGCCATATCAAGACCCTGATCCATGTCCCAGCTCTGCAATTACACAAATACCGATAATGTTTTAGAAATATCCAATATTGATTAATACACATTCATGATGCTCCATCAAACTCACTCACCCAATGTTGATGATCAAGTAGGTGTTGATCAAAATGCAGAGAACAGGAAGATATGGGACAAACGGGCAGAGGAACCCTGAAACCGAATCAAATATAGATCAAGTATATGGTTGTTGCCAAAACCTTACCAACAAACTCAGCAGATATACAGAAACTATTAAGCAAGCAGCACCTTGGAAGAAAGTGAGGCACCAAGCAAAGCTCAATGATGGCTTGCACCATCTTTTATTCAACTAGATTTATCATTTTTGTGCTGTATGAATAAGAAACAAACGGCATAAGCCTTAGACCTTACCTCCTTGGTGTCCAAAGTTGTGCCTTTCATCATCCTCATCAATGCAACCAAGAGTAATCAAACTGCCAAGTAAGATGGCTGCACTGACACCACACATAGTGAACCGGGGAAAACTGTCATGGTTAAGAAGAAAATGCCTTAGAGGATATAAACCATACAAATATGATGTTTACAAACAGGGATGATTTTCTACTTGAGCATGCTTAATTCTCTTTTGACACGCAAGTAGCAGAGATATCGTTTATAAACCACCTCATCAAAATTAAATATATTTGTTTAGACATGATGAAGACTCGATTAGACGCATGTGAGTAGTACAGACATAAGATATCAGATGATGAACCGACTTTGGAAGACGCTCAGCAGAAGCTGCTGAAGCAAGGCCTAGGACACCTATGCACACAAGAGCTATACTCCAGGCAGCAATTTTTCGTCTTTTTCCAAAATACTTTTCATCTGTTCAATGAAAAAGAAGCAAAAAAGTTAAAATCCTTAAATGCAGATGAAAGGCAGTAAAGATTGAGCACAGTTTTAGTACTTTGAGCTGTTTCATCGCCAAGTAGAGGGGAATCAGGAGATTCTATGGCATCCACAAGAAAATTTTCAGTTTCAGCTCTACTTTCAACAGTATCAGTCCAAGCTTCAGAGGAAGATGGTAGGCGAGCTCCATCTGGTGGTACATATCTGAGAACTAACACACAGGCAGCTACGGCAGTGAATGCCATTAGAGTGCCTACACTAACCTGTTGGATGAGTAACTGATGTGAGCTACTCAGTGAAGGGATCTTTTATCATAATGGAACTATAAAAGGGATCTTTTATCATAATGGAGCTATTTTCTGTTTTCCACTAATTGTAGGTGATAATCCTTCCAATAGGACACTGAGACATGTAATGAAGGCAAAGATCAGCTTACCATCTCAGACAACTGTGAAACATCCATGAAAAATGCGAGTGCAGCTGCTAGCAAACCAATTGCTATTGTGCTTTTCACCGGTACTTGAGTTCGTGGGCTAATTTCTGAAAAGAAAGCTGGCAACAACCCGTCCCTAGCCATCGCCATGAAGATTCGTGGCTAATAAAAGAAATCACAAAATGCTGTCAAAATGACGTGTGTGCACTTCCATAACCCACACAGAACCTAGCATTGAACTACTTTGACAACTAAAAATTCTCAATTACAAAATCTTCTGAACTTCGGTTTTCAGAACAATAAGAAATGGTTAGTACCTGAGCCAGAAGTGAACCCAACAAACTCGCGCACAGAGCAGTTATGGCCCCAGTGGTTAATATGTACCTGAAATATATAGGAATAATAAGAGAACAAAGCAAAGAAAATGACGTATGTGTATATATACTTCACTCATGATCAAGAGAAATTTTAGTCTCAAGAGATGTATCATCCTTACGCTGCCCATTGCATCCCACTGTCTCCAAATGCAGAGGAGATAGGAGTATCAGGATTCAATGTATAGTATGGGACTAGTCCAACAATAACTACTGATAAAAGCATATACAAAATGCAGCATATCAGTAATGCAATCCCAATGCCCAATGGAAGATCCCTTTGAGGATTTTTAACCTGTTGTGGTAATACCAAAAGTTTAAGCGCTTAACAGAGAAAACTGGGGAATTATAAAAGAAAGAGTTCACAATACTGAGACCAAAAATCCTCTTATTTTGAAACGAACGAGCCTACTATTCAATAAACTGTGTACCTCCTCAGCCGTGCTAGTTACGGTATCAAATCCAATGTATGAGAAAAATACTACAGCAGATCCGGCGAGTATCCCATTTAATCCAAAAGGAAAATACCTGTAAAGACAAGAATTGAACATTGGCCTTTAGAAATAATTTTCTGACACAAAACTAAGCTCAATGGAAGAAGAAGAATAGGTTAATAATTACCCACTCGGAAGATCATATCCAACCCATCCAGTCTTGAAAGCTAAATATCCACCAACTACTATGATGAAAACCAAGGTGCAAACATTCACTGATGTTACAATTGCTTGTACTAATGAACTCTGTGAAGACAAAATAAACCGGTACTAACACTGTCAAACAATCTAATAATCCTGAAATGAATTGCATTTAAAAAGTGTTCAATGAAGTACCTCCTTTATCCCAAAGCATAGTAGTATCGTGACAATGATAATCAACAGTGCTGCACATGGATCAACCACAATACCAAATCCAGGTATGGTTTGTCGAGCTAAAAACACAGGAAGATTGTCCAAGCCTCCAAAAAAAGATGCCTAAGACAAAAACACCGGTCAGAATTAAATCGACGAGAAACCAGGAATACATATAACTGAAAGGGAAAAATTATACCAGATTAGGAGTTATGCCACGGGCAATGGCCGACCCACCAATTGTATAATCCAACACCAGAGCCCAACCAACCAACCAAGCAATCCTATAATGAATTAAGAACATTGAGAGGTATGAGCTTAAAGATGAACAACAAGTACATGTTCAGGCAATGAATTGATTGAGTAATTTTTCGACATTGAAATTACCCTTCTCCAAGACATATGTATGCATAATGATAAGCACTCCCAGCAGATGGACAGCGAGAAGCAAGCTCAGCATAACAACACGCCGAGAGAGCAGCTGCAACTCCAGCAATGAAGAAGGATAGAGCAAGAGCAGGTCCTGTGTGTTCTCTAGCTACTGTTCCCACAAGAATATACACTCCTGCTCCAATTGTTGTTCCAACTCCTGACAAATTAACAGTGAAAATCAACATCTATAGGAACAAAAAAATGGAAAAAGTTTGGATCTTTCTCATACCAATAGCGACAAGATCAACGGCGGTTAATTTCTTGGCAAGCTGATGATGCCCGTCAGTTTTCAGATGAACAGAATCAACTTGTTTCCTTCTCACAAAACTGTGCAAACCCCATGAACCACCGTTGTCGTTCATATCAACCAACCCACAGATGAAAAAGAAGAAAAGACTCCACAGACGGATTTGATTTTCCAATCGCTTCAGAGCTAACACATCTGGTTTCTCTCTCAGAAAATCCGCCAAAAATTAAACCTTTTTTCTCCAAAAAAGAGAAATGAATCAAGATGGGGTATCGGAGCCGGATATACTTGGCGAGGCGTGCACGATTCTAACTTTTGAGAGATGTGGAATCAAGATCCTCGTTGGTAAGATTCTTTGAAAAGGTTAGATGACGTTTACACAACTGAATCTTAATTATTAGAGGATTGAATAAAAGTATATAATAGTGCCAAAAATATGATATATATAATTTATAAGGAGGAGATAGTTATCACTGGTCCATATTTGGTTAGATTCAAATCTGTAACCGATTCAAGTTTCAATTATCACTTTTGTTTGCCAAATTGACAAGAAACCTATTAATTTGTATTAGATGTGAAAACAAATTAAACATAGGCAATCTCTTACGATCAAATGAATTCAAATGACAGAAACCATGTTCGGTTAGTTTTACATCTAAGCAAATCAATCGATTTTCTTTGATCAATAAGGCTAATAGAAAGAAGTTTGATGAATAAAATACAAAATAAAAAATAGAGAAAAGAGAAGACTTATCTATGCGCTTGATGCAACTAATATGACTTGAATCTATTTTGGAGAAAGTTTGGACATGAAAAAATGAAAACAACGCCATATATTCCAGCTTATGTAAGAAAAACGTATAGAAACTGATACATGGCAATTATGCCCAAGAAATATTCGCCCTATATTAAGGTGATGGAAAAATACATACTTGTTGTTGTATCTTGTGGAGGATAAAGTAAAATCTTCAGGAGGACTAAAAGTGGTTGGGTAAACTGGCCTGAGTGTATAACTTCATATGCCATTTGGTCCTACTACGGTTTGATTATTTGCATCATTTTCACCCTGCAAAGCACCTGCAACCAGTGTCAACCTATAATTTCTTATGGAAAACACAAACAAGAATCATGGAAAACACAAACAAAAATCACGAAAAACCCAACAAGGGAAATGTATGACATAATTATAAATGTCAATAACATGTGTTTTCACAATGAACGCCATCATAAGAAAAAAGTGGAAATTACCCGTTATGAGTATAAAAGCTGGCAGATGGCATTGCAACACTGCTCAACTGCATACGGTTTCTCAGGTCTTCAGTGATGAATTGCTCTGCATCCATTGACATGACAGAGAAAAAATAGAGATGGGAAAAACCAAGTTAAACGAGGTTAAGCTTTGACAACTAATATATTTATATCTCCTTTTTGCATCACATTCTAACACAAAATTGGATAAAGGATTCGAAAGTACATTACTGGTAATCCAAGCTCTGGTTTTATACGTGGTGCCAGTGAAACCATGCTGGTCTCCTAACGTGACATGCAACTTTTTCTTTCAGAATTCACTGATCTAAGTGGGAGATACGTATCGCCTTATTATCATCCATGTCCTCGTCGTATGTACTTTCTCCTAGTCCCTTCTCAGAATCAGACATCAGACCTCATGTTTACTCAATGAATCTTCTAGCGAGTCTTCAAGCAACCAACTATGAAAGAAAAATGCATTGTTAGCTATTGAACGTGCAAATATAATTAATACCCTTCCATTGGACTGCGCATCAATATGTATCACTCCGGATAAAAAGAGTAAAAGAAGTTTTAGGAAAAAATACTTACTCCCCACTGTATCTCTGTTTTTTTTTTAATTTGTTTATGTGATTAGCCTCTATGTCATCAGATGCGGAAGTAGGCTTTCCATAGTAGACTGCAACACATTACCCATGACCGACCGGTGAATTCGATCTTCTACTAAAGAAAATCTGCTACATGCTAAATGAGAAACAACACATTAATAATACCAAGCGTTGCAGCAGACTTCGTCCTATGTAGATACTGCAGCTACATATCATAGGAAATACTGCAACATTCAGTAAGCATATTAAAGTCCTATTTTGTGCCAAGTTTGATTCTTATCTCTTCACCACGCTAGCAGAAACTGTCTAATCAAATTGTAAAACAAATAGTATCCAACTAAGCAAGGAATTTCAAACCACTATCCCTACCTGAGACATTAAGAGAAAACAAACCTGGACAATGAGACATTATGGCTGTGTAGAAGTATTAACATGGCTTCTTTTCAGCGCATCCAGGGTACTGCAAAATAATGTAGACAACGAAGTATTAAAGGTTTTAAACTAGGAGAATAAACACCAAGAAATGAAACAAGGAGATCCAACTAGTTTTTTCAGTTATTTTGCTTCAACTAGAATCCTCCATCAAACTTTAAATATTGGTCTAAAAACCATACATTTGGCAAAACAGACTGTTTACACCCAAAACTTCACGGAAAACAAAGAATAAGAATAAAATCTTACAAATTTAGGAGGTTTTGCAACTGCTCAATCTCTCAGACATTAATACTCTTCTAGAGAAAGTTTTAACCTGAAACAATGGAAAAAAAAACACATTCCATGTTTGGTTAGATTCAAGTATGTAAACAGGTTCAAGTTTCAATTATAACTTATTTTGTTTGCCAAATTGATAAAAAAAACCGATTAATTTGCATTAGGTGTGAAAACAAATTGAACATAGGCAATCTCTTACGATCAAATGAATGACAGGAACCATGTTCGGTTAGTTTTACATCTAAGCAAATCAATCGAGTTTCTTTAATCAATACGGCATATTATATATAAAATTCTTAGCTGATTTACGTGTTTTGGATGAATACAAAATGTAGAGAAGAGAAGACTTATCTCTGCGAAAGATGCAACTTATATGCTCTATGTCGATATAGAGGACACATGAGAATATAGTGAAAGTTTTGTTGTCATATTCCACTTTCTGCAAAATAAAACTTAAATTTAGTCAGAAAATAGCTACAGCTTCTTGAGATTCATTCTCGAGTTGATTCACAATGCATATAAACGAAACTACTTAGTGCTTGAAAGAATATGACTTAGCTCTGTGTAAGACGGAAGCATGATGATCTTTGTGAGTAGAGAAAGTTCCAAAATCCAATTGCAATAACATTAAGGGGACTGTCAGCTGCAAAGACACCATAATCTCATTATTTCGAGCAAAACATGGTTGCGTCATAATGAGAAATTGAGGAGACACAACAATCTGAAAAGCCTAAGGAGAAAATTCTTGGCAGATACCTTTTAAAAGAAACGACGCAGATAATGCTGCAACAAAACCCGTACTTGTACTTTGTCAAGAGAGGATCTCTAGCTAGGATTAAATAAAAAGTATACGTGAGAAACTTCACACTTATCAATCCCTCTGCTAACAAAGAACACTCCATAGAATAGAAAACGGTACGATTTTTTTATAAAGGAAAGAGTGTCACCGAAGTTTGTATGATCTTTCGAATTGAATGGTATAGCCAACTTGTTCCCCAAGCTTGAATCCCATATCTTCAGCCACTGTATCGCTGCAATCCCCCTAATCAGATTGTAAAACAAACAGTAAGTGATAAAACAGAGGAATTTTCAAAAAATAATGTCCCCTACCTGAAACACTAGCTAGTATTCAAAACATGAGATTTAAGATTTGGTGGAAGGGAGAGATCAAAACCTAGTTTTTGACGCAATAACATGAATTCGTTCAGCCCATCCAACTTTTTTAAAATACTGCACGATAAATTAGACAAAGCGTATCAAACTTAAAGAAATAAACATAAGGGAAGGCACAAAACAAGAAGATTCAGCTAGAATCTCCTATCTCATAACACACATGTAATCCATGTTCTATTGATCGAGAGATAAAATCACATCAAACGCATTTCAAATTAAACAAGGCAAGCAATATTGAAATTGAGCGATAAGAGACAAACCAACATAGTCAAATTTCTGATTCCGTGAAAATCAATTGTGAATTTCTTCACCACCCAAAACCCGAAACGAAACACATCATCTGAAATTGAGCAAGGAGCCCTAAGAACATATCATTTCCTATAAATTTCGGAAATCTTTGATTAGCTCCACCAAATGTTTCCGCCAAAACAAAGTGTTTCCAGTTGCCAAGAAAATCCCGAAAAAAAACAAAATCCACCAAAGAACCAACCAATCACAGAATCACGAAAAACTGGATCGAAGCAATGAACAATTCGGACTGACAACGCCACGAAGAACAAATCAAAACGAAAAAAGAAAAAGAGCCGGCCGGATCAATTAATGGAGATCGGAAACGTACTTTGATCTCCGTCTGTCCAAAAGATGCGACCCGAGAACTCGGCGGCGTGTTCATGACTCTCGGATGCGGCGAGACTGAGCCCTAAGACAATCCTTCGCCTTCAGAAACGGCGTCGTTCACCCCTCGTCACAGCCGTTTCTCATCCCCGTCGCTAGTTAAATTAAAATCCCCTGTTGGGTTCTCATGAAGATGGAGAAACTCTCCGTTCTCGCGAACAAACCCACGCCAGAGCTGAAGAAGCGCCACAAAATGGTATCGTCGACACATCTACTTTCTCGGCGATGATGCTTCTTCGATTCCGATTTGTATCACCATTTTTTAAATTAGTAAACCAGAGCATAAGAGAAGAGAAGAGGAGAGGCTTAAAATCCTGCTGTTGGAGAAAAATGTGAAAGAGAGAGATCAGATGATAGAGGTTTGATTTTCGAATTTGGCTTTATAGCCGTTGAGCATTTAATTTACTAAACTAGCCCCAACAACACACTAATTTTTATAACAAAACTGTCATCTCACATTTAACAAACATCTACAAACAAACAGCAAATAAACTCACTTGCACGCATAAAGAGAGAAAACAACTTTATAGTTTATATTACCCTTTCATAAATTAGCTTCTTTTATTAAAATAGTAGACTAGGTCGTGCATATCACACATGTAAAATATAAAATATTTAGATTCTACACTGATAACCCGTATAGCTATGATCTATATAAATTATATTATATTTTAAATTAAAACATTCGTTTAGTTATTCACAAATTACGTTTTATAATTCGCAAAAAGATTCATATTAGCCATAAAAATCTCTCTAGATAAATGAGAGAGTCCGAAAAACAAATTTCAAATCTTATATAACTTAAATGTGAATCTAATTGATAAAATCAATATTTAAAAAAAAAAGAATAATAGTATCTCCTCAAACTAAATTGTTCTAACATGTTAAAAAAAATTTACAGTTTATACCTCTGAATTTTTTGTCATAAAAAAATTATGAAACACACGATAACAAACCGTTATTCTTCTAATTTTATATATATTATGAATCTTATATAGATTTAATAGTTTACATTTTTCAATTTATAGTTTCTATTTGAGAATTATAAACAAGAGTCTAATATAATTTATCTTTTACAACTGTATCTACATCTAATCGTAAATTAATGACCTAATCTAATTGCCAAGATCCTAAGAACTCAAAACCAGAGGATTATAGTTTCCTTCACTTTTTCAACATGGTGGTTAATTCTTCATCTCATCTCATTCTCTTTTGCTGTATTTTGTTATTTGAAAGGTAAACTCACCTCTAACCTCTCGACACTGCAACAAATGGGAGTTCCATCAGATTCATGAGCAGAGCAGTATCTCTCATCTGAAAGAATACATGTACATTTTACATTCATGGTCACCATGAAAATTACAACAGAGAATTCACAAGTTGTGTACCTTCTTCTCTTTGTAGACATAGCAGTACCGTTCATAGCAGGATTTGTGAAAGTTACCTCTTGCGTTTGAAACCTAAGAGGGTTATCAAGAATTTAGGTTTTGCGTCAAAAAAAATAAAACAAATGAACAAGTCCAGGAGTAAATTATTAAAAAGGGGATATATAAATTAAAGACGGCCGTAATTACATATATTCAGGAAGTAAAGTGTGTTGATGTTGAATCGGATAAACACGTTCTTACTGAGTTTTATATCAACGATGAGTGTTCAGTTTATCATAGCGACTCCAGTTATTACACAGAAACAGTAATACAACAACATTCAACCGTCTCCTATGATCCTTGTCTCTGGTGTGTCCAGCCGCAGTATCCGACCGTGGAAAGAACTAAGTTACAAGATCTCAACACCAATGTCTGATCCTACCTCGGCTTACTAGGATTCTCCTTTGGCTATTTATTACACCTTTATTTGCTCAATCTTCTGCCATGGGGTCATCACTGTTATTGTTGTTGTCATTGTTGCTTCTACCGCTTGCATTAGCGTTCACGACTTGAACCCAAACACTTTGGCTTCTCTCTGCTGCTCCTCCATTGATATCCCCCCAAGTCGGTTGTTGCCTTCCGCTTCTCTCATTTGTGTCAGCTCCACCGTCTGAGAATTGGGCCCACACGCTTCTCGTCTTCCCTCCTCCTCCTCCGCTTAACTCCTCTTCGCATCCCGCAACTGTTTTCAGAAGCTCAGACTGAAGTGATGGGCAGTGTTCCCTTAGATAGTCAAACCCATCTGACCTCATAACAGCTGTGCATCAAAACAAAGTATTGTGCAAATATTTGAGTTTTGGGGCTGAATCAACTTCAGATATGAGAGACATAAGGCAAGATCATTACCGATGAGATTTTCCGCTGCGAATTTCAGACAAACGGATTTCAATGCTGAAGCATTGTAGCGGTCAGCAAGGGCTAAAATATTTGCAACGGAATCTACTGATATATCCTTGCAGAGCACTGACTCGCACATTAAACTGAGTCTAGGCAACTTGTATTTATCAGCGGCTCCTAGCAGCTTTGCAGCTAATGTGTCTGATGCTGATGGACCAACAGATGAACCGGAAGATGATGATGACTCTGCATCTTCGATGAGCGCATCCTTGTATATGTAATGGAGCAAAGCCTTGACCGAAAAATGCATCAAGTATTAGAAAGAAGTGTGTGGTGTTACACATGCTTTGTGTCAAAATGTTAAGAGAGTTTACCTTGAAAACCTTAGGTTCCATGTCAGTAACTTCGATATCACGATCTTCTTCTTCGGTAACATCAAGAAACTCGCTTTCAAAGACAGGAGATCGAGCAGCCAATACCAACCTGTGAGCACGGAACTTTTCACCCGAGACATTAAAAGTTATATCTGAACCGTCCTCATTCTCCAGAAGCATCCCGAAATGAGATCCAATATCAGATGCAGGGACATGGATAGAATGTAACCGTGGGCAATCTATTTCTGAGACCACAACTCCCACGGTGCAATTAATTTTCAAACAATCATCCTTGAGGAAATCAGATGTTTCCAGCAAAGTTCTTCTAAAAAAGCGTTTGTAGCCCCTGCAAACAAACAAAACTGAATTAAGAATCTGTGCTGAGGAAACAGGAAAGTACAGAGATCTATGAGGGAATGATTCCTCTGCGTTAACAAGCAGAGAACAAGTAGGGGTCTATGTAATGCAGAGTCAAAATCAAAGCCAAATACCTTCAAGAAGGATCCAGCAGACAATGGTTGATTAACTCATACAGGCAGCCCAAACAACAGATGTGGAAACCAAAGGTATCACTTCATATTGAGTGAGTGCGAAAAGACAATACTATGTTGCTTAACTCATACAAGCGGCATAAAAGCTACCCATGAACAGATTCATTAAAGCAAGAATGCATATGTGAACATCAAGCAATGTTCCTACTTCTTAGCTTACTGTTTGAAAGCATTGGTGTCTATATCGCAACGACAGGTGTTTGAAATCATATTACTTTTCAAGCAAAGCCTGGAGATCAATCCAAACCCTCTTTCAATCCCAATCAAGTTTCTTTAAATCCAGAACCAACGCTACAAGCTGGTGAAGCAGCAGGAGCCAAACTCTTTTTTTACGGAAAGTGGAGGCAACTAGTTTCAGAATGTCAGGAACAGGTCAAAGAATGTAAAATATTAAAGATATTTGCTTCAAGTCCTCTCTTTCCATAAGTCACAGTTTCAAGCGAACCGAAAAAGCTAAACATATAAACTAGGGATCATAAAGAAAAGAACTTTCGTTTATCTTGTCACTTGTGAAAGCTCTTTCAATTTGATATTCAGGTCACACAAAAGATGAAATAGACTGAGAAATTCTTCATCAAACCCTAGCAATGGGAGACAAAATTCACGAAGACAAACCACATGCTCCCGCGATACTTGAGGGTATAAGGACCGCTCTCGAGACAACGATCGAAGTGGCTATGGACCTTATGCTTCCCTTTGCCGCTCTGATCAAGCAACGAAAGCTCGAAGAGAGCCCTGACATCGGTGCCATCGCTGGCCAAAGCAATGAAAACGGAGACATAAGCGGAATTATCCTCGGGATTCTTGCCGTCGGGATAGAAATAGATTGCCCACTGGTATCCGCCGACGGTGAAGGTGTCGCTGGCGATGTGTTTTCCGATCCCGATTCCTTTGGCTAGCGAGTAGCCCTTGATTGTGAAGCTGTGCGATCCGTTTATGGTTTGCGTGACGGAGAGAGAAGTCGTCGTCGGTGGCGACGGCATTTCCGAAATTCGTCGTCTTCCCTTCTTCTGTTCCTTTAAATTTTCTCAGACGGATTCTCTTATGAGTTTTCTTTTTTTTTGTTTTTCTTGGGGAAATGAGAGAGAGAGAGACTTTTCAACGCGGCTTTTAGTTAACTCACTGACATGAACGGTCGGGATAAAGATTTCTGAGCCATTGGGGGTGAACATTTTAAAAACCATTAAACTTTTGTTAATATAACATTTAAGAAAGTATTAAAATTTTGTATATGGTCTTCAAATACTTGTTCTTCTATGATTTTATATAAAACTTTTGGTAAAATATTAAATTTTAACTATTAAAAACAATATTATATAACTAATTTTATATATAATCATTCACAATTTTATAAATCATTTAAAATGTATACATTAATCAAAACATAAAACTTCAACGATTAATAAAAATACTAATTAACTTAATCGTATCCTTATATTTATCCCGGAAAAAAAAGAAACCGAACCGGATAAACTATTGGGTCGTGGTTTGGTTTGATTTGGTCTCACTATATTTGATTTGTTATTCCGTTTTTGTAACCGAATCTCTAATATTTGACTGAAAGGGCTGGGCAAAATATCCGTTATATCCGCTCCGATCCGGTATTCGTCTTGATTCGATTCGAAAAATCCGGATATCCGTAAATGTTCGAAGCAAAGCAAATAGCAAAATGTAGTATCCGTAAAAAACGGAGCAAATCGCAAATATCTTTTTTTTAAAAGCCGGATATCCGCTCCGCTCCGTAATTATATATTTATATATGTCGGTAGTAGCTAAAAAATGATTAAAAGAGTGCAAAGGCTCTGCAGAAGCGAATGATCTCTATTATGTTTATTAAGTTGTTATGCTTTTATTAAAATGATGTCGTTTTGGGGTAAATGAATACGTTTGTAAACCTTTTCCTTTATCAAATAATTAATCAAACAATTCACAAACTCTCTTATCTCTCTCGTAGAAGCCCAAGCGGAGGAAACGAGCAAGCCTTCGAGAGAGAAAAAATGTGGAGCGCGTGAGATCTACTCTCTTCCTTCGTTAATACAACTTTTCTTTTTATCTAATTTTTTGAAATTTATGTTTTTTAATTTTATTTAATGAAGGCCCTTTATCAAAAAAAAAAAATGTTTTTAAATTTTTTTTTTTTTTAACGGATCGGATCGGATATCCGCGGATATATATTGAAATTCCGGATATCCGCATTTACGGATATCCGAAAATTTTCGGATCGAAGCGAATCGAAAACGTAAATATCCGGACGGAGCGGAGCGGATCGCAAATACCAAAAAAAACTATGGTATTTGCTCCGTGCCCACCCCTATGAATTACGTAAACAAAATTTGGGGTTGAAAAATGGAGAAATCACAGTCGAAGAAGCCTCGTTTCGGAGAAAGCCAAATCATTATTCCGGCCACCGAGCAATTCCTCCGATGTGCGAGTTTGATTCTTTCATGGCTAAACCCTCAAGATCTCGCCGCCGTCTCTCTAACCTGCAAAACCTTATCCCTGATTTCCAAATCTCTCACTTCCCGGCGATCTCTCGACGCTACACGGTCCCTCGAAGACCTCCCCGTCCCGTTTTGCAACGCCATCGATTCCAAACGTTACGCGTATTTCATCTACACACCTTTTCAGATTCCCGCTTCCTCTCCTCCGCCGCGGCAGTCGTGGGGATTCGCTAGTGAATGTGGATCCACCGTCGCGATTCGAGTTAGGGAAGATGACGATGGGTCAGAATCCGAGAACGCGTCGTGGAGACCTTCTCTCCTTGAATCAGTGAGTGAACGCGGACGATTTGGGGTGAGTCTAGTGGACGAGTCAGGAGAGAAAATGTATGGATGCGAGTGCCAGAGATGCGAGGAAGGATCCTGCATGTGCTTAGCACTCGCGGGCATGGAGGAGGGGATAGCCAACGAATGTGGGTCGGGTTGTGGGTGCGGGTCGGATTGTCCGAACCGGGTGACCCAAAAGGGGATTTCGGTTCGTCTGAAGATCGTAAGAGATGAGAAGAAAGGTTGGTGCTTGTACGCTGATCAGCTCATCAAGAGAGGCCAATTCATCTGCGAATACGCAGGTAACATGAGTAGAGGAACTTTAGCATTAGAAATGTTACCCCAAAATGCTAGAACCGTTTTGATTCCAGAATAGTTCATTGCAATAGCTGATTTATTTTGGAAGATGAAAATTAAGTTCAAGGGAACATGATTAGATGAATATTAACTTGGGAAGCATAGGAGTTTTTCTTGGAGATTAAAGATAAAGGCAACTCTTTTTATCTTGAATGTGTTTTTGTCATCTGCCCTAGTGACCACTTGAGAGCCTTCAGATTGGGTTTTGACCGGTTTATGCAAAACTCAGAATCTTGTTTTAGTTTTCTCCTCTTATAGGCGAGCTATTGACAACAGATGAAGCACGTAGACGTCAAAATCTATACGACAAACTCAGATCAACACAATCCTTCTCTTCAGCTCTTCTGGTCATACGTGAGCACCTCCCTTCAGGACAAGCCTGTTTAAGAATAAACATCGACGCCACGAGAATTGGGAACGTCGCTAGATTCATAAACCATTCTTGTGACGGCGGAAATCTCTCCAGCGTTCTGTTGAGAAGCTCAGGAGCTTTGCTTCCTCGGCTCTGTTTCTTTGCAGCAAGGGACATACTTGCAGCCGAGGAGTTAAGCTTCAGTTATGGAGATGTCCGTGTCACTGCCGGGAAGAACAAGTTAAATTGCTGTTGTGGTAGTTCCTGCTGTTTTGGAACGTTGCCTTGTGAGAACACGTGATCGATCTTTTCATCATCACCATATGTCTCTATCTGCTGTACTGATGTCTAAATTCGAGTTTATGTTTCTAGCAAAATACAGTCTCTCTCTTGCTGACCAAGTCATCACCCAAAAGGAGGATTTTTTGTTATAAAAAAAATGGAAAATTAAATACTCCCTCCGTTCTGAATTAACTGATGTTTTAGAGAGTTTTTTTTTTCTACAATTAAGTGATGTTCTCACTTACCAATGCAAAATTAAATGATTTTTATTATTTTTGACCAATTACATTTTATAGACTATTTGTTCATTGGTTCAGATGAATAATAAATGAGATTTTAGTATAGAAAAAGACAAAAATTAATTGTTTCCTTAATTTGTGTGCATACTACTAAAACAACACTTAATTCAGAACAGAGGGAGTACCGTTTACAGTTCCGTTAATAAAAGAAAATGTGTAAAATGAAAGTTATGAAATGCAATAAAATTATATAATTTAAATAAAATATGACAAAGTAAGGAAAAGAAAAGGGAATAATGTTGTGAAGAAAAGGAGCACGACGGACATGAAGGTTGGTTAGCTTCCAAAGAACTCCACACGAAACGGTCAACACGATTCTTGTGCCTCTCCTCCCTCAGACATAAACTTATTATATATATGTATCCATACGAATACGATACTTAATTTATATAATTTGTTATTAATCATTGCAATCCTACACTTCTTAATCTTTTTTTTTTTGTGACAACGGAACTATCTTCTCATTTGGTCTGATTATTCTTCTTTTTTATAAATAATAAATTAATGTGAAATTTCGTTATAAATGCATGATGCATCAATGATTTTTAAGTTATAAGTATAAAATATTGAATGCAGATTCAATTGGTACTTAGTCCTCTTAACAATTCAATGACACTTTGTATGATTGATTTCTCAAGAAAACCAAAAAAAAAGTCGTCTACTTATATATTCATGTATTTTCAATGAAATAGAAGTTTATTCCTCTACTCTTTTCCTACCAATTGAGTATGCCTTTGGGTTATATAATCAATTAATTTAACCTACCCTAATAATCCCAATAATAAATTAATCTACCCCAGCTTCTTTCTTTCCGTTTCTTTCATCTACATATTTATGATTAAAAAGATATCTATTTTTTTAACATTAAAATATATATATATTTCTTTAGACGTTATGTTTTAATGTACGCCTTTCAATAAGTCTGTCAGACTAGTTCTAATTTCTAACTATAACTAGTATATAAAACTTAAAGAGATGACCTCAGAAAATAACTAGATTTTTTTTTTTTTTACGGCAAGAAAATAACTATTTATACATTCTCTTTGCACGTGCACCTTACATCACACCTTCTTGCAAAAAATCACATTTATGCTCTCTTTCTTGCACCTAATTAACAATATCAAGTACCAACCATACTGTTTCTAGACTCTCTACGTATATTGCAGGCTTGGGCATTCATGTACATGTTTGGGTTCAGATCGGTTTTTTTGGGGTTTTATGTATTTTGGTGCTACATGTCTAAGATCCATTCATGTATTTCCTTTTTCGGACCGGGTTCAATTCGATTCCGTTCGGGTTTAGTTCGGTTTCGGATATCCAAAATTTATTACAAATACCAAAAAAACAAAAAATATTTAAATTTAAATGAAATTTGGTTAAATTTTACAATTTTAATTTTAACAAATATAACTAAATATTTTCGGATATTTCGAATATTTTAGTTATTTCGGTCTAAACATAACTAATATATTCGGTTTATAATTGTAATTATGAGTATTTTAGATATATGATTGTATTTCGTATATTCTGGATACCTATCCGAGTTTTGGTTCAATTTAGATCGGTTTGGGTACACAATTATTTTATAAGAAGAACCATTTAGATATTTATGACTATTTGATTCGAGTTGGTACCTTCTAATTTAGTTCGGTTTTCCGATTCCTAATATTATGCTCAACGTACATTTATCATGGTGAGAATTTTTCTTACAATCGGTTTACAATATATATATATATATATATTTATATATTTATATACATATATATATATATAAACTACCACAATCAAACCTTATTTCTAGATTTTTAAAAATATTACATCCGTTTTAGAGCTATTGATTAGAAAAATAGCTAGTTATGAGAAACTGTACATTTCTATACATTTTTAATTAGTTATTGATAATAAAAAAACTATTGATTAGAAAAATAAATTATTATTGGTTTAGAGCTAGTTATGAGAAACTGTTTAGTATAATGCATTTATAATTAAGTATTACTCCCTCCGTTTCAAAAAGAATGTCATTCTAGCATATATTTTTTTGTTACCTAAAGAGTGTCACTTTGTATTTTCAATGCAAATTTTTTTATTAAAAATCCAGTTTTAACCCTAGTGTTTTAATGTATTAATTAGAAAGAGAATTTTTTTTTTAGTGTATTAATAAATGGTCAAATATAATTTTTATTAGTTTTTTTAATTTGTGTAAAAATTGTCAGAATGACATTCTTTTTGAAACAGATGGACTATTTGTTTTCTTTGAAAATTTTAAAAAACCTATTATTTAAAAACGGAATAGTAAAAACTCTATTTAATTCTACTATGTTTACAATTATTCTACTATTTAATGAACATTTATGTGATTTGTGTTACCAATAATTACTTCATTTATAACATCTAAATTAGTCAACAATGTTTTACATGTTTTTTTCTCGTATTTGACTATTTTAAACGTTATAACTTATAAGTAACGTATAAGAAAATAGTAGAATGACGAAAACAAAGTGAAAAAAGGTTAAAAATGTATGGATGTGGTGGGTGCCCTACTCTAATATTTTTTTTAAAAAATAATTAGTGTAAAATCCATTTATACGTACGTGTAAACAATAATTATAGTTAGGTAAAAAGAATTCGAATAATTGAAAATATTTAACCGATAATATGGCAACGTAGCTGCTATTGTATTATGTTATTATTTAATTTTAAAATAAAAAATATCAAAAAGGAAAAAAGAAAGATTACCACATTCACCTCGCGACCTCCTTCATGAAACAAACGTGGCCTCCTCCGTTTTTTCTTTTACTTACATACTCACATTCACACATGTTACACTCACATAGATTAACATATATATATAGATATCATCTGTTTCACAAGAAACTCTCATCCACTTATAAACCTAATTAATGTTTGTTTTGTGATGGCTGATCAGCAGCGAGGCCACACCACCTCAGATTCTCGCCGGAAATCAGCAGCCGGAAAACGAACCTCACAACATACTACGACGTCATCACTGTCTTCCGACGGAGGAACCATGGCGGCGGCTGCGACGACGGGGACGGGGGCGGCGTCGCCGTGTGGGGCTTGCAAGTTCTTGAGAAGGAAGTGTGTGAGTGGATGCATTTTCGCCCCACATTTCGGGTCGGACCAAGGAGCGGCTAGGTTCGCGGCAGTCCATAAGGTTTTCGGAGCCAGCAACGTGTCGAAATTGTTGCATCATATTCCGGTGAACCGTCGCCACGACGCGGTTGTTACGATCTCGTATGAAGCTCAGGCTAGACTCTCTGATCCTGTCTATGGCTGCGTCTCCACGATTCTTGCTCTCCAACAACAGGTGATTTATTACATTTTGTTTTTGCCAAACTGTAAATATCATATACATGAAAATTTAAAAGATTTACAAGAGCAAACCCTCCGGTTTGTTACCACGGCAAAAAAGAGAAAATCATGGCAACAAAAAGATTAGTGTTTGTTATACCAAAACACTTAGCAAAGCCACATGAGCATTAGTTTATCAAAGCCACATTAGTTTATCAAACTGCATTAGTTTATTACATATGTATATATATATATGATTAGCTTATTTTAATCACATATTTTTAGTTAGTAAAGTTTGTAACGGTTAAAATGGCCGAGGAACACAAATGAAAGCTTGAGATAAACAAAATATAAAAGTAGCAATAAAGAAAGAAAAAAAGGTAGCAATAAAGATGACATATCCTGTGATATTTACATTTTCGAGACTAGATATATAGCAAACAAAAAAAGTAGATATAAAGTAAAATAATTTAAACTTCCAGTACGTTTTTACTCAACGAATAGTTAAATGAAAATAAAAATAATTGATGATCATATATGTAATGAAATAAAAATAATTTTGTAACCACAAATATATTAGGTGGCGTCGCTACAGGCGGAGTTATCGGTGGTGCAATCACAACTAATAAACAGTAGAGTCGCAATGGCCAACGTTATGCAACAACAGAGTCATCACCAACAACAACAACAACAACAACAACTAGTCGTTATGCAACAACCCGAATACTCCAACAACTCCTCCGCCTCCACTACTCTGGCCGGAACCGCCATGAATAGCTTTGCCGCTGCGGCGGAGGTAGCAGCCGCTAGCTATGACGTCATGGCTCGGGCTAACTTAGAACATTCGTTGCAACCAATGCCATCGCATCAGCAAGGTAGAGGAGATCATCATCAGCATGAGGATGAGGAAGAGAGCGGTGCTGATTTTTCGGTGGCTGTTGGTTCGACGGCCGTGGCTCCGGAGGTTATATTTCCGGAGGAGGGTTTTCACCGGAGATGAATATCAATAACTAGGCTTGTCTTTAATTTATAAAAACTCCTTTCTTTAATAATATTGAAAACAAAGAGATAACAGTAAGTCAGTAACGAACATACGTATACGATTCGTCGTGAAATGTTTTAATGAGGTAACTAGTTATCGTAGAGGTTAACTTACTTGATCTACTTTTACATAAATAAATAAAAATACTTGATTTTACAATGCGTTATAACTTGAGAGTATATTATCAAAACTGTTATCTTGATGGGCGTAAGTAATTTTCACTAATTTGCACTTTTCAATTAAAATATAGGAGATTGAACCCGATGGTACTCAATTATTGGGTCTTAACTAATACTATTAACAGTTTTGATCATTTCCAACAAAAAAAACAACAACAAAAAGTTCTTGGAAAAAGAAAAACTATGATCATTATAGATAGAAGTGAAGAACACACAACCTTACGGACCAGACAAAAGCTCTTGCCTCTCTACCTCTCATGTTCTTCATATCCTGCAATTTACAGCCACACAAACACAAATATAAATCTCAGATCAAGAAACTCATTCAATCTCAAACCTTATTTTCTCTGAATTAAGGTACTTTGAATCAAATCATCATAAAAGGCATTGCAATATCGATTTATAATTACCTGAATCTCGGGGAGATTCGAGTGTTGTTATGTGTAAACGAGAGGGCGGAGGAAGAGAGGAAGCTGCAGGAGAAGGCGAGCCGCGAATGCTCGGGGGATTGCTGTTTTGTAGCCAACCTTCTTGAACTTGAGAAGCAAACTGAAGATTCCACAGGACATCTTCAATGGAAGGCCGTTCTAAAGGGTCTTTGAGGAGACACCTTACACATATCTCCATCATTGTCTTCAGTGATTGGTCTGAACAATTTCTATGGACTGTTGGATCCACCATGCTCCTACGCGCTCCATCATCCGCTGAGATGCTCGCTTGTAACTACAAAAATAATGGAAAAAGAAAACAGTTTGTAAAGTACAAAATGATTGCGATTTCGTTTCTATATTCAATGTCGTTACCTGCTCTTTTAGAACATCGACTTGACTCTTTGCTCTCAATGGTCTTCCCACTATAAGTTCAAGCAAGATCACTCCAAGGTCATATATATCGATTTTATCTTCGTCTTTGACGCTGATAAGAAGCAGAGGATGAAACCAGATAGTTGGTTTAAGGAAAAACCGACATTTTTAGATCGGTATCTCTTGTTAGAGTGAAGAAGATTTTACACACCTTGGAGTCCCTTTTGGTCCGGTTCGAGATACTACTTGCCCCACCTTAAAAAGGAAAGCAAAACAGATTCAACTTACGATACAAGAAAGATTCAAACTTTGGCATCATTTACCTTTCCAAGACCTTCCACAAGTAATGGAAGGTTATAGCTGCTGATTTTCGCCGCGAGGTTATTGTCAAGCAAAATGTCTGTTATTTTCAGGTTGTTATGATAAACACCAGGCACGATACCAGTATGCAAGAACTGGATCCCTTTTGCTACACCTATCGCTACGCTTATGCGTTGTTCCCAAGTAAGCAATCTTCCCATATGCCCATCTAACACAGCAAAGACAAGAACATTCCGGTTTATTTTATCAAAAGATATAATGATGGTCATTATTCGCTGTATATGTTCTTGGGACATGTTTCAGTGTCATACCAGAAATCCAGCTCCTGAGTTCTCCATTTGGGACATACTCAAAGACGAAGAACATTCTGCTGACTGTTGAATCATCCAAGTAGCATTCAAAACAGTGCCCGAGCACACTAACCAAATGACGGTGCCTCAGTTTAGCGATGAGCTCGATGTGATGCATCAGGTTTTGGGTGCTGCAACTTTTCTTCATTTTCAAACATCTAATTGCCACAAAGGATCCATCTTTCAACCTCCCTCTATAAATCTGAAAAGAAAAAATAAAAAAGATGAGAAATTTCACTTTCAGAAACATGGAAACAAAAGAAAACTTGAAGCTTTTTTACCTGTCCTTGAGAACCTTCACCCATGAAAGCAGAGGATTCAAAGTTATTTGTGGCATACTCAAGTTCTTCCAGTGAGAATGTCCTGTAAGCTGGAAGACCGAGTCCTCCTAGCTTCATTGTTTGAGAGATATACCCTATAAAGTATTGCAGAAAACCACAAGTATTCAATAAAACTCATCTGATATGTAGAAATATGTGACAATATATGAGAGATGTTTGATCTTATTACTTGCATCTGACAGTAGCTTTGATGTGTATCCCATTGAAGCATTCTCTTTGATCAATCTTGGGGAAGCTTTCGTTGTTGTTGTTCTCTTAGCATTAAATCTCCTAAGAACCACAAATAATGCACCGGTGAGGAGAATTACCCCGAGAATGCCTGCGGTTACGCCTAAGGCAATACCCAATTTGGATACTCTGTTCCTCCTCTGTGGTAGGATTCCAACAGCAAGAGCTTCATTGCTACAAAATGAAACTGGACGCTGGTCTTCATTTGTAGTAGCCAAACAGTTACCTGCATAGACAACAGCTCTGCTAGTGCCGGAACTCGGTTTAAGACAAGTAGGCAAACTTCCAGTAAGAAGATTTGATGACAGATCGACAAGTATCAGCTGTGAGTTGCAAGAAAGATTTGTTGAAAGCCGCCCGGTGAGTTTGTTGTGTGAAATGTTCAAGTAAGTTATCGCGGGGAGAGACATCAAGGAAGTAGGAAATGGACCGACAAATGTATTGAAAGAAAGATCCAAATGTTGTAGCTGATATAAAGAACTCACTTCGACAGCTGAAACTGCAGATCTAAACCTGTTCTTGCTGAGTATAAGAGTAACCAATTTGTGACTTAACCGAGGAAACAGCGGTCCAAAAGAGTTTCCTTCAAGATCAAGCACTTGAAGGTTTGTCAAATGGCTTAAATCAGGTATAACTCCATTAAACCGGTTGTTAGCTAGAGCAAGAACTCTAAGACCTGACAAGCTACTCAGTGAAGAAGGCAATGAGCCATTGAGCACATTCTTTCTCAAGCTCAACACAGCTAAACCCGGTAAAGAACCAATCGAATCCGGTAACTGACCAGATAACATATTCTCATCGAGTATAAGCGTCTGAAGGCTAGCAAGCGATGAGAGTTTATGAGGAATGGGACCAAAGAGGAAATTAGAGCTCACATTGAAAATCTCCAATGAGGATAAACGGTTGATTTTCTCAGGTAACCGACCCCATAACCCGAGGGACACAAAGGTGAGAACTTTAACATCAGGGAGCTTAGCAAGAGTAGTAACAAATGAGTCTATTGAGAAACTCTTTGGTAACATATGAGCTTTTCTGTCTCCTATAATGTGAAGCTGCGTTACACTATCTTCGTAACATACAACGGTTAGGGAGGAATTTGGCTCGAAATTGCAGAAATCAGTAAAGTTGTTCCAGCTGCTTAAGACTTTGGGATAGTAGAGAAGCTGTTGCAGCCTCAAGAGGGTTTGAGATTGAGATGACTGAAGCTGTATTGACCCATCAATGGAGGCTAAAAGCAGAACCAGAAGCAGTAACGGCAAGCCAAAAAAGTGTTTCTCCATAGCCACACACAAGACCATAAAACACACACACAAACTACCTAAGCAATAAAATCACATAGGGATTATTATCACCAACACCTGCAAAGAGAGACACATTAAATTCATGAATCACATTTATAGACAAAGTACTGAAAAACAGAGGAAAACAAAAATTGAATTTTGAACTCAGAACTGGGTCCACTCTCAAGATCTGATTCTTCCTCTTTTTCTCATTCATATATTTCACATCAATAGAGAAGCTAAAAACACATACATTTTCCAAGATAACAAAAAAAATATAACTTTTGCATGTGAATTCCTGAGAAACAGGAAGAACTCACCACCTGGGTTCTCCTCCTTGAGACACCTTGCAGGAAGAAGAAATGCTTTGAGCCCAAGAGATTACCTTTGGAATTTTGTTTTCCTGGGAAAAAAAATGAAGAATGAGATATGAAAAGACAAATCGTTTCCTTTGAGATGAAGAAATACCTCTGCAAACTTATGAAGGAACTGAACTGTGAAAGGAATATTGATTTTAATTTAAGAAAAAAAGTAGCAACTTGATTTATTAGAGAAAGTGTGAAAAATTCCCCAGAAAATCCCCTGTAAACACAGGAGAATTCCTCAAGGAGCTTTAAAACATTTAAGATTCCTTCACGAGTGACTGTATTTTTATAAGGAGAAAACAGAGAGAACAATATTAACCCAACAAAACATTACTTTTTTAAAGATAACAAAAAATTATGCAAAATCAAAGTAAAAAAACATTTTAGCAACCATACGATTAAGTAAACTGTCTGTGGCTGACAACATAGAGTTTGGTCCTCCTCTCTATCACGAGAAGAAGAATTATAAAACAATTATTAAGGGGAAAAAAAAGTAAATATAGAATTTAAAACAAAAGTTCTTGAAATTGTTCACATGCATTACTAAATAGGGAATCCCACCGGCTCTGGCCGACATTTTTTCTGCTTTTTTTTTTGTTTTTAATCACTATTAATAATACAATACACAAATTTAATTATTTTCCCAGCATTAAATATGTTTATATTAAATCATCACTTTCAAAAAAATAGGGACCAAAGAGAAACCCACTCGGGCCAAAGCTGTGGCAACAAAAAAAGTAAATAGACCCAAAAAGGATAAAAAGTTAAGATAGAAAATATATTCTTTAGGGGAATTGGTCTACAAATACCATACTTACGAGTCGAGGCAAACAAGTCTTTATCATTTAAATTTCATATTTTTAAGTTTCATATGAATTTTATTGAGAAAAATCTGTATATCAATAAATGGGCTATGCTAAGTTAAACAAAGATGATAAACAAACCGAGTTAAATTGTGTGTAAATCAAATCAGAACATAACATAATGAGCTAGATTAAGTCCCACATATATACGAACCCGTGAAAAAAAACTCTAAAAAAATGAAAAACAATATTAGATCATTTGTGATATAAGATTAAGAACGGTGATACGAAACCACACACCATTAAAAAAGTTTAACAAAATAACAGTTATTTATTTATTTTGATTCTCTATTTTTTTTTCTTAAAATTATTTAGTTTTTAATTAAATTTTATCACATGTTTCCAAATATTTAGTTTTTTTCTATTTCTATTTGAAAGTATGTTTACTTTTTTATTAGTTAACTACTTATATATCTTTTTTTTAAAAAACTTTGATGAGTTAATTCTCATGTTTTCTATTTAAATTATATTTACTCTGTTTTGTTTTTAATAATATATCTATTTTTAATTAACATAAAATTAATTATTTTATCAAATTGGTAAAAAAACATTATACGTATCAAAATCTGATCAATTTTTTTTTAGTAACTTTGCTTTTTAGTAATAGGAATTGGTTATAATTTTTTTTGAATTTTGGATTTTTTATTAACTTTGATTTTTAAAATATATTTACATTTCCTATTTTTCTATTTTTATTTTCTTTTTTATTTAGTAACTTTATATTTTAGAACTATAAATGGTTTATCATTTTTTTATTTTTTTTTATCAGAAGCAAGCTTAAAACCAAACCAAATAAACCTAGAAAGTAATTGTTTAGGGTGAAAATAAAGAAAGTGAAGTTGTGGCACAGACTGTGGCATCTCCATCAGAAAGGTCACATCAGACTTTATAAAGTGACACATGTGGATCCCACACTTTCCACCCTTACAAAAAAAATCAAGAAAATAAGTTATTAATTAACAAATTATATCACAAATTATATATCTACGATAGAATTTAGTCTAGTATAGTGCATATTTATAATTTAAAACTTAGACATGATCTCTAAATCTCTTGTACTCACGTGCCAAAAGCGATTCCACACACACATATCTATATATTGCCGATGTTTCTACATGTTTTTTTTATCTTGTAGGTTTATGATTTATTTTATGGAGATGTAAGAACATAAGTAAAGTAAATAGCTACAAACATAAGAAAACAAAATTTTGTGAAATTTTAGTCCACCTATTTTTATATACACATCTTCTCCTGTTAGATTTTTCTGTGCATCATATTTGAATTCAGATTTTCTGATATTTTACTTCATTTTGTGTTTTGTTTGTTGGTTAGTTTTTGGTTCTATTGATTACATCTCAATGTCGTACTTATTCATTCATGGTATAGATAATAAATAAATAAAAAATTGTTGGTGCATCCAGGGGCAGATCTAGAAATTTTTTTAGTATGGGGCACATCTTGTAATTAATATTTAGATTATAGACATTTAAATAAATTTTCTATTAATTAGTTAAAAAAAAACAAAATTTAGTGTGGGGCACATGGCACACTCTTTTCTCACTTGCATCCGCCCCTGGGTGCACCTTATAATCGACTTGCCAACTTTAGAGTACACGAAATAAAAATCTGGTTCTTAAACAAACAAAAACCGAAATAAAGTGTTGGTTATTCCCAGTTTCGATTAACAAAAAGAATCTTACGTACCCGAAAAGAAAACTAATAATTATATGTTATCAAATTTTATTGGGAAAGTGGAGTAATATGAGTTTATTTCATATAAATTTTTTTTTGAAATTATCCATCCTGTGTTATGTCCTGGTTTTACATGCATAAATACAGACAATAAAACAAAATTATTTGTCGAAAGTAAAATAAAAGAACATGACACATTAGGTTAATTAAGACGTACGTTAGAGTTGTGTGTCATTTTCGCCTTGCGGTGTAATAGATTAGGTTAGATGGTTTGTTCAACATTAGATTTATTATTTTTTGTTAGGTGAGTCGTAATTGTGAAGATAGTGAAGTGGTCATATACTAAGTTAGTAAGTATTAACCGCATCCTTAAACTTGTATGCAATTCTATTATACAATACATGTCATAATTGTAATTTAATGCTTTAAAATACATTATTAATAATATCTTGATATGAACTTTGAACAATCATAATCCAACATAGATTATTATCTGTGGCTTACTATAAGACAAAGTGTTTTATGTACACCATATCAAAACTCATCACGTTTGGTGTGCAAATGTTGCAAATAGCATGTGTCATTATATATTGATCTATGATTTCTTACAAACTATGACACTTGTTGTCTTTTCATTTCATTTATCCATATTTCTCCAATTTTGCTCTTGTTTTACTTTAGTTGGTAGCTAAAGTTATTATCGCAAACTGCCAAATGGTAATATGAAATATCTAGTCGTGTCGTGGCCAAGTGGATGGGTGTTAGTAGAAACATTTTGGCTTTTTTTTGGATAATTCGTGATTTCTCTATAAGTTATGGATCTATATGAAATACTCAAAAACTATAAGCTATGAATTTATTTTATTGCGATTATAAATCAAGGATACAAGGAAAAGATAAATATGCAATGATAAATATTATAAAGCCATTAAGCATCCCAATCAAAACAAGTAAGACCGCCTCCATCACCTCTAGCACGACAAGGGCCTGGCTCATAAATGAACCAAATGCATTCTCTGCACACCCTAATTTTACTTCCTGGGGTATCATCTCTGTCTACCCTGAAAATAGCAAACGTTGCACTATGTCCGGGCCAGTTGAAATTGCAAATATACCTTGTTGTTTTAATGATGTTGACACGAAAGCTGAAATCAAAACTATCTTCGAATTGGACCGCTCTTATCCCTAAATCCGTTCCTTCGGTTTTACAATGTAAGATCAATGTTGCCTTTGTGTTAATTTTGTTAGTAATCACAACATGTTTAGGTGCAAACGGCAATAATCCATCTGTGGACGAACGATTTTCAAAAGATGCCGATGTTTTAAGGAGAATTAGAAATGAGAGTAGTAACACGAAAATAAAACAATTATTTTTTGAGGAATCCATAGATGGTTTGTGAAATGATGTTTTTTTTTTAGTTTTGAAATTAGTATTTATAGACAAAAAAAATTGTATCCTTTGATTAGTCATTTAATTTGGATTTGGTGGTGGGGGGAGATATGTATCAACGTAATTACAAGTAAATGTATAATCTAAATATGTCCATTAGTAATTACTTATTAGTTAATTAATAGCATAGTAAATCAAACATATCTCTAGTGTTCTTTTTTTTTTTTGGAAGAAATCTTTAGAGTTTCTTTAATTAATTATTATTATTATTGAAAGTAAAAATGGTAAGATCTCTCAAATTATATTTTATAATATAGTCATTTTTTGGTCTATAAATCTCTGTTTTTTGTTATTTAATATCTTTTAGTTAAAATTAAATATTTATACTAATTTTTTGTTGATATTTTACCTTCTAAATTCTAATAGAAATTAATTGAACGAGAGAAACTGGCATAATAATTTGTCTTCTTGTTGAATGACGTCTTTGAGATCATATGGAAACAGCTACGAAACCCCAAGGACTAAAGATAAAAATAACGTAAGTTATGGGTCTAGATGAAATACTCAAAAACTATAATGTAGATTTGTGACCTTTACCTTGTTCACTCTTACCTAAGATCGACTCAGAGTGACTCTTTCTCTTGAACCCCATCGCCGTTCTTCCATCTTCCGTTCACACTTCCGGCACCGTCTATCCAATTTATCTTGGCTGCCAAACATGAGGTATCTGTTCGATTTGTAGGGTTTTTGAGATTTACTGATGGACTTTTAAACCCAACGATCATCCTGATTCGATTTGGTGTACGTTCGCTTAATCCACACAAATAAGTTTTGGCGTGATTTGTGATCTACATATAAAGCCACTATCTTTTACTTAGTTTACTAATGGGTTTTTCATTAGAAGATACTTCAATGTTCTTTTAGTGTTTAAGAGCTACGCTCCCGGAAGAAAAAGCTCGGATCTTTTTGATCGTCAGATATGGAGAATGGTGTTCTTTTCTTTGTGATGATAAGAGAGTTATTGCACAGATCTTAGACCTTTTTTGACAATGATTTCCGAAGAAATCACCCAGATAGATCGTTCACTTGAAACAGTCCCTCTGTAACAATCCTTTTCAAATAATGTGCCTTAACATGTTTATGTCTGCCTTTACCATTCATGCCTATAATTTATATATATAAAAACCTTGATTTTAGTTTTACTTCTCAAATTCAAGTTTGAAAATCTTTGTACTAGAAATTAGAAATTCGCCATATGAAATTTCATGTTATCTTTTCTTTTGGGTATGCCTTTGGACGGGTTTCTTGTGTATTTGGGTGGCAACACAATATAATTACAACTGTTGCTTTGTCTTGTACGCAGTCATAAACCGGAGGTTCTTTGGGCTCAACGTTCTGATAAGGTTTACCTAACTGTCGCCTTACCTGATGCGAAGGACATTTCAGCCAAATGTGAGCCTCAGGGCCTATTTAGTTTCTCTGCTCTTGGTGCTCAAGGCAAGCTCTTTGAATTCAGCTTGGAGCTATATGGGAAGATTGTGCCAGTAAGCGTCATTTCTCCCTTTCAATGACAAGAACTAGCAGGCTATCACTGCTTTGATTTTTAACCGATATGTAAAAATTTGCCCACCTTTGATAGTTAGACCTGATGTTTGGAAGACAGGTTTCAGAAACGTTTTAGATATGCTCTCTAGGTGTAGAGATTCTTTTCTTTTTTAATATCTACACATACTTCTTTTTACAAGTGTCCTATGTTATGTATGGTGCAGGAGTATAAGAAGAATGTTGGGCTAAGGAACATCATATTTTCAATTCAGAAAGAAGAGAGAAGCTGGTGGCCACGAATTCTGAAGTCAGAAGACAAACCTGCACCTTACATTAAAATCGACTGGAATAAATGGTGTGATGAGGAGGATGAGGAGGTCAACTGTAAGTCAAACAAAGTTATTCTTCAAGCCAAAGATCTCGCTTTTCAGCTCAATATCTAGGGCATAATCCCAAATCTTCATATATATTTACTTGTTCCCTCGCCCAACCTACCCTGTTTTTTTTTGTTTTACATACTTGATTTAAGTAGTTTTTACACCAATTTTGCATACGATAGATCTTAGTTTTTGTCTAACCTCGTTTGAAAAAGACAGTGGAAAAAATCTCAAGATAAATTGTTTCTAACTAGACTCTCTTTTGCTTCTTTTCAGCCGAAACAGCCTCCGATGATGAGAGTGCAGTAAGCGCCTTCTCCTAATTTTTTGTTTCTGTCGATTGTTGTTTAGCCAAGCCATTCTGATTGATTATTTTCCCTCGTTATTTCCACAGTTTGATGATCAAGATTGTGATAGCAGCGATGACGATGGATTGCTCTGTAAGTTTCAACAACCTTAATCTCCTTACCTGCAAGTAGAGACTAAGTGAAGATTGATGGATCATTGTGCTTCAGACCAAAAGTTATAGTGGCATCTATTCTCCGGACCGTTTTTGTTATATTTGATCTTACATAAGACGTTGTATTTGTTCAGATCTTCCAGATCTGGAAAAGGCAAGACGCAACTAGCTAACCATCAACAACCAACCAAGTCTGTTTCGGAAGCTGAAGAAAAGGTTGAAGATTAAGAAGTGAAGCAGAGTGGTTTAGACCATCCACATTGCACATAAAATGTGATGTCTCACAGATAAAAAAATATTAAAAATACACTCTCTCATCCTTTTACTCAACTTCATACCTTCTCTTTCATCATTTCACTTAACTTTTATTAATTTTATATTTAAACATACTCCTAATTTCACTCTCTTATGTCTTCCCGGAGACACAATCTCTCCAAAACTACTCACTATTTTCTCTTTCTACTTAAATTTTATTAATTTTATATTTCAATGCACCCCATTATTTCAACCAAAAACACTCTCTTTCTTCCTTTTACTCAAATTTTAATAATTTTATATTTAAAGACATCCACATTTTATTACCAATGTGGATGCTCTTAGGATGATCCGGTTTGCTTTGTACCTGACTAAACCGAACACTTAGTTCCTGCGGTTTACTCAGGTTTACCTCTGATTTAGGTTTCTTAGGGGAATCAGCTTTAATTGTCTCTGATATAGTTTTTCTGACTGAATTCGGCGGGTTTTTGTTGTTGTTGTTGTTGGTTTGTTCGCATCAAATCCGTTTTCTAGGTTTGGTCCGGTATGTGACTAGTAAGTAATGTAAGGATTGGACTCTATAATACCAATGAATTATTATGTCTTTTTAAATTGTTCATATTCATTTTTAGCTCTAACTAATGCGTGAAGCTTGTGCTTGAATATTCTTTATTGTCCAAATTAGCACATTTTAAAACTTTTGTTCCAAATTTAGCATCACTAATTAAAATTAACAATAATAACACAAATTTAATATTAAAATAAATCAAAATATTTTTCTAATGAAAAAAAAACTAAACCATAAACAGAAAATAATGAACCTAAACAGAAAATATTTGAATTTTATTTTGAATTTATTTTAGGTAAAAATGTATTTTTCACATAATTATTTGTACTATTTTTAGAAACTTAAATTTGGTGTACTAAATTTGGAAAAAAAATAATATAATTTTTGTGTTATTTTAGAGTATCTCTTTTTATTAATCATATCTAACATATGTATTAATTAACATATTATTATCTTATTCAAAATCAATAACATAACATAGCTTTACACTAATTCGCATATTTAAAAGTTGGCTTTTCCCATAATTATATCACAGTTTATAAGCCAGAAGCGTGATGTGTATTACTATTCTCCATTTTGTTAAAGGTTCGAAAACTTTATCGTCTTGAGCACATGATCTGGCCATTATAAATTTATAATAGATATGTTAACGGGCAATCGACTAAAATAACATATTTTAAAATTTTTGTTTTAAATGTAGCATCATTAGTTAAAAATGACAATAATAGAACAAATTTTGACAATAATAACATAAATTTAATATTAAAATGATATAAAATCATTTTCTAATGGAGAAAAAACTAAACTTTAAATTGGAAATAGTGAACCCAAACATAATGTTTAATTTTATTTTAAATTTATTTTGGATAAACAAGTATTTTTACATAATTATTTGTGTTATTTTCGGAATTTTAAATTTAAGGTGCTAGTTTTGAAACAAGAAGTAAAATTTGTGCTATTTTAAGGTATTTCTCTATGTTTATTATATTATTGATATCTAAAAGTGTTTATTCATTTAACTATCTACCAAAAATATACACAAAAGTTTGTTTGAATTATGTATACATTATTATTTAGTTTTGGAGTGCGTATGAATATGAAACATAATTCTTGCCGTAATTTGGGTTTGGCTACACCAGGCATTAGCGAGAGAAAAACAAAAGCTCAATAAAGGCTATTTAATTTTGTATATATGGGTAGATCTTTATATCCACCGACAGGAGAGAAAACCAAGGCATATATGCATCTACTAATGTTTGGATTTGCCCGATGTTGGATGTCGTGAAAAAATATAAATAGTTACCGGATGAGAATATATTTGGTGTTTGTGATTAGCAATTCATAATTAATATAACGTTTACCAAAGTGCTTGTAAATGATTTAGCAAATTCACCCAACACAAATATGAAGTTTATTTTTTTTTATAAATACATTTGAAGTTGTTTGTTAAGCGTCTTGTTAGATTTTAAGAGTTGATTTTTGAAAACACAAAAGTACAGAGACTATCTCCTTTTAAAACACTAAAATGGGTGTCTTGCAACAAAACAAGTTATAAGAGAGGGTAAAATGTATACTAGTATATTCAAATCGTAGAATATTCGTATTAGTCGTCCAAAAGAGCGTAGAATATTCTTTACTGACATAGTTTATCATTTTATAGTGAAGACTTCTTTACAAACATTATACACGTTTAATCCTCTCGAATATAAAATGTTAATATGTTTGGTGCCCAAAACCATCAAGAAAGAAGAATATGACAAAAACACTTGTAATTTTTTTTCACTGTCTACATATATAATTACTCATCTTGCAACCACGAAGACATTTTGAACATCTTAGATTAAAAAAACACTTATTCAATAATAATATAATATATGAAGAAGGCTATATATGATCAGGGACGTGGATCTCATAATCCTTCACCTACTTTGTTTACCAAACTAGTACCGACTCCTAAAACGTCGTCGTTATGCAGAAAAACAAAATTAATTGTGAATCTCACCAAACCCAAAGTGGGCTCCACCCACCAATCCCGCAACCACACCAACTCTCCTCCCCCTTCACGTAATTAACCCTCTACTTAATATTTTACTACTACTAAATACGCTTAATTAACCCTTAAAAATGTGTTCAATTTGTAACTAAACAGCTTAGAAATTTAATGACATACCGTCAATACATTTCTTTTACTATACTATAAACGTATAATTGTCAAAAGTTGTACAAAACTGACCACATTCCCTTAATTTAAAACTTCCAAGCTAAAAAAATAAGACCAGAGTTAAAACGTGCTGGATACTTGAACATACGTATTTTGTTTTTTGTTTTATCATATTCTAACATATTCTAACATACTTATTTGATATATTATTATACGGTGTATCATGTAAAATCTTTATTTAAAATTTAATTGGATAGAAACTATATTCCGCCACCAGAAGGAAGAGAGAGAGAAAAGGAAGAGAGAGAGAAAAGGAAGAATTGTTTTTGCTATAAATAAGCTAAGAGAGGCACTCTCCATCTTCGCTCTCTCTCTTGCCATCTTCTCTCCGATTCTAACTCCCCCCCCGTGAGTTAAGGTACGCCTCTGAGTTTCCATGGCTTCCGCTTGACTATTCCTGTCTCTCCCTTTCACTCTCTTATTTAGCTTTTCATTTCCTTCTCCTCTCTCCAATTCAATTTTGTATTTCGTTTCTGTCTTTAATACTTTGAAGATCTTATCCGGTGAGTGAGTCTTTATCAATTCACATATTCCATCTTTTCAGATTCCTAGTTATGTTTCTGACTTCCATCTTTTCTCATCATCTCAATATCTATGGCTTACCGAATCTCTGTTTGGTCTTATAAACGCTTAGACTCTGCTTTTTAAGTGGGCTTGTCTCTTTGATCTCATTCAATACGACAAAAGTTGTTACCTTTTTCCGTGATTGAAATCTTGACTTCGGACAAGAAGTACATTTTCGGGTTATGCTTGATTTAGTGGCTGATTTCGTTTTTTTTTGTTTAAATGTAGTCCCTGTATAAAAAAAACAAAGTTCAAAATGGCATCCCACATTGTTGGATATCCTCGTATGGGACCTAAGAGAGAGCTCAAGTTCGCATTGGAGTCTTTCTGGGATGGCAAGAGCACTGCCGAGGATTTGCAGAAGGTGTCAGCTGATCTCAGGTCCGACATCTGGAAACAGATGTCTGCAGCTGGGATTAAGTACATCCCAAGCAACACCTTTGCTTACTATGACCAGGTTCTCGACACCACCGCCATGCTCGGTGCTGTTCCTCCCAGGTACGGATGGAACACTGGCGAGATCGGTTTTCATGTTTACTTCTCCATGGCCAGAGGAAACGCCTCTGTTCCAGCCATGGAAATGACCAAGTGGTTTGACACCAACTAGTGAGTCTCTTACTACTCTTATTATCCTCTGCAGTGACATTGTTATTGAACATGTGAGTTGTGTGGTTAAACGTACTTTTTCTCTCTGTTTCTGTTTGATGCAGCCACTACATCGTCCCAGAGTTGGGCCCTGAAGTGAAATTCTCTTACGCATCTCACAAGGCTGTGAATGAGTACAAGGAGGCCAAGGCTGTACGTACCATTTTGAGCATATATATAGGCTTTCTTTTTTTTGTTCTGCTTTTTAAAGTTCTAATATGATAAACCGGTGTTGTTTATGCAGCTTGGTGTTGAGACCGTCCCTGTACTTGTTGGGCCTGTCTCTTACTTGCTTCTTTCCAAGCTTGCAAAGGGTGTTGACAAGTCATTTGATCTTCTCTCCCTTCTCCCCAAAATTCTCCCAATCTACAAGTAAGAGGATTACTCATTGAACTTTTCTTTTTGACGCTATAAAATATGTTTCTGGAATGATGAATCCGTGCTCAGGGAAGTGATTGCGGAGCTTAAGGGAGCTGGTGCCACCTGGATTCAGTTTGATGAGCCTCTTTTTGTCATGGATCTCGAGGGTCACAAACTCCAGGCTTTTAGCGGTGCCTATGCTGAGCTTGAATCAACTCTCTCTGGTCTGAATGTTCTTGTGGAGACCTACTTCGCAGATGTCCCTGCTGAAGCATACAAGACCCTTACTTCCTTGAAGGGTGTGGCTGCCTTTGGTTTTGATTTGATTCGTGGCACCAAGACCCTTGACTTGATCAAGTCTGGTTTCCCCAAGGGCAAGTACCTCTTTGCTGGTGTTGTTGACGGAAGGAACATCTGGGCCAATGACCTCGCTGCCTCTCTCATTACCTTGCAGTCACTTGAGGGTGTTGTTGGTAAAGGTACACTTCTTTTTCCTCCAAAATCATCATCTGCTTTATTTCCGAATGGAGTACTCAATTAGAAATGTTGATTTGTTATAATTTTTTGTGCATTGATGCAGACAAGCTCGTGGTCTCGACCTCTTGCTCTCTTCTTCACACCGCCGTTGACCTTGTTAACGAGACTAAGCTCGATGCTGAAATCAAGTCGTGGTTAGCTTTTGCTGCCCAGAAGGTTGTTGAAGTTGACGCATTGGCCAAGGCTTTGGTCGGTCAGACGAATGAGGTATTGCAAAAATCTTACAAGTATATTTCTCTAGTGAACCCTTAATCTGAAAAACACTGCAACTCTCTAATGTTTCTATAACTCAGGATTTCTTCTCTGCCAACGCTGCGGCTTTGTCTTCGAGGAGGTCTTCCCCAAGAGTCACTAACGAGTCTGTTCAGAAGGCTGTAAGTTCTTGCGTCAAACTCAAGCTTTATTCACATTCAGTGCCTTTTCTACAATGATATTGATATTGATGATTTGTAATTCCTGTTATCCCAGGCTGCTGCTTTGAAAGGATCAGACCACCGTCGTGCAACTGAAGTTAGCGCAAGGCTAGATTCTCAGCAGAAGAAGCTCAACCTTCCAATCCTCCCTACCACTACCATTGGATCCTTCCCACAGACCGCGGAACTCAGGAGGGTTCGCCGTGAATACAAGGCCAAGAAGTTAGACTCTTCATTTGGCACTGATCATCTAAGCAATTTTAGTAAGTTGATTATGATGCTAACTGGAATCCCTTGATCTCTTTTCCACTAGAATCTCTGAAGAGGATTACGTCAAGGCCATCAAGGAAGAGATCAAGAAAGTTGTTGACATCCAAGAGGAACTTGACATCGATGTTCTTGTCCACGGAGAGCCTGAGGTGAGTTTATAAATCATCTGCGAAACACACAAACTAATCACACGACGTTCTGCTTCTGACTCAAGCAAATGCTTTAACAACATTGTAGAGAAACGACATGGTTGAGTACTTCGGAGAGCAATTGTCAGGTTTCGCATTCACAGCAAACGGATGGGTGCAATCCTATGGATCTCGTTGTGTGAAGCCACCGATCATCTATGGTGACGTGAGCCGCCCCAAGCCAATGACAGTCTTCTGGTCCTCAACAGCTCAGAGCATGACTAAACGTCCCATGAAGGGTATGCTTACAGGCCCAGTCACAATTCTCAACTGGTCTTTTGTCAGAAACGACCAGCCAAGGCACGAAACCTGCTACCAGATCGCTTTGGCTATCAAAGACGAAGTGGAAGACCTTGAGAAAGGCGGTATTGGAGTCATTCAGATCGATGAAGCGGCACTTAGAGAAGGATTGCCTCTTAGGAAAGCCGAACACTCTTTCTACTTGGACTGGGCTGTTCACTCTTTCAGAATCACCAACTGTGGCGTTGAAGACAGCACTCAGGTAAATACTATACACTTAAATCTAAAACAGTGATGAATGTTTCTGTAACTAATTTCTACTGGGCTCTTTCTTTTCCCCAGATCCACACTCACATGTGTTACTCAAACTTCAACGACATCATCCACTCCATCATCGACATGGACGCTGATGTGATCACCATTGAGAACTCTCGTTCAGACGAGAAGCTTCTCTCGGTGTTCCGTGAAGGAGTGAAGTACGGTGCGGGAATCGGTCCTGGTGTTTACGACATCCACTCTCCGAGAATACCATCCACAGAAGAAATTGCCGACAGGGTGAACAAAATGCTTGCGGTTCTCGAGCAGAACATCTTGTGGGTTAACCCTGACTGTGGTCTGAAGACAAGGAAGTACAGTGAGGTTAAGCCAGCACTTAAGAACATGGTTGATGCGGCCAAGCTTATCCGCTCCCAGCTCGCTAGTGCCAAGTGAAGAGCTTGAAGATATTATATTCTATTTCCGGGATTTTTCTACATGCATGGTTTGTGCTTGTTTGGTTTTTTAAATTTTCAATAACTTTTCTTCAAGAAATATATTTAGCCAAAATTAGGTTTTTGATGAAATGAGAGTCTCTCTTTCGTTGAAGAGGGTTATGGTTTCATCTTTTATATTTCTCTTTTGCTGCAATGGTGTTATATGTAACTTTGTGTTTCTCTGATGAAATATGCCACTTGAATGAGAAAGGCGATTTATATCTTATACAGAGCCCAACAAAAGGAAAAAGTGTATATCAATCAATGAAAATCACTAGTGTTGTAGAGTTCAGAATTCAATGAAAATACGACCCCAAAAAAAAATAGAATTCAATGAAAATATTGTTTATAGATCATTCAGAAAATACGACTACGATAAGTTTCATCTGAGACCATGAAAAGGTTAAAGAGCAAAGGTACATGGTTTTGCACTTTAATCCCCATCTTCCGAAACCCACCTCGAGTTTGACGAGTCATCCCCGTAACGATTTCCAGATCCATAGCTCCGGAAACCGCCTCTAAGCTTAGATCTATCGAGCTTATCGGAAATCCCCATAACCCTAATTCCCAGTCACGACAAAGAGCTTATCTGAAATAGTGTGTTTACCCGATCGGTTCTTCTTACCCGACCGATACCCACGGGTCCCTGACTAAAATACCCAATAGGGTAACAATGATTTACCCGAACCGGTTTTTTCGGTTCAGTTCCGGTTCGGATCCTCGGGTCCGGGTTTTATGCCCATAGTTAATTAATTCACCTAACAATCTAAATTCTTCTCGTAAAATCTCATCCATGTTTGATTAATTCATCTAGCAATCTAAAATCTCCTCAATGTTTGGTTAATTCTTCTATCAATCTAAAATCTCCTCTTAAAATAACATCTATGTTTGGTTAATTCACCTAGTATTCTAAAATATCCTCCTAAAATCTCTCTTCCATGTTTAGTTAATTCTTCTAGCAATCTAAAATCTCCTTCTAAAATAATATACATGTTTGGTTATTTCACCTAACAATCTAAAATATCCTCTTAAATCTCATTCATATTTGGTTAATTCACCTAGCAATCTAAAACCTACTCTTAAAATGTTTAGTTAATTCTTCTAACAATCTAAAATCTCCTCCTAAAATAACATCTATGTTTGGTTAATTCACATAACAATCTAAAATATCATCCTAAATCTCATCCATATTTGGTTAATTCACCTAACAATCTAAAACCTCCTCTTAAAATAACATCCATGTTTGGTTATTTCACATAGCAATCTAAAATATCCTCCTAAAATCTTCTCCATGTTTAGTTAATTCACCTACCAATCTAATATCTCCTCCTAAAATAACATTCATGCTTGGTTAATTCACCTAACAATCTAAAATATCCTCCTAAATCTCATCAATATTTGGTTAATTCACCTAGCAATCTAAAACTTCATTGTAAAATCACATCCATGTTTGGTTAATTCACCTAGCAATCTAAAATCTCCTCTTATGGTTGTGAAAATTTTAGGCAAAAAAT
This sequence comes from Eutrema yunnanense, assembly GCA_002933935.1. Classification (NCBI taxonomy): domain Eukaryota; kingdom Viridiplantae; phylum Streptophyta; class Magnoliopsida; order Brassicales; family Brassicaceae; genus Eutrema; species Eutrema yunnanense. The sequence continues at coordinate 566,166 of PKML01012401.1, read as the reverse complement.
TTAATTACCAAATTAATTGGAAGATAAGTGAGAATTACAGTGTGAGAACACACCAAACAAGTGGAATCACTCACGATCAAAGGACAGGATCCATGTTCGATTTGTTTTTCACATATATGCAACTTAACACTCATGCTTCTTTTTAATCTGGCAATCAAAAATCTCGTCCTACCAAGTCCTAACCACAATCTATACCGAGTCCTAACCAAACTAAATCGGTTTTCTAGCTAAGAAGAAGATCAACATACCAAATCGGTCATAGTGTTGTATCAGAGTGCCCTAGTTCCTGCGTAACTCTAGTTATCTTACTTGAGTTTCTTCTCCTTTTTCTAATGTCCGATTTATTTGTGTAAGTCTAATAGAAACTAAAACAGAATTCAAAGACCAAGCAGAAGATTAAGAAATGGAAGACATACCTGGAGAACTCAAGAGTGCATATCGATGAAGTTTGGTTTTTTCATAACCCTAACAACAACAACAAAAACTATTATTAATTTACAGGAAAATATGTTGATCAGAAACATTGGAAATAAAGCAGAACATGACGAAGACAAAAAAAAAAGGCAGAGAGGGATCGAGAGAAGTCTGGTTGTTTAACACCACAAATTTAGAAATCCAGATATAAAAATTGAGATAGGGACCAAAAGCACAATAAGAAAGAGAGAAGCATACAAAAATTACAGTCGAGACCAATGCATTAGAAGAGAAACCTAACAAGTAGAAAACGTTAAATCAGAGTTTCAGAAACAAAAATCGCAATCGAGACCCAAAGCGCATTAGGGTTTACGAAGACGAGACTAGAAAACCAAATTGAACTCTAGACGACATTACTATCAATCTCTCAAAAATTTAGAATCGAAATCGAGAAAAAGTTCACAATAGAGTCCAGTCGTTATGCATAAGAGAATCTAAGAACTAAGGAAACGGATAAACAACGTCGAGACTAATTAGGGTTTACGAAAGCAAAACTGAATTCAAGACGGAAACTTGTAATTCCAGAAACAAAATCGAAATCGAGTTTACCTGGAAGGATATCGGCACTAGTTTTTCTTCAAAGTAACATCGTTTTGTAATTTATAAGGGACTAAGTTTCTTCAAAGTGACATCGTTTTAATTTGTTATTACTATTTAAGTTTTTGACCGTTGTGGGAGAGAGTAGTGTCCAGATTCTTCTTTTTATGATTTTTCGACCGTTGTGAAGAAACGCCAATTTCTTTACTTTTCTTCTGATTGCATCGTTTTTTCTTTTCTTTTCCAACCGTTAGATTTTTTTCCCATAAACCATGAAAGGATTTATTTGTGTTTTTTGGACCCTATAAGAATGTAAATGGACCAAAATTTTTTGTATGAATCCAGGGTTTTTTTGAATCATATAAAAATTTGGTGTCCATTCCTGTATATCTAACGAGCAAGAATATAAAACACAAACCTTTAAATCACACAGTAAGCCAAAAAATCGAAAGAAGAAAAGAATCACAACCCAAAAACAAACCTATTTCAGTAGCCATAAAAAAAAAAAAATAACAGCACTTATGAAGAGAGAGGTGTGTATCTATCTAATAAGGCAGATTTTGCAATACCTCAAAAACTAGTGATTCACGGCTCCTTTCCTCTTGAGAAGATTCCCAACTTTACCAAACAGTGTCTTCTTCTTCTTCTTCGTCTCCTTCTCATTCACCAGCTCCGGTTAATCCTAAAATTGATAGAGATCCTGGAAGTATCTTCTTTCTTTTCTCTGTCCTCCTCAAGTTTCATGTTCATCCCGTCGAGGGTTTCTAGTCTCTTCTGGACTTCTATGACCATTATCCTCAGAAAACTCAACCACCTTTGGAAGCAAATCATAGTCTTTCTCACTCTCACTGATCTCACCGTTCTCTTCTGTATGTTTCTTGGTCAATGCTTCCTTGATCTTCTTCAGAGAATCGTCCTGTTTTACTCTGAGTTCATCGTTCTCATGAACAATGCTTTGAAACTCACTTTCTTTATCCAACATTTTCTCACTTAGTTTCAAGCTTTCAGCCCTTGCTTCCCTGAGCGTTTCCTGAAGATAAATCACCTCATCTTCCACTTCTTTAAGACTATCTCTCATCTGAGATTCTTTCTTCCATGCTGCATCAGCTTCTTCCTTTGTCCTTTTAACCAAATTTCCCATCCTATTCATTTCTTTCCCCATTGTAGAAACTTCTTCATCAAATTTCTTCACGTGACTCACCAAACCGGCTTCTCTCATCTCCCAATCTACCATTGAGCTCTCAAATTGCTTCTTGGTTTGTTCCACCGCACTCACAAGAACATCAATCTCATGTCTTGCCTCGTCAAGCATATTCTCGTACTTCTCGTTTGTTGCTTTAATGACCAGCTTCAGATCTTCTACTTGTGTTTCATAATCCTGATCACCTTGACTCAACAACTTCTCTTTCAACTCGTGTGCTTCACCCGACACTTCTTGCAATGCCGAAGCTAAACTATCCATGGCTTTCTTACTCTTCTCCCCTTCCTCTTTTGAGCTCTCCAGCTCTGATAAGATCTTGTTTTTCTCTTCCAAGAGCCTTTGAGCACTTGAAGTAGCATCTTGTTCATTCTTTAACGTCTGATTCTTCTCTTCCTTCACAGTTGCAAGCTCATTCTTCAGTTTCCATGCCTCTTTCTCAATCTTGGATAATTCTTCTTCTGCAATCCCTAGCCGTTTTTCAGATTCCTCGAGATCCTCCTTTTGCCTAGCAATCGTCGTCTCCAATAACCCAGTTTTCNAAAAAAAAAAAATAACAGCACTTATGAAGAGAGATGTGTGTATCTATCTAATAAGGCAGATTTTGCAATACCTCAAAAACTAGTGATTCACGGCTCCTTTCCTCTTGAGAAGATTCCCAACTTTACCAAACAGTGTCTTCTTCTTCTTCTTCTTCGTCTCCTTCTCATTCACCAGCTGATCTTCTCCGGTTAATCCTAAAATTGATAGAGATCCTGGAAGTAATACTTTCATGTTTTCTGGTGAGGTTTTCTCGCTTACGTCTATCATTTTCAACTTCTTCTTTCGGAGCTTCTTTCTTCTCAATCTGACAACTTTCCCACATTTTAAATTCAACTGTATCTTCTTTCTTTTCTCTGTCCTCCTCAAGTTTCATGTTCATGCCGTCGAGGGTGTCTAGTCTCTTCTGGACTTCTATGACCATTCTCCTCAGAAAACTCAACCACCTTTGGAAGCAAATCATAGTTTTTCTCACTCTCACTGATCTCACCGTTCTCTTCTGTATGTTTCTTGGCCAATGATTCCTCGAGTAACTCCGATAACTCCTTGATCTTCTTCACAGAATCGTCATCGTCCTGTTTTACTCTGAGTTCATCGTTCTCATGAACAATGCTTTGAAACTCACTTTCTTTATCCAACATTTTCTCACTTAGTTTCAAGCTTTCAGCCCTTGCTTCCCTGAGCGTTTCCTGAAGATAAATCACCTCATCTTCCACTTCTTTAAGACTATCTCTCATCTGAGATTCTTTCTTCCATGCTGCATCAGCTTCTTCCTTTGTCCTTTTAACCAAATTTCCCATCTTATTCATTTTTTTCCCCATTGTAGAAACTTCTTCATCAAATTTCTTCACGTGACTCACCAAACCGGTCGTATTCAATGAAAATACGACCCAAAAAAAAAAAAAAAAAAATCAATGAAAATATTATAACAAAGGCCGGAAGCATGGGCTTGACCCGCTTTCTTCCAGAACCGGCTCTGCTTAAATCTATGACAATGCAGAGCTACTGTTACAAAAACAACTCATAATGATATTTAAGTAAAAATACTTTTTTTTTATTTGTTTTTGTAACCGATTGTATGAACTGAAGTTATGATTTCATGAGGTAAGTGTAAGATTAGGAATTTGCTTAACACATACTTTAACCGTTTGAAAACTGAAAGAGAAGGTCCCGGCTAGTTATGGGCATTCGGGTATTCCGTTCGATTCCGGATATTTCATGTAAAGACGTTTAAGATCTATATAGGTACCGAAATGATTTCGGTTCAGTTCCGGTTCGGTACCAGTCGGCTCCGAGATTTAAGAACTGGAAAATACCTAAAGTTTTTCGGATATTAATCGGTTTCGGGTATTTATTACTCGAAATACTTAAAATATACTCGAAAATCCAAAAATATATCCAAAAACCCAAAATATACCCGAAAACAAAAAAAAAACAAAAAAAAACATACCCATAATTCCGAAAATATACCCAAAAACCTGATATATATTTAGTATTTTGGATATATAATTATATTTCGGGTAATTCGAGTACCCGAAATATTTTCGGTTCGGTTCATGTATTACTCGATACCCACAGATATCAATGAGTATGATCCAATGAGTATTTTGGCAATTTCGGATCGGTTCCAATTCGGATATTTCAGATCGGTTCTGGTTCGGATATTTCAGTTTTTATGCCCGGCCTAAGATAACTTTAAGCTTAACTAGGATTTAACCCGCGCTATAATTAGCGCGGAGTAATTTGTTTTTAAGAAATTATTTTGAAATTTAAGAAAAATTGCTTTTATTTGAATTTTATAATATGCATAACTCATGATTTATATAGATAAAATTGTCAAACGGAATAATTTGTCTATTTAACCCGTTTTGCAATGGACTAAAATATTATTCGGACTAACTCGTAAAACATATAATCTTAAAAACATAACTCTATTACTTATTATGCACTGTTTAATGACTCTAGTTTTGTGGTTAGATCAGGAACTATTAAATTAAAAAATTTATTGTGTCTAACTTTTTATAAAATTAGTAAAATATTTTGTAACTTTTATTTTGATATAAATTCAAATAAAATATAATAAATTACAGTGAAAAATATATCAAGATTTTGAATATATTTTTTTCTTTGGATATATATGAATTGATTATTATTTCAAAAATATATAGTAGATAACATCTTTAATGCAAAATAAATACTTTCCATATTCTTATCTCTAATTGTAAAAGATAATTATACCATTTCCTATTTCAATTATTCTTTGTTATTTGTAATGACATTTTATGTAATAACTTACATAACAAAGTTTATTTTTAAAACTGTCATCTTAAATAATATTATAGAGATTAATAACGTTTAGGCCGAGAAGGTCCTTGACGTGGACCTTTGGCTGGCAGAGAGAATACATGAGGGTCCAATCACAGAGATCCACGTTATCAGATTTTTGTCACGATAGCTGACGCGACAGGTTATGCCTTTGATTTAGCAATTAGCCATTTCCTACGATTTAGCTGCATCTGTTGATTTTCTTATACGATTTTGTCCCTCAAAAATTTTCATCCCTAACAAAATAAAATAAAATTAAGAGTTTAATCGATTATGTTTCGCAGAAAAAGTCTGGTACACAGAAAATATACAAAATTAAATATTGAAAGGTTACAAATATGACTGTCGTCTAACTCTGACATGTCGCCACGTGTCATCACGAGGAGCCTTTCTTTCCAAAGCAAACCAGTTTAGGTGGCTACAGAGAGAGATGAGAGATGATGATGAGTCCATCTCTTCTCCGAGTCTTTACTTTAGCAATAAGCCCTCAAGTTCAAGGGACTTTATCGTCATTTCCTCAATTATATATATATATAATTACTGAATTACCCTTGGCTCGGAGATCTCTCTCCTCTCCTCCTTTCTCTCTCTCTCTCTCATTCAGAAACTTTTATTTACGCCTCTGCTTCTTCTTATGGTATGGAGGGTATATTCTCTGTTTGATTCGCTTCGAAATTTTCATGAGAAGATTCCATTTTGTTGCTCATTTATCCTCTCTTCTCTCCTCTCTCTCAAATAAATACCTCTCTTTGATCGCTTATCTCTCTCTTGTTAAACCATCGGAGTTCGATTTCAGGTACCGGAAATTAGTTTTTTTTTTTCCTTTTCCTTTTTCTCTTCTGTCTGATTATTTTAAACTCAATGGCAGTTTATGATTTTTAAAAAAGCATCGAAAACGGTTTTATTTACTTCTTTTTTTTGTTCGTGATTGGAAATGAGTCGAATTTTATTATACAATTGAAGTCTTGATTTTGAGTGATGGTTGCTTCCAAAACTGGTGATTTTCTCTGGTGTCTTTCATGTTTTCTCGATGCTGGTCATTGTGGGATCGAGTTCATCTGTTTGTCATTCTCGATTTGTGTGCTTTTCTGTGAGTTCCTTATTACTATGCTTGAAAATATATCTCGTCATTTTCTATCTCTGATAAGAGATCTAAGTTTTCATGTTATGAAAGTTGCCATCTTTTTCTGGGATTTTGTATTCTCTCATTCATAAACTGATTGTGTCCAATTTCATTATCGAGATCCTTGTTGAGGTTAAATGTAGCACAGTTAAACACTAAATGAGATTCTTTGCTTTGTGGTTTGTGCAAGTATGTATTAGTCGCTTTAAGCTGTGCTTAGATGCTATTCCTGGGTTTTGTTTTTTCCTTCAGAAAAGGAGCGATGCTTTCCGTAACTCTTTTTAACTTGTTTATTCTTTGTTGGCTATATTTCTCGCAGAAGCTATATAAATGTTATTAATCCAATATAATTTACATCCTTCTTGTCTTTTATGATCAGGACCTTTCTGGGGCCTTATGAAGTGATTGTGAAGATTTGAATACACTAACCGTTTGCTTCAGAAACCTGAGTGATTTGTTTTACTCACTTTCGAGATGAAATTTCAGCTCTAGCATAAGTTAGATGGCATTGAACTCCGTAGAGGGCAATACAAATCCTTTTGATTGTCCTTTTAGCTAACTTATGAAACCGGGTCTTACTGTTTGAAAGTTTCTGGTCTAGAGAAAACATTTGTGGCGAACAAGGTTTTAGTGAGAATTCTTACCGTCTAGAAATATGGAAGTGTCAGTCTCTCCCCAAACCCAGAAGATGAACTTGCAAACTCCTCGTAAAAGCTCTCTTTCTGGATCTATGAAAGATTTGTGGTTTGCTATACGGGAAGGGTCATTGGTTGACGTGGAATCAGCATTGAACTTACTGAAGAAGAGCGGTGGCAATATAAATTTAAGGAATGCCTATGGCCTGACTCCTCTTCATATTGCAATCTGGAGAAACCACATTCCTATTGTTAGGAGGCTGCTTGCTGCTGGCGCTGATCCTGATGCTAGGGTTTGTGACCTTTCTTCTGTTTGTGTCTTCATATATCTAAGTATTTGTTTCTTCAGTTTATAATCTGGAATCTAAGCTCCATCATTGCAGTTACTGCTTTTAATATACTTCCATCATTGTTATCGTGTTTCTGTGCCATGTGTGTTGCAAATATGGTATTCATTCATACTGCTTAGGATTGAGCTTGCTCTATATTGTACAATACAATGTCCGTTTCAGGATGGGGAATCTGGTTGGAGTAGCCTTCACAGAGCTTTGCATTTTGGCCATCTCGCGGTGGCTAGTGTACTAATTGACTCGGGTGCTTCGTTTACTCTAGAAGACATGAAATCGCGAACACCGGTTGATTTGGTCTCAGGTCCGGTGGCTCAGGTCATTGGTGAGCAGCATAATTCAGGTAACTAATCTCTTTATCAACCTTGACCTCTAAGAGAAACCTTAATCTTTTGGTCACTCTTTCTCACACAACTTTTGAGAACTGAATTGTCGTGTTCATTTTCTTTCTTTTCAGTGGCTACAGAGGTTTTTAGCTGGGGTAATGGTGCAAATTACCAACTTGGAACTGGCAATCAAGATGTTCAGAAGCTACCCGGGAGAGTTGATTCACTGCATGGTTGTTTTATTAAGTTGGTCTCTGCTGCAAAATTCCATAGTGTTGCCATTAGTTCTCATGGAGAAGTCTACACGTGGGGATTTGGAAGGGGTGGCCGCCTTGGACATCCTGAATTTGACATTCACAGGTATGATTTGTTGCTAATTCTCTGGTATGTTGACTTGACAAGGAGCTTATTTGCTAGGCCTGTCAATTTGAGTGTTTACCCGCGGGTTTTGACCCGGGGCGGGTGCGGGTCGAATTTTTTTTTTTTTTTTTCGCGGGGCGGGTTGCGGGTCAGTGTATGTTTTGGCGGGGCGGGTGCGGGTCGGATTATTTTGAACAGCGGGTTCGCGGATATATATATATTTTTTTTTATGAATTTTAGCATTTGATTTGAAAAATATAAAAAAAATATATAAATACTATCAAATATATTTTAGTTTTTTTATAAAATTATGTAATTTATGATTTTTTAATATTAAAATTTTATTAATAAGTATTGTTTTTATTAAAATTATATATAATTAAATATTTTAATTAATATTTAAATATTTGCGGGTACCCGCTGGTAACCCGCAAATTTTAGCGGGGCGGGTGCGGGTCGACATTTTTTGCTTTGCGGGTTTGGCGGGGCGGGTTATGGCGGGTCGAAAATTAATGTAACCCGCCGCGGGGCGGGTCGCGGGTTGACCCGTTTGACAGGCCTATTATTTGCTTTCATTCCTACAAAGTTTTCATGATTCCGTTTGTTGCGTCTATATGAAGATTTCCATTTGCCTGAGCCATTACTGTATTTCAAGATTTGCTTTACTACATTTTCTGGTGTCTTATGAGCGTACATAGAATGCTAGAATTTCGTTTTCAAGCTTCTTACCATATGTTTTTTTGAGAGGTTATGTAAACCACGATTGAGTTTAATTTTCTGTTTTTACTATCTCAGTGGTCAAGCTGCAGTTATCACTCCCCGGCAGGTGATATATGGTTTAGGATCTCGCCGAGTAAAGGCAGTTGCAGCAGCTAAGCACCATACTGTTATTGCTACAGAAAGCGGGGACGTACTCACCTGGGGTTCCAATAGAGGTAAAAAATTTATTAGGCTTCCTATTTTTCAGTGATTGAGATCTCTAGTGCTCTAACCTACTCAAGTTCCAGTTTAGACCGCCAAGCCCAGTTTCTTAATTCATCTGAATTAGATGGAGCTATGTCCAATCTTTGTGGGTCGCCCCACAGTGTTTTATTCTAGAGTCTGATTTTGTTTGTGATGCTTCTGTAGAGGGCCAGCTTGGTTATACCTCTGTGGATACTCAGGCAACACCCCGCAAAGTGACTTCACTGAAGGCAAAGATTGTAGCTGTTTCTGCAGCAAACAAACATACAGCCGTAGTTTCTGAGTGCGGTGAAGTTTTCACTTGGGGATGCAACAAGGAAGGTCAGCTTGGTTATGGAACCTCCAACTCAGCATCAAACTATTTTCCCAGATTGGTTGATTACTTGAAAGGAAAAGTTTTCACGGCTATTGCATCTGCAAAATACCACACTCTCGTGTTGCGAGAAGATGGAGAGGTAAAATTTTTGATAACTTCATGTTAAGTTAAAACGTTTTATGATATTATGTCCGTTTTTGAAGTTTATTGAATGCATGACAATGTGGAAAATCTTATCTTGAATATGAGAACTCAATCTGGATAAAAATTTATTTTTCTTTAGTATTTCTTTCTTTCTTCTGTGACCAGGTGTACACCTGGGGTCATCGGCTGGTGACTCCAAGACGTGTTGTCATTTCCCGGAATCTAAAGAAAGCTGGGAACACACTTTTGAATTTTCATCGAAGGAGACCTCTTCGAGTGACTGCAATAGCTGCGGGAATGGTACACAGCATGGCTCTAGCAGAAGATGGTGCATTGTTTTATTGGGTTTCTTCTGACTCCAATCTTAGATGCCAACAGGTTGGATTCAACCTTCTCTTGTTCTCTACAAAATTAAGTAACTCAATATGACTCCCATAGTAATAATTCTGATTCCTGCAGTTACATTCACTGCACGGGAAAACAGTTGTGAGCATTTCAGCAGGTAAATATTGGGCATCTGCTGTCACTAGTACAGGTGAAGTTTACATGTGGGATGGGAAGAAAGGTAAAGATCTGCCGCCATCTCTTTCTCGCCTCCACAACTTGAAAAGGGCAACCACAATTGCTGTTGGTGAAACACATCTTCTGGTTGTGGGTTCTATGTATCATCCTGCCTATGCTCCTACTGTGCTGAAGAAGTCTTTGACTGTGCAAGCGGGTGAAAGTAGGGAAGAAGAGCAACTGGACGAGGGATTTATGTTTGATGATGTGGAATCTGTTACTGTGTTACCATCCACACAACACGATAGTCCGAAGGAGAGGATAGTACCTAGCTTGAAGAGTTTATGCGAGAAAGTGGCAGCGGAGTGTATAGTAGAGCCGCGAAATGCTATTCAACTGCTTGAAATTGCAGATTCACTTGGAGCGGAGGACCTTAAGAAGTACTGTGAGGTATGCTTGACCTTCCTTTATGATGATTGCTCACTAAACCGTAGATATAAAAACATTCAGAAGTTAATGTTTATTTCTCTCTCTGAGTTTAGTGTTCTCTTTTGATGTTCTCTCTGATGATTACCTTCCACCGTTTTTTTCTTGCTGCAGGACATTGTGATCCGAAACCTTGACTTTATATTGACAGCTTCTCCCCAAGCAATTGCAAATACATCACCAGATGTTCTTGCCAATCTGGAGAAATTACTGGATGACAGATCATCTGAACCATGGAGCTCCCGACCACTTCCAACACCAACAGCCACATTTCCTGTTGTTATCGATAGTGAAGAGGAGGAAAGTGAGAGCGACATTCTAAGAAGTCGTGACAACCATGTGAAACACTTTTCCTGTATTTCTGAGGGAGGCTCTCGGATGGATTCCTTCTTACAACCAGAAGATGAGCTGGCTCAACGTAATTCCAAAGAAGTTCGAGCTTTGCGGAAAAAGTTGCAACAAATTGAGATCCTTGAAGCAAAGCAATCAAGAGGGCAACTTCTTGATAGTCAGCAAATAGCAAAACTTCAAAAGAAACTAGACATCGAAAGTTCACTGGTAGAACTTGGTATTCCTGTTGAAGAGTCGCCAGAGGCAAAATCATCATCAGCTTTGCCACTAGATGGAAAGGCCAACAAGAAGGCTGACGGTTTACGAAAAAAGAAGAAAAAGGGAAAACAGAGGTTTGCACAGGTTGAGACATTCCCTGATTTTGGTGAAGTTAAAGTGGAAACAAATACAATGCAGAATAAAGACACCGAGGAAATCTCTGAATCTATCAAGCCAAAGGTTAGTACCCATAATATCTTTCATGATGAAATGTCCTTTATTGAGGTTAGTTACCTGCATCGGTTGAATCATTTTGCCTTTTGTTATTTCTAAATAGGATGGCAGTGGCATATCGGATGTGACGATGATTAGTGGTTTCACCAAAGAATCAGAATTTGTCTCACTCTCGCAGAAGAAAGAAAATCTACCTGATTCACCGAGAAGCAAGAAACTTGCAACGACAGCAAACAAGAAGAAGAACAGAAAGGGAGGGCTTTCCATGTTCTTGACTGGTGCTCTTGATGATATCCCTAAACCTGTTGTTGCTCCTCCACCAAAGCCCAAGAACGAAGGTCCTGCATGGGGTGGGGCTAAGATTTCAAAGGGGTTTTCTTCTCTTCGGGATATTCAAGACGAACAAAGCAAGACTCATCCTCATGAACCTGTTAGGAATAGTAAACATCAGTTGGGGGATGAGGCTTCTGGTAAAACGGAAGGAAAGATACTACTGAGCTCTTTCTTGACTTCGAAGCCGATTCCTGTGGAGTCAGCCAGAAGTTTGCAGCAATCTGATGTGGAAAGAGGAACTCCTCCTTGGGCTTCTTCTAAAACTCCTCCTCACATTTCTCGACCTTCTCTCAGGGATATCCAGATGCAGCAGGTAAGTTGTTCCTCTGTTTGGGCAAGGTTCAAAAGAAACAGATAAAGATTGTTTTGTTGCCTCTGTTTGAAGCTCATTTATTGTTTTGTTTGGGGGTATAATGTAGGTGAAGAAACAACAGTGTCTGTCTCACAGTCCAAAGACAAAAACATCAGGCTTCACTGTTACAACCGGGCAAGGATCTCCATCAGATTCGCCTGGAACTAACCGCTGGTACAAACCAGAGATCGATTCTCCATCGTCAATCCGCTCTATCCAGGTCGAAGAAAAAGCCATGAAGGATTTGCGCCGCTTCTACAGCAGTGTGAAGGTAGTCAGGAACCAGCCCTGATGAGTGAGTGATGACTGAATGAGGTGTTACCCTTGAACAGGTCTCATTCTCAAAAGTGTTGTAGTTGTACTTGTACAGATGATGTCTCCACTGTACATTGGGTTTCCCCTTAAATCGTCAGCCATTTTTTTGTTTCTTTTTTTCAATATTTTAGCTGTAAAAGTATGTTCATGTACATAACTGGTGTACCTGAAGCTCTTTATTAGTCTTCACAAGCCATTTTAGATGTACTTCTTTAGAAATAATAATAAAAAGCTTAGGTAATCATTTTAATAATATTTTCCACTTTTCTGTAATCTAATGTTCGATTAAGTAACCAATTCAAGTTTATGAATGTTTTCACAAAAGATTATGTAATTCCCTTGAACACTTTGAAGTCGAGCGGAATATTATAAAGAGCCAAAAACAGAGTACTGTCTTGTGGAATTAGGAAGCATCCAAAAGAGACCAGAAACAGGAAACTGCATGCAACCATCCACGGTTGAATTCACGTCTCATATAGGTGAAGCCGTAAATGTTACGTGCCGTATAAACATGTGATTTTAGGTTTCCTTGTGTAGCAAGCAAGAAAGATGTGATTGCATATACAGACATTATTTTTGTGTTTGGTGGTTTGATTCTTTTTTTTCTTTTTAAAGTTACTGTCCCAAAATAAGAGTTTGACTAAAGATTTGATCAGTGATCTGTCAACAATAAGGTTTACCAATTTTTTTGTTGTTAAAAGAAAATAATAAAGAAATCTCAACCGTACGTACGTCTGTAACAATCTCATCTTTGTGCTCTACTTTATACGGTAATGAAACTCCTTGAGTCCTTGTCTCCTCTTCTCTTTGGATTATCATCTTTCTTATTAATTTTTAGGATAAAAAAAAAAAGAAAGAGAACAAGAGAGATCTGGGTTTATGATAAAACCAGGTTTGCTTTCCTTCTAAATTCTAATTGTGGCCATTTCTTGAATTTTATTTATTTAGGTTTTTTTCATTGGATTCGGATTATGATTGATTGTTTAACAAGTTTCTTTCCCCTTTTATAGATATTCTTCTCTAATCCAGTTCTCCGAAAATGAACGACCTCTTAAAGGTTTGTCTCTCATCTTTTCCTTCCAACCTTTCTCCGTTTCGCTTTGGGCATCACGACGATTTTTGTTCTAATTCATCAAGAAACGTTTCCGTCTTTATTCTTTGATATGGCCTCTAATTTGTTTTTCTGGAAATTAAAGACTCGTAGGGTTTTTTGCTTGGGTTAAAAGACTTTTACGAGATGACATTTCGTTCGTTGGACATTGCTCCTGTGAGATTAAATCAACCGTATATATATACATAGAAGCAAAATTATATATACATAGAAGCAAAATGAGGTTTTATGTGGGATTTAATGGAAGATACATAATATATATAATGAGATAAGATAAAGATTCAAAATTTGCAAGCTCATAAGGTTTATAAGATGATGTGACAAATGTTTTTTTTTTGGGCAGGGTTCGTTAGAATTCTCCAGAGATCGATCTAATAGAAGCGATATCGAGTCAGGACATGGCCCAGGTAACTCTGGTGATCTCGGGCTCTCTGGTTTCTTCAAAAAGGTGAGCTTTTTTTATCCCAACGTAACTCTTCTCACTCACTGTCAAATGTGTATTTCTATTGAAATCATATTAAACTGTTAGGTCCAAGAAATCGAAAAGCAATATGAGAAGCTTGACAAGCATCTCAAGAAGCTTCAGGGGGCACACGCGGAGACTAAGGCCGTCACTAAGGCTCCTGCAATGAAATGTAATCACAAACGAATTTGATATTAAAACTCAGAAACAAGTTCTTGATCCAAGATTTAGATGAATTTTTTTTGTGTGTTTTTGTGCTGCAGCAATCAAACAGAGGATGGAGAGAGATGTTGATGAAGTGGGAAGAATCTCTCGTTTCATCAAAGGAAAGATCGAAGAACTGGATCGAGAGGTTAGGCTTTAGAGATGAATACACTGTTGCATGTGTTTCTATTTGTTTAAGACCCGAATTAATTTTAACAGAATCTGGAGAACCGGACTAAACCGGGTTGTGGGAAAGGAACTGGAGTAGACAGAACAAGAACAGCCACAACTATGTGAGTTTAGTTTCTTGAATCTATTACTACCCTTCAAGATTCTCTCTTTCTCTGTCTCTCTCTTCCTTAACGCAATTTCTTTTTTTAATCCGCAGCGCGGTAAAAAAGAAATTCAAGGACAAGATATCTGAATTCCAAGTAAGTCTTAAGAAGTGGTTCTACAAAATCTCCAAAGCAAAAACTCTCTAAGAAAGTTGTCCTAAGCTTTTGAATTTGTTCACTGCAGACTCTAAGACACAACATTCACCAAGAATACAGAGAAGTTGTAGAGAGGCGTGTGTTTACAGGTTTGGAATTGAGAATGCGTCTAAAGATTCAACTGTTCCATTAATGATCTTCTGTTAGCTAAAATTTTTTTCTTCTTCTTTTGTGTTTTGATTCTTGACAATGGTAGTGACTGGCCAACGAGCTGATGAAGAGGCAAGGACATAAATACTCTGCTTTTCTCAATTTAAATCTATTGGATCGGTTTTAGCATCGATTCATGACAATCGTTTTCGGGTGTGTAGATGGTCGATAGATTGATTGAAACCGGAGACAGTGAGCAGATTTTCCAGAAAGCAATCATGGAGCAAGGACGAGGTCAGGTTGGTACTAAAGTTTCGGCAATAACATGACGATCTGTGTAACAAGGCAACTGTTGCGTGTATCTCAAGTTATGTTATTTTCTGGCTCTGTGCAGATAATGGATACACTGGCTGAGATTCAGGAACGCCATGACGCTGTCCGAGATTTAGAGAAGAAACTCCTTGACCTACAACAGGTAAAACTTGATCCGATTTACCATAAACTATCAAGAGTTTCGAATTGATACACCTTCTGCGTCTCTTTTATGTTTTTGGTTGTAGGTGTTTCTTGATATGGCCGTGCTAGTGGATGCACAGGGAGAGATGTTAGACAACATAGAGAATATGGTAACAGTCTCTTCATTACCTTTGATGAAGCCTTGAGTTTAGACTTCTTCAAAATACTTCTTCCTCTGTTTCTGTTCTTACAGGTCTCGAGTGCTGTGGATCATGTTCAATCCGGGAACAACAACCTAACAAAGGCCATAAAAAGCCAGAAAAGTTCAAGGAAATGGATGTGCATTGCCATCCTCGTCCTTCTTATCATCATCATCATTACCGTTATATCTGTTCTCAAACCATGGACACAGAAAAATGGGGCTTAGGGTTCTCTTCTCTCTGCCCTGCTTCTGGAGCTTCTGTATACAACAGTATAAATTGCATATACATACATGTATTGTTGCATCGAACAATATCCTTCCACTGTCATTATGAAAATGATGTATTCTTTTGATTGGATCAATGAATAACTATTCTAAAACAGCCAAAGGCTAATACCATTTCAGTGAACATCTCAGTCAGTCTAATGAATATGAATGTGGATAAAATCAGGAGACAGCAAGTGAATATTAAAACTCTCTTAAAATTTACGTTTATCTTTCATATCTGTAGTGTCAAAACAAATCCAAAACAAAAAAAAACTATTGGAGAAAAAGGGACAAAAGAATCTGAATTTGAACCTTTATCAGATTTACAATGATGAGAAAAAGAACAAAAGATACCTCCAGCTTCACATTTGCTTCATGGGAAGACCTTAGAGAAGGATGAAGCATAACGGTTTTCCTTTGCTGCGTCAGTCATCCTTTGCTGCATAAGGGCGCTTGGAGGCACTACCAATATCTTTGAGAAGGTTTTGATGTATAAAGAGTATGCAACTAATTTGCAAGGAACTACGAACAAAAGAATAACACTAGAAGCTTATTCTCAGAAAGGGATAAAAAAAGCCGGTAAAAACAAGAAAAGAACCTCCGTTTGTTTGCTTCTTCGCCTTTCCTGAAAGAATCTGGGAAAAAATCAAATGACACCTCACGGCAGAATTTGCATTCTTGGCACACTAGTCATTGGGATCCCATTCTTCATCCTGGTCAAAAGCTGAAGCCACCTTACTTTTTGCAAATTCTTCTTCACTTTCTGACTGTTCCGCTAGAAGGTCATGTTCATAATCAGGCTGATCACCATCATCAGTTTTACTCTTTTCCACCCCAGCTGATTTTATCCATTTAGGGCATTCATCCTCACCTCCATAGAGAAATCTGCCATCATCACTTCGTATTTGTCTGGAATCCTCAAGGGTCGATGTTTTGCATGAGCATTCAGGAAGTGGATGCGAAAGAAACAACCTGGGTTTCGACAGCATAGACTGCCTGATAAGCCCACTTTCACCCAAACTTGAGTTAAGATGTTTCCTCACAAGAAGTGTCCAGTTACGGTTGGGATGGTACATGTCCTCACGGGTAATGTTGAAAAGTTCTTGAATAACTTTCCTGTTTGAGAAATCAGTAAACAGCCGTTACTGAATTTGCAAAAGAGATACTCCATGAAGTAGTGAAGTATAAGCTGTGTATCAGCCAAACAGATAGACCAAATATCTTCATTCAACCTAACTATGGACAAGGGAGCTAAAGCTAACAAGCTCTAGCTCAATTTCAACTTCAAAATGCAGTCATTAACTGTCGAGTAATAAGCTTGCTTACCTGTCCAGTCTATATGTTCGTGACGAGGGTCTTTCATAGAGCCTCTGACCCATTACCAAACTTGAAAAATCTGGCAACCCACTACCATCGTTGTTGAAACCAGGGAAAAATACATCAGCTTCTACAGATACAACAAAATCAAGTGCATCCCATAGTAACCTGTGAGCTTGATTCCTAAGATCCATAGGTGAAGGGCTTGGTTCTGTATCATTCTGTGTAAGCCAACCATACCACCCTTCTTTTTCGTGCTGGTAGATAGGTCTGTCTGGAGGAGGAGGGAGAGGTCTAGGCCGAGGTCCTGCCTTGTTCCACTCTTCTTTGAGCTGCTTATCGCTTTTTCGAGGAGGCATCTCAAATGTATTTTCTGGAAGAGGTGTCTCAGGACCAACCAATTCTGATAATTCCTCCGTGCTGCATAAAGAAGTCCGATCCACTAAATTAGGGAACATGGCCCGCAGAGGGATCAAAACACGTTGGCCGCCAAACATTTCAGAACCAGCTAAGTATATAATCGCTTTTTGAGAATAACCCAATGCTTTCAGAAGAATTCCAACCTGCGAAATTTCAATACCGAGAAACTCTTAGCATCACAAGACAATGCAGTTCCATCAGAACAGCAGTAAGGAAACGATCCAATTGGTGCATTCGAATGTCTGCACAAGGGATGTTCAGGCTTGAAAACAGTGTGTTACATGAGGGCCACATGTTTCCGAGGCAGATTTAGCTTTCAAGAGACACCATGAAGCCAGACGTAAAGGGTAGGAAGATATAAAATTGTGTCCATATAAACATTTTTAGCATAACTTGAGAGAAGCTCCGGGTTCTACCTCTTCTGGCATGAGAGGACACAAGCCATTGTCCCTGCGCACGTGCGAGTCTACAATAAGTTCTTCTGAAATAAACCTCTGCTTGATCATCTGAGCCCGCCGATACTGGATAAGTTCACTGTGAACATCCTTTAAGAATTGAAACGATGAGTAGAGTCAGAAACCGATTTCACCGTTTAAAACTACTTCCCCATGTAACTCGAGCACAAAGGGTAGACAGAAGAAAAGCGTATCTGATATAAACACTTTGTTCTATCAAAAAATACAGATGGAGAAGGCTAAAAACTTTTACCTGGAAAAGCTCAGCACAACCATGATATGCCAATTTGTCCCTCACTAAGCCAGGATGATAAGCCAGGAAGGGTTGACCTGATTTACGTAACCTGGAAAAGGTGAAGCACCTCAATTCTGTCAGGGATGCGCGGTTTTCAGGGGTTGGTGGACAAAACCGTGACACATAGGTATAGTCATTTTTAGTTACGTAGTACTCCACCTCAAGATCACAAGGTAAATGAAAAAAGGCCTCATCCATTACAGTTTTCAGCTAGGTACTCCATGATTAGAGAAACAAAAAGGTTCTTCCCCCCTCCCCTTAATAATCCAAAGCCATAACTATCTCCTATTTTCGTCAATTAAATTTTTAATTTGCAAGTATCAAAAGTACCTGTCAACCATCTTCTTGCCCAGCACCTGGATTTCTGAACGAAGCTGTAGGGCATGGAAGGCAACTCTACACCTTAGTCTTTGAAGTTCAGGCATTGAAGCTGGCAAAGTTGACTGAAAACAAGACAACTTTGTTGAGGATGAAACACCTTGTTTAACTAATATACCAACTTCTTTTTTATGAAAATGACCAGAATGTGATATGACGAGTGATGGTAGTTTGCAAGCAGAAAGATATCTACTCAGATTTAGAAGTTACTGCATTACAAAATATAACACTCTAAGAGAGAAAAAAGCAATTAGTACCTGCAAGCATCCCCCATCAGACACAATCAATCCAATAACATTAGCTTTCTTCAACTTTGGCAATACATCCTCGAGGTAAAATTTTGGTGATGCAGAGTTTTTGGGCTTAAAAAGAGGGAACTCATTCCGCTTTCTTGCGGCTTTCAAGCTCTCAGGGAGGGCCTTTGCAATGATAACATCATTTTTAAGAAAGGATATAAACTGCTCTTCATCATAAAGATAGGAGAAACTCTTGAATTTGTTGCTGCACAACATGTAAGAAAACAGTAGAGTAAAGAAGAGTCTACTACCAAGGCAAAGAAACATGCTTTAACAGAAAATAATGGTGAAACGTGCAAAGATAAAAAAGAACAGCATGGATAGAGCTAGGCGTACCTAATGCCTTTAGAGCGAAGACTTTCTTGAAGCTCTGGAATGACAAGAGTAGCATTTAGAAGCCTGGATATAGTGACAAGATCACATATCTAGAAAATTTGCAAAGATGTTATCAACATGCAGAACATAAAAAACAAAGAGGAAATTTAAACTATGGAGTCAACTGATACATACAGAAGATCTTATCTTGTCAAATCCACCAAATATCTTTGCATAAATGAAGCCATTGTTTTTTGAACTGGGCGCTGCAAAGAGAAAAATTAAAAAAAAAAAAAAAAACTCAAAAGATTTCAAAGAACAAATTTCACAATAGGCTTTTCATGTTCAAACAAGTCTTGAACGCAACATACAACATCCATATGATTGATCAATTTAAGAATTGATGCAGAAAAGAAAAGATTCCACTTGAAAGCAGCAAAATGTGCATGCAAACAAAGTAAGATATAGTACCAGGATAACTATTTCTTGGATTGGCATAGGGCTGCAAGGTCTCCAACGATTTGACAGGCCGCCATAAGTGCTTATTTCTAAAATCCTGCAACAGTAAACACAAAGGCATTTGAAATTTGAAATCCAAATTCAATTTCGTTTTCGTTTTTGTTTTTACCTGTGCACCTAACAAAGAATCAAAATCTTGCCAAAGGGTATCTCTTGCATAATACGCCAACTGTACACCTGAAGACTTTGTCATCGAAAGATGAACAAGCAGAGATCCCACTGATAATATCATCACAAGGAGCGCAATCCATTTTATTCTAGATTTGAACACCATCTCCTACCAGCCCCAAAATCGAGCTCTTTCCCCGAACCCTGACAACCAAAACAACGGAAAGTTTTTCAAAATCCAGTGGCTATATGTTCCACAACACACAGATTTCGGAATTGCAAAACCCGAGAACGAGCTTCTTTCTCCTCTTTATATATTTTTAATTTGATTTTACCCAAGACGACGAAGAATCCAAGGCGAGATCCAGGGTCAAACGAACGAGGAAAATCAACAGCCTCGAAACGAAGCACGCTCAGGATCTGATTAGAAGAGCCATGTATCAAAAACTGGAGATTACTCGCATCTTCTCAATCGAACTTTACAGGGGGAAACAAACAAAAAAGCCGTGCAGGAAGAAGAAGTAGTTGAATTAAATTCGAGTCAGATCGAGAAAGAGAGAGACTAGGAGACAACTCACTGACAGATTTCCAGAAAATCGAAGAACGGAAAAAATATTTTCCTGCGTGAGGGTTGCTTTGTTAACAGACAAAGTCAGCTTATAATATTACGAACTCGACTCTACAGTTTCGGTTTACTATTCTCTCTTATATTCATTATCCGGTTTATGGTTTGGTTTTATTGGTTTCGGTTCTGTACGATTTGTTTGATCGGTACCGAGTATCGGTTTGATTACCTTCACTCGTTCTTTAACCGAAGCCCAAATTGTTTCGCCGGTTCAAAGTCATGGCTTCGGTTCTGTTCAATAACCGAAAAAATGCCAAACCTCTGCGGCTCAGAACTAGTATTAATGATTCTCTGATTCTGTAGAACCATGAAAAATCTTTTGGATTTTACACTGTTAATAAACAAATCTGAGAAATCTTTCTGGATCTTTTGTTTGATTCATCATTCATTACACAAAACTTCCATTTACATCGGAATTTCTATCCTCTAAATCAAATCTTTCACTTAAGAAAGATGAAAAATTGTCATCTATCTTAGATAAGACTATCTACAGTAAAAAAAAAAAATGTTAAAACTTTTATCTTCAGATGATGATCATCCTTGGATCCGAGAAGCTACGGTGAGAAAAGTATCTATAGGGCAAGGAATCGTCAAGCCGCCCATCGCATGATTAAATCCGAACTCTTCCTCGGCTTTACTGAGAAGAGCTTGAAACAAAGGCTGGTTCAAGTAAGATACTGGCACAATGTATCTCTGCTTCTTCTTCTGGTTCTCACCTACGTACACCGCAAGAAACCCTTTTGGTGCTGAGGTTTCTTTCCTCGTTCCAGCTACAGAGCCACCAAGAATCTTCTTTGAAGCCATGAAACCTCTTACCAAAGCCATTTTTGTTTTTTGAAACTAAAAGTCTTTGATTTTCGAAAGTCTCAAGTTCTTGGATTACTTCTTGTTGTTGAATGTTGATGATATGAAGATGTGGATCTGTTTTGGGTTGGTATATATAGGTCTACCAAGTGTTTCGTGGGACATGCATGAATAGAGTTTCACATGGTTGTGTTTTGGTAATCTTGAAAAAAATAAGATATTGGCATATGCTTTTGTTTCTTCATGTTTCACGAGGAGTCTTTGTCCTCTTCTCTCAATCTCTCTGTCTCTCTGGTTGAAATTGATTTCTCATTACCAAAACTTTCTATAAGAACAAACTTATGTGGGGGACATGGAGTTGTTCACCATCAGAACAAATAGTATCTGTCACTAATTAAGTTGTCCTCAACCATATCCAGGTACAAGATCACATGACAACGCTATAAAGGAAACCTTTTCTTGATTTTCTTTAATTTTATTTTTTTGTTTGTGATTTTTACTATCAAGGAAACTTCTTTGGCTTAATTTTTTCTTATTTATTTCTCTTTGTGGACTGATATGATGATGAACACAATCAAAATGTATCAATGGAGGGTCCCAATTAATGTCACTGTTGGAGACAAAGTCATATGGTTGATTTGATGAGAGACAAAGTCACTAATATATAGATCATCTCCATTACTAGTCTTTTATTGAGTAATCTATCTAGCATTATTTAAAAAAAAAAAATTTTAAGAAAACTAATGAGAACAGATTCTCAAATGAGAGACTATTAACACCTCATGAAATATTCTTTACATGGGACACATGTCTTTTTATCAGTGGTTTAGAATTCTTGATTTGATGATTTAATGAAAGCAAACTTCATATTTGATTATTGTTTTATAAATCATAAAATAAAATTATATCTATCAAACTCTATTATGTATGAGTTTAAATTATATATTAATATTATTTTTGATTGATATTACTTAAAGTTAATTCAATAATATTAAATTAGTATTATTTCAGTAAATACAATAATATTAAATATTAGAAGAAACAAAATATGAGATTTAAAAATTAATTTTTTTTGACACTTTGTTAAAATCATGTATAATAATTATTTTCCTCCCTTATATATAAATTTTATATCTTCATCTTATCAATATACCTGATTTCTTTTATTTCATCACTTAGATTTCATTTCTCATCAAACTACACTAAAAATAGAAAATTACACTAAAAATATTAATATTATTATAAATGAGAAATTTAATGAGTATTTCACCAATTTTAATACTATAATTTAAAAATTTGTGCCTTTTTTGCTTTTCCTTTTTTAAATTTTGTGTTTTTTTTAAATATAATTTGATTTTGACTAAATCAATACCATTTAGGCATTCTATAAAAAAGGTTCCACAATTGATTAAATACCATAATCTTCAACATCTAAAACAAACAATGGAGAAAATATCAATGAAGTTTGCTTTCATTATCTTCTTAACCGTTACGTCAGGTAAATTTCATATTTCATATATATTAGAAAAAAATTATCAGTGTATACATGCAAATTTTTATTTATAATAACGACATACTTGTCTGGTTTGGTAGTGATGAGCATCGTAACAATTGAGGCAAAACGGTTATTACCCGAAGAAACATCCCAAACTGTGTTGCACAATGAAGCTTCGCCGCAGATTGTGAAACCAAAACTAATTACTCACTGCAAGGAAGGGTGTCATGTGAAATGTGTTCCCAATCCATTTATAGTTGAATGTATTTGCGTATGCTAATTTTAATAAAACAAATAAGATATAATTTCAGTCATGGATAAAGACTGAAAAAAAAATACTATATCTTTATATAAATTTGAGCAGTGTAATGCAAAAATTATTTGAATTTTCAAAATATTTAATCAATCGGCAATCCTAATTAACCAACATTTTAAGGAATTAATAAGCAATATGTAACTAAAATTGTTAATTTTCCCCGATTTATGTTTATGCATATTATAGGCTTCGCTTCTGTTCGATTAGTTTTGTTAGAAAAATCCATCATAACCAAAAAAAAAAAAAAAATCTGCCGGAAAAAAACCAAATATTTTTAATCCTATTAACCGGAAAACAACAACAAACGGGACTCGATCGGTTTGGTCAATCCACACCATTACTTCTGTCAGTCTGTGTAAACTAGGAATGAGCATATGGTTATTCGGTTCGGTTTGGTTCGGTTCGGTTATTTTGGTTTTCGGTTACGTTCGGTTATGTGTTTTACTATCCATTCGGTTAGTAACAGTTTTCGGTTCGGTTTCGGTTCGGTTACCATTCGGTTCGGTATGGTTATCAAAATTAATAACCGTTTGGTAACTGAAATCTTTCGGTTAACCGAACGGTTTCGGTTATTTTCGGTTAAATTTCAAATATTTTCGGTTATTTCGGTTAAATTTCAAAATATTTCGGTTACATTTCGAAATGATCAGTTATTTCGGTTAATTTCGGTTATTTCGGTTCGGTTATATTTCAGTTATTCGGTTAATTAGGAAAAATAAGCATAATTTTTTTTTTTTTTGATATCCATGGATACCCATTGGTTATCGGTTAATAACCATTCGGTTATCATAACCAATGGATATCAAAAATAAAAATCATTCGGTTATTGTGAAGTAACCATAACCTAACCGAACCATTAATTTCGGTTCGGTTCGGTTTCATTCGGTTCGGTTATTATGCCCAAGACTAGTGTAAACCACGGTTGGATATTTACAATGATTCTCTGATTTTGTAGAAGAAGGATTAGATGTTTTTATCTGGTGATAAACACATTTGGTGATTGAAACCATCGTTTATTAAACAAAACTGTCATTCAAATCAAAATCTCTATCCCTTGAAACAGATCATTCGGTTAGAAAGATAAGTATCTATGCTTCTTCTTCTTGTTCTCACCGACGTACACCGCAAGAAACCCTTTTGCTGCTGAGGTTTCTTTCCTCATTCCACCGCAAGAATAGAGTTTTTCACCATCAGAACAAAGAGTATATGTCACTAATTAAGTTGTCATCAACCATATCCAGGTACAGGATCACATGACAATGCTATAAAGGAAACTTTTTCTTGATTTTCTTTTAAAAAAAATTTGTTTTTTTTTGTGATTTTCACTATAAAGGAAACTTCTGTGGCTTGAGTTTTTCTTATTTATTTCTCTTTGTGGTATTGATATGATGATGAATACAATCATAATGTATCAACGGAGGGTCTCAATTGTCACTGTTGGAGACAAAGTCATATGGTTGATTTGATGAGAGACAAAGTCACTTCATTATAAAACAGAGTATCTGAGAAAAATAGACGCATCAGCTAGCAAAAATTGTTTAGAAATTAAATTCATAAGAGATTATACTGTGCTACGTTGGAGGGAGAACAAGAGAGACATGAAAATAGATCGATTGTTCCATCTTCGTTCTTATGACAGACTCAGCTTCAAGATTTGATGCAATGAAGAAATCGACATTTTTACATTTTTGTAGGTGCAGGTATTTCACTCTATTCGTTGAATGATCTATCAGCAAAAAGGTCTCTGCAACTTGTATTGATTTGATCTCTGTTACACAAAACTGGCATTTAAATTGAAATTTCTAGTCCTCTGAAACAAACTCTTCCAAAAAGAAAGGAGGAGAAAAAATGTCATCTATTCACATAATAATAACTCTACATCTCTAGTTTGAGAACAAAAACAAATGTTAATGTCTTTTTGTTGGATCATCCTCATCTTTGAAGCTGAGAAGTTATACTGATAAAAGTATCTATAGGGCAAGGGATCGTCAAGCCGCCCATCGGATGATCAAATCCAAACTCTTCTTCAGCTTTACTGAGAAGAACCTGAAAGGAAGGCTGGCTCAAGTATGAGACTGGCACAATACATCTCTGCTTCTTCTGGCTCTCACCGACGTACACCGCAAGAAACCCTTTTGGTGCTGAAGTTGCTTTCCTGGTTCCTACTAAAGAGCCACCAAAAATCTTCTTTGCACTAGAGAGACCTCTTACCAAAGCCATTTTTTAAAGTCTGAGACTTGAAGCTCTTGAAGATGTATGAGATCGAAGGAAGGATTATAGGGATTCAAGTTCTGGATTGGATTGTTGATGATATTCTTTCTGATTTGGGGCTCTATTATATATATAGATCAAGTGAATGAGTTGAGACATGTCTGAAATCAATTGAAACAATAATTAACAAGTGTGGGACATAGAAATATAAACTATCACATGGTTCTGTCTTTCCCAGATGGTAATCTGGATATGAATATATATATATATATATGATAGATGACACAGTAGGACACAGAGGTTTGTTTTCATTAAGAAACTTAAGTGGGGACCTTAAGTTGTTCACCAACAGAACAAGAAATCTCTGACACACAATCATGTTCTATACATCTAACCACAAGATCACATGTAAAGGCCACTGAAGAAGCTTGAAATTTTCTTCCGAGGTGATACCTTATTTTACCTGTAACAGCCATGTGGATCTGTCTGCAGAAACTTCAACTACTTCATCAAGCCAACAAAGCATGTGCTAGTTTTTATTTATTTTATTTTTGGTAAAACTTTGTGAATATAAGATTCCATGTGGGAAAAATTCATACTAACAGATAATAATGTCTATAAAATTCACCTTTCTGCCGAATTGTAAAAGATCTAAGCTCCTAATTTCGTTGAAAACCTAGTTCTTGAGGTTTCTAGAGAATTCAGCAAGTAATGCCTTAGATTCAGATTTTTACAGACTCAAGCAACTGATGAAATTCAAAAGATGCAACCATTCTTGTGTTTTCCAGATCTTTGGTTGAAGCCCAATAGAGCTTCGAGGCCAAAACGGATAGAACAGAAACCCTAAGCTTTCTCAAGTTCTTACTATTTTTCCCCTTTAAACTACTCAATTTAAACCAAATATTCAGCAATGTAAGTCTTCTCTAACATGGGTGGAAAGAAAGAGACGATCTTTGAATCAAATCAAGCAGTGTGATGCCAAATCTGACTTGTGTATTAAATTTAAAATTGTGTCTCTCATCGACCACCATTTTCAGTCAAAAGTGTATTAAATTTTCCAGGTTTAGTGTCGGGATTTGGTCTTATGTATCTTTTTTGAATTTGGTAAAAAAGATCAATTTAGGGGATGTATTGAACTGAGTATTTAGAGTGATTTGAGTTTTAATAAGATTTCAGATGATTTTGATGGTTTTGGCTGATTTTAAAGAAGTTGTTATGATTTTGTATTAAAATCCCCTACAATCCCACCTAAAACTAGGCCTGGGCAAATGGTTATTCGGTTCGGTTCGGTTCGGTTATTTCGGTTTTCGGTTACGTTCGGTTATGTCTTTTACTATCCATTCGGTTAGTAACAGTTTTCGGTTCGGTTTCGGTTCGGTTACCATTCGGTTCGGTTCGGTATGGTTATCAAAATTAATAACCGTTTGGTAACCGAAATCTTTCGGTTATTTTCGGTTAACCGAATGGTTTCGGTTATTTTCGGTTATTTTCGGTTATTTTCGGTTAAATTTCAAATATTTTCGGTTATTTTCGGTTATTTCGGTTAAATTTCAAAATATTTCGGTTATTTCGGTTAAATTTCAGAAATATTTCGGTTAGTTTCGGTTATTTCGGTTAGTTTCGGTTATTTCGGTTCGGTTAGTTTCGGTTATATTTCGGTTATTTCGGTTAATTAGGGAAAATAAACATAATTTTTTTTTTTTTTTTTGATATCCATGGATACCCATTGGTTATCGGTTAATAACCATTCGGTTATCATAACCAATGGATATCAAAAATAAAAACCATTCGGTTATTGTGAAGTAACCATAACCTAACCGAACCATTAATTTCGGTTCGGTTCGGTTCGGTTTCATTCGGTTCGGTTATTATGCCCAGGCCTACCTAAAACCATGAGATTTGGATCTTTGTATTTTTAACTAAGAAAATCTCCTAAAATCATCTAAAATCTCCTGCAGTCATTAAAATCTCAATACTTAAAACATTTTCAATAACAGTGGATTTGATATGAATTTAACAAATTCGTGTTTGAATAACAGAGGATTGTAGATGATTTTGAGTGACTTTACATAAATCTCATGTTCAATAACACTGGATTTGTGAAGATATTTTAAAATCCTTAGTTGAATAACAAGGGATTTTAATAAAATCTCAAAATCTCTTAAAATCCACAGTTCAATAACAAGGGAAAATTTACAATTTTAGTCATTATGTAATTTTTATAGATAGTTACACAAGCATATAAATATGAGTATATAAGTGATTGCTTTCTACGGCCAAAACAAAGAGGAAACCAAATATTTTGGCTGTAGGTAAAAAAGGAAAGCTAGAGCTCGATTAGATCAATTTAAAAGCTGTATAAATATTTTGGACTCCTAGCATTTTGCCAATCAACCCTAGAATTTCGGTAACAAATTAAGACAGCTGAATGATTTTCTTTCTATAATTTGATTCTGACTAAATCAATACCATTTATTCAATCATTCTATAAAAAAGGTTCCACAATTGATCGAATACAATTATCTTCAACATCTAAAACAAACAATGGAGAAAATATCAATGAAATTTGCTTTCATTATCTTCTTAACCGTTACATCAGGTAAATTTCATACTTCAAATATATTAGAAAAAAAAATTATCAGTCTACATACATAATTTTATTCATAACAACATATATTGCTATGGTTTTGTAGTGATGAGCATCGTAACAATTGAGGCAAAACGGTTATTACCGGAAGAAACTCCTCAAACTGTGTTGCACAATGAAGAAGCTTCGCCGCAGATTGGGAAACCACAAATAATTACTAATTGCAGGGAAGGGTGTCGTGTGCAATGTGTTCCCAATCCATTTATAGCTGAATGTTTTTGTGTTTGCTAATTTTAATTTCATCTCTTTTAATAAAACAAATAAGTTATATTTTCAGTCATAGATAGAAACTGAATAAAGACGATCTTATATACTTTCTTTGTTCTGAATTAAGTGGTGTTTTAGTAGTATGCACACAAATTAAGGAAACAATTAATTTTTGTTTTTTTCTATACTAAAACCTCATTTATTATTCATCTGAACCAATGAACAAATAGTCTATAAAATGTAATTGGTCAAAAATAATAAAAAAATCATTTAATTTTGCATTGGTAAGTGAGAACATCACTTAATTGTGGAAAAAAAAACTATCTAAAACATCAGTTAATTCAGAACGGAGGGAGTAATAAATTTGAGCAGTGTGATGCAATAATTATTTGGGTTTTCAAAATGTTTTAATCAGTCGTCAATCTTATACGACGTCTCTCTCATCCCAATCACCATTTTAAGGAATTAATATTAAGCAATATGTACCTAAAATTGTAAATTTTCCCCGATTTATGTTTATAAGCAATCAACATTAGGTGATTGAAACCATCGTTTAATACAAAACTGTCATTCAAATCAAAATCTCTATCCCTTGGAACAAATCTTTCGGTTAGAAAGATGAAAAATTGTTAATCTATTTACAATAAAAATGTGTTAAGGCTTTTTTGTCTACCGACGATCATCCTTGGATCCGAGAAGTTATACTGATAAAGGTATCTTCAGGACAAGGAATCGTCAAGCCGCCCATCGGATGATCAAATCCAAACTCTTCCTCTGATTTACTGAGAAGAGCTTGAAACAAAGGCTGGTACAGGTATGAAACTGGCACTAAGTATCTCTGCTTCTTCTTCTGGTTCTCACCGACGTACACCGCAAGAAACCCTTTTGGTGCTTTGCTCGTTCTTGTTAAGGAGCCTCCAAAAATCTTCTTAGCACTGAATATACTTCTCACCAAAGCCATGTTCTTGTCTGGAAGTTTGATTCTTGAAGCTCTTGAAGAGGTATGATTATCAAAGCAAGGGATAAGGAGATTCAAGATCGGGGTTGATGATATTCTTTCTGTTTCGGGGTTGTATATATAGATCAAATGAATGAGTTGAAAACAATGGTCACTACAAGTGTGGGGCACACAAGGACAAAGATTTCACATGGTTCTGTTCTTACATCCAAAGCAGAGCTATTACAATCTGTACCCGCATAGGACCTAGAGAACATGATCACATGTTAAGGACATAGAAGAAGTTTCTCTGTGTTGATTGATAAATAATAAATCCATCTAACTAACTCTGTCATAGTCTGTCTGCTGAACCTTGTTGAGAAAGACACAATAAGAAAATAATCAATACATGGGACCAGCTTAGCTAGGCCACAGAAACTTCCAATCTCTATAGCATTTGTCATGTGATCTGTTATTGGATAGATTGTGATAGAGACTTGTTGTTTAACAACTTGTTGAAACCTGACCCCCATCTGACCATAGTTTGGTCTGAAGAGGTTTGGGTATCAGAAACTGGTTTTTGACCACAGAGATCCATTCCCCATCTTAAATTCAAGAAACAGGACATAAGCCATTACAAACCAATGAAACATGATAGAACAGAACTGGCCCCGTATTTCATTTACCGTATTGAAGTATTCAGATTAGCATTTGGTAGAAGACAGACAGAACCATGTGAAACTCTCTATTCATATATGCCCCCACACTTTTTAGACCACATTTTTCAAAGATCCCTGAGAAGTTTCAACTCTCTTATTGATCTATTTATAGAGACCCAAACAAGAACAACATCTTCATAATCATCAACAATAAGTAAATCTAAGAACTTTAAGCTTCACAAATCAAGACTTTCAGATAAAAAAAAAATGGCTTTGGTAAGAGGTTTCATGGCTGCAAAGAAGATTCTTGGTGGCTCTGTAGCAGGAACGAGGAAAGAAACTTCAGTACCAAAAGGGTTTCTTGCGGTGTACGTGGGTGAGAACCAGAAGAAGAAGCAGAGATACATTGTGCCAGTGTCTTACTTGAACCAGCCTTTGTTTCAAAATCTTCTCAGTAAAGCCGAGGAAGAGTTCGGATTTAATCATGCCATGGGCGGCTTGACGATCCCTTGTCCTGAAGATACTTTTCTCACTGTAGCTTCTCGGATCCAAGGATGATCATCATCTGAAGATAAAAGTTTTAACATTTTGTTTTTAGATAGATGACATTTTTTCATCTTTCTTAAGTGAAAGATTTGATTTAGAGGATAGAAATTCCGATGTAAATGCAAGTTTTGTGTAATGAATGATGGAATCAAACAAAAGATCCAGAAAGATTTCTGAGATTATCCAAAAGACTTGTCACGTTTGTACAGAGAATCATGATCAAATAAATACCCAAACGGGGTTTATACACGGAGGTAATGGTGTGTGGATTCATGTATCAAACTAAGGTCCGGCTGAGGAAAACAAATTGTGTAGTTTATCAATAGAAATATCAGATTACACAAATCATATCAAATTCAAAAACAGAGCGTTTTCCAACAAAAACATGCTTCTGTTAAGGAGTTTAATTCCATCAGTATTATTAAAGTTACGGAGAATACTTCCATCCGGATCCGTGGCGCAATGGTAGCGCGTCTGACTCCAGATCAGAAGGTTGCGTGTTCGATTCACGTCGGGTTCAAAAGCCCCGAAACTATTCCGGATACTTTTTTTGTTGTTGCTATTTTCATTTTTGCCCCCACTGACTAATAGGGGCTTGGTTTTTGAGGTTTCAATTCAAGCTTCTCTCAGGCTTTTCTCTTTCCACTTATAACAGACCATATTCGAAGTCGAAGCGGAGATGACTTCCAGCGAGCTTGTCTTTGAGTTCAAGGTCGACTGTAACGATTGGCATATAGGAGAATGCGGTGTACTCCAAGTCTTGGAGGTCCGCTCATGTTGATGAACACGATGAATCTTAAGAAAACAATTTCTGAGACATGCGATGAAACTGAATTTTATGGCCAAGTTTAGACTGCAAATCAAGAAGCAAGAAGGTAACCTAATCTATCTTGATAGATTTTGAACAATGCTCTGTGTATTACTCTGTTGGTTGAACAAGAAGCAAGAATGTATCTGCAAACTTTACTCTGTTTTTTTCATCCTGAGGATTCAACTATTTTCAACTATTACTTTATTAAGGGGTCTTGTGGCAACCTCAATTATTTTTATTTCTTTAATCCTCCACCATTCTGTTACGTTTCCTCCAATTAAATCTCTATTAAAAGGAATTTTAATTATCCGTAGAAGAATGAGAGGTTATTTGGATTTTAAAGTCTACTGTCATCACATGTACAAATCTGAAATATATTTGTTGGATTGTGTTTGATTCCATCGTTCATTACACAAAACTGGAATTCACATAGAAGTTTTGTATCCTCTTGAACAAACATTTCAGCAAGAAAGATGAAAAATTGTTAAATCTATTTACAGTAAGAAATACACTAATGTAGAGTTGAAATGTTAGTGTTTATCTTCGGAAGATGATCATCCTTGGATCCTTGAAGTTACTGTGAGGAAAGTATCTTCTGGGCAAGGAATCGTCAGGCCTCCCATTGGATGATCAAACCCAAACTCATCTTCGGATTTACTAAGAAGAGCTTGAAACAAAGGCTGATTCAAGTAAGAAACTGGAACAATGTATCTCTGTTTCTTCAGGCTCTCACCAACGTACACTGCAAGAAACCCTTTTGGTGCAGAACCCACAGGTCTTTTGCTCGTTGTTGCCGCTGCAGCTGCTATAGACCGGCCAATAATAATCTTTTTAGTACCAAAGATACCTCTTACCAAAGCCATTTGAATCTGAAAGTCTTGATTTTTGAAACTTATGAGCTCTTTTACTGCTTTTTATTGAGGGATGATATGTTTTGTGGATGTATATATAGATCAAATGAAGGACTTGAAACTTCTCTCGGATATTTGGAATCTGTGGTCTAAAAGCGTGGGACAGAGAGAGTTTCACATGGTTCTGTCTGTCCTCTACCTAATGCTAGTTTAAAAAACTATTAATACGTTTGTAAATGAAAGACTAGGCCAGTTCTGTTCTATCATGTTTCATTGTCTTGTAATGATTTCAGTCCTGTTTCTTGAATTTAAGATGTGGAATGGATCTCTGTGGTCGAAAACCAGTTTCTAATAGCCAAACCTCTCCAGAAATAACTATGGTCAGATGGGGTCAGGTTTCAAGTTGTTAGACAACAAGTTTCTATCACAAATTACTCCAAAACAGAGCACATGACAAATGCAATATAGATTGGAATTTTCTATGGCCTAGCTACTCTGGTCCCATGTATTGATTATTTTATTATTGTGTTTTATCTGATCAAGGTATAACAGACAGAGACTGTGACATGGTTAGTAAGATAGATTTAATTACATATCAATCAACATAGCGAAACTTCTTCTATGGGCTTAACATGTGATCATGTTCTATTGGTCCTATGTGAATACAGATTGTAATAGTTCTGCTTTAAATGTGGAACAAAACCATGTGATGAAAAATTTGTTCGTATATGTCCCACACTTGTAGACACCATTGATTTTAGACAGGTTTGAAGTTTTAACTCATTCACAGATCTATATATATAGATGAAACGATTTCTTTACCATCATCAACTACAAGCAATCGAGAACTTAATTCTCTTTCATTTGTATCCATACATCTTCATAAGCTTCACGAATCAAACTTCCAAACAAGGAAAATGGCTTTGGTGAGAAGTCTCTTTAGTGCAAAGAAGATTCTTGGTGGCTCCTTAGCAAGAACAAGCAAAGCACCAAAAGGGTTTCTTGCAGTGTACGTCGGTGAGAGCCAGAAGAAGCAGAGGCACCTTGTGCCAGTTTCATTCTTGAACCAGCCTTCGTTTCAAGCTCTTCTCAGTAAATCCGAAGAAGAGTTCGGGTTTGATCATCCGATGGGCGGCTTGACGATCCCTTGCCCTGAAGATACTTTTATCAGTATAACTTCTCAGCTTCAAGGATGAAGATGATCCAACAAAAAAGCATTAACATATATTTTTTTTTAACTCAAACCAGAGATGGAGGAGTATCCCATGTAAAAACATGACTTTTTTTCTCCTCTTTTCTTTTTAAGAGTTTGTTCCAGAGGATTAGAAAGTGTCGATGTGAATGCCATTTTGTATAACAGAGAGATCAAATCATTACAAGTTGCAGGAAAAAAAAATTCGTTTTCAATCTTTCAACGAGTACGAAACAAAGTCTTCAAAGAGGAGTTATTGAGTATTGACCAAGTTATCTTCTTTCTTTTTTCTTTTTTTTTCGCAGTTATCTTTTTAAGTGACATTTTTTGTTTGACTTCAAGCTTCTTTTTTTTTCTTACATCGTGGCGACCAAGTTTAGCATTTATATTTTTTCTAATGGCCAACTTATCTTATTTAAGTGACTTTTTTTTGTTTGACTTCAAGCTCGACGAAGTTTGGCCTTCTTTTTTTTCCGGCGACTAAGTTTTTATATTCCGAAGAAATATCGAGAAACAACTGGCAGAAGAACGCCACACAGTGTAAGTAATTAACAGAATATCCTTTAACAAAAGAAATTTCCGGATATCGTAACATATTTACGTTATTATCAACCAAACCCCTTTTCTTTCTACATCCAAGATATTTACTATAATTGGATATTTCGGTTTCCAGTACGAAATTCACTTCATTTTTAATTTGGAATCGGTTAGTTTGGTTTCAGAAGTATAACTTTCTAATATGGCACAAATGATTTTGGATTAGTCATGAGAGTTGTCTCTGAGTCCAAACAAGACAAGTTTGGGCTTGTAGCCAGGACCGACTTTGCTTGCCGGAGTAGGGGATTTAATGTGTTTGATATCTTGATCATAAAAAGATCATGTGATTTCATTTATTTTATCATGATTTGTTTGGTTTGATTCACTTTGTTTTAATTGAAAATTTACCAAAGTTTTTGTTATATATACATTTTTTTTTGTTAAAAGATATTCAATAATGTGATATATAAGTTCAGTTGTACTTTTATGTAAACATCTATATTTATCTCCATTAAAGATGGGGACAAAAAAAACCGTAATCAAATCAAACTAAAATGTTAAACTAAAATCGAATCAAATTTGTTGATAGACTGTTGATATATGATCTAATAACTGAAAACAAAAAAAAATGAACCAACCAAATTTAGTGTAGCCGAATAAAAATAAACCAAATAAACAGAAATCTATTTAAGTTGTATATATTATCAATTGTAAATGTAAATTTGAAATCGGTATAATTACATCCAAACAAAAAAACCAAACTAAATAAGTAGTTTATTTGGTTTCAGTTTTTGTAAAAAAAAAAAAACCTAACTGAAAATGAAAGCATAAACCAAATATGACGTTTTGACGGAAAGGAGGATGCATTGGTAGCACAAAGTAAGGGAATGATTGGTAATAAATAAAAAGTAGAGGGGTATATAGATGAAGTCTTCTGTGCTAATAATAATAAAGAGCTCTTTCCATCTATTTGACCAAACAACAAGCCCCCTCCATTTCCTTCAGTTTCTGAAAACCATTTTGAGATATTTCATCTTACTCTCTAATGGATTCTTCTTTTTCCCTCACGACTTGTGCTACTGCAATAGTGGTTCCATCTCCCCAATCGTCTTTGTCTCACAACCGGAAACACAATGTCTTCCCGAGCTTCCACGGAGCAGATGTCCGAAAATCCTTTCTCAGTCATTTTCTGAAGGAGTTCAAAAGCAAAGGAATCGAGCCATTCGATGATAATGGCATCACGAGAGGAGAATTTATCGGCCCTGAACTCAAAAAGGCGATCAGAGGATCGAGGATCGCGATTGTATTGCTCTCCAAAAATTACGCTTCTTCGTCATGGTGTCTTGACGAATTGGTGGAGATTATGAAGTGCAACGAAGATTTGGGTTATACAGTGATGGCCATTTTTTACCAAGTGGACCCATCTGATGTGAAGAAGCAGGCCGGAGATTTTGGGAAAGTCTTCAGAAAAACTTGTGAAGGCAAAACAAATGAGGTTATTGGGAGTTGGAGTCAAGCTTTGGCAGGAGTGGCCACTATCGCCGGTTACCATTCTAGCAATAGGTTAGTCCTTTTGATTTTCACTTGCTCTCTTTTAATTTTTTTTTTAATTACTAGTAGGTTCTGGGCCAAGGTCCCGTACATACCAAGATCCGGAACCAGAGTATTTTATATTGAATCATGTGACATCTAGGCTTTGCTTTTGGTACTTTTCGAGTTGAACTAAGGGATACTTTTTTTTATATTTACATCATCAAACTATATACATCTGTAGCTTTTTAAACAGCACTCTACCAAATATTTCGAATATGTTTTTTTTTTTGGGATGGTTATTTAAACGAATGTGTTCATCTCCCGCTTTGTTAGTGAAAATGACGCGAAAATGATCGAAGAAATTGCCACTGAAGTTTCGAACAAGCTGTTTAATTCCACGCGATCAAGGGACTTCGACGACTTTGTTGGAATGGAAGCTCATATGGAGAAGATGGATCGGGTTTTAGAATTACGCCCAGGTTTGGATGAGGATGAGGCGAGGATGATAGGGATTTGGGGCCCGGCTGGGATTGGCAAGACCACCATCGCCAGATGTCTATTTAACCAACACTCTGGCAGTTTTGATTTGAGTGTCTTTATGACGAATGTCAAAGCAATGTACACACCACCAATTTGTTCAGATGACTACAGTGTGAAGTTGGACTTGCAGCAAAAGTTTTTGTCCCAAATAATCAACCAGAAGGAGGCTTTCAAGATTTCTCATTTAGGAGCTGCACAAGAAAGACTGAATGACAAGAGAGTTCTTGTTGTTCTTGATAACGTTGATCAGTTAGTTCAACTAGAAGCCATGGCAAAAGAAACTTGGTGGTTTGGCCATGGAAGCCGGATTATCATTACAACGCAAGATCAAAACCTTTTGAAGGCACATGGGATCAACCACATTTACAAGGTGGGTGTTCCTACTGAGTCTCTTCAAATCTTCTGTATGTATGCTTTCAAACAAAAATCCCCTGCAGCTGGTTTCGAGAAGCTTGCCTGGGAAGTTACAGTTCTCGCCGGTCAACTCCCTTTGGCACTAAGGATTATTGGCTCCTGTTTCCGGGGAAAAAGCAAGCAGCAGTGGGAAGATGCACTACCAGAGTTAAGGACTCGCCTTGAAGGAGAAATCGAGAGTATTTTAAAGTTCAGCTATGATGCCTTATGTGAGAAAGATAAAGACTTATTTCGTCACATAACCTGCTTTTTCAACAAAACCCGAAATGTTGAGAAACTGAAATATTGTGCTGCGAATACGTTATCGGATTTCAGACAAGGAATTGACGTCTTAGTTGATAAATCTCTCATATCTATCGTCACGGGATATGTAGAGATAAATGATTTGCTAGTCAAGCTGGGAGGAGAAATTGTGCGAAAACAATATGGTAGTGAGCCTGGAAAACGCCAGTTTTTGGTTGATGCAAACGATATTTGTGAAGTACTCAGTGATGATACAACAGTAAGTTTTGAGATTGGTATTTCATTGCATTGCTCCATACAAATTGAGTTTATTTGATAACTAACCATCTCTATTTATATCTCACTGTGTCCTTTTTTCAGGGTGGTAGAAGTGTTGTAGGAATATCTCTCAATTAATCTGAGACCGAGGACAAATTGTATATAAGTGAAAGAGCCTTTGAAAGAATGCCTAATCTCCAATTCTTAATGATCGGTGGTCGTTGCGATAGATTGTACTTACCGCAAAGTCTGAACTCCATATCTCGAAAACTTAGAATACTAGGTTGGTCCAGTTTCCCGATGCCATCGTTGCCTTGTAATTTTGATCCCAAATTCCTCATCGACCTAGACATGCGGGGGAGCAAGCTCGAGAAGTTGTGGGACGGAATTAAAGTAAGCCAAAAAAAAAAAAACAAAATGATCTTAATTACCTCACCATTCCCTAATCGTATTTGTACAGCCGCTTACAAAACTGAAGTGGGTGGAATTGAGTCATTCTGTAAACCTGAAGAAGCTTCCTGATCTCTCAACTGCAACTAATCTCGAGGACTTTGAGCCTTCGTGGGTGTTCACGTCTATTGGAACTCCCCTCCTCCATTGGGAATGCCACTAATCTCAAGCACTTGGTTCTGGATAACTGCTCAAGTCTGGTGGAACTCCCTTTTTCAATCGGAAACCTACATAAATTGTGGAAGTTGGATATGGAAGGATGCTCAAAGCTAAAGGTTCTTCCGACTAACATCAACATGGAGTCTCTTGAGGAACTCGTATCTCAGAAATTGCCCGCTGTTGAAAACTTTTCCTGAGATCTCCACAAATATTAAACGTCTCATGCTCAATGGGACTCCAGTAGAAGAAGTGCCCTTGGCCGTTAGGTCATGGTCTCGTCTTGAAGAACTGCATATGTCATACTGGGAAAACCTCAAGGACTTTCCCCAGGCTCTTGACAGAATCACAGATTTGGAGTTCACTAATACAGAAATAAAAGACCTTGTTCCATGGATCAAGGGACTCTCTCGTCTACGTCGACTTACACTAAACGGATTTCAGAAGCTGGTATCACTCCCACAGCTTCCGGATTCCCTACTGTTCCTAGATGCAGAAAATTGTGAGTCCCTGGAGAGAATAGATTGCTCCTTTGGCAATCCGGATATTCATCTCAACTTCCGTAACTGTTTCCAACTAAATCAAGAAGCGAGCGATCTCATCATCCAGGCATCGAATCGTAATGTTGCAGTCTTACCTGGTGGAGAAGTGCCTGCCACCGAGCTACTGGAGGTACCCTAACAGTGAAGCTGAATGAGAGGCCTCTTCATAAATCCTTGAGATTTAAGGCTTGCGTTGTGCTGGATGATAAGGTCGACGGTGGAGCTCTTGGTCAGTACTCGTTGTATGTGTCATATAAGATCATGGACAAACAGAATGGCTGGCCCTATTGTTCCATCCAGACCGGGATACCACAGTCTAAAACCGTTTGCTGTAACAGGGCATTTGTACACCTTTGAATTAGAAGCAGATGTGACTTCCAACGAGCCTTGCTTTGAGTTCACACTCTACACTGAAGCATGGGATATAAAAGAATGTGGGGTACTCCAACTCTCGTAAGTCTCTTCATGTCGATGGAACATCAGATTAGTGGATGTGCATTTTTTATGTTGTATTTTGTTATGATTATCATTCTGTGATGTCGGGTTATATATATTGTATTATTGAATTCACAAATATATATATATATGTATGTCTGTCTGTTCATAAAATAATGATGTCATTTCTTCTATGCATTCATCATCAAGATAACAATTTCTTGCTCAGCATAAATCTACACGCCCTTTTGTGTACAGGGAGTTGTCACGGAGAGAAGCATCGTTTCTCACCTGTGTGTATTCTCCTTTACATAGATAGATTCTCACCTGATGATCAGAAGCATTGCGATTCCAGATACTAATAATATCTTCGTTAAAGCGGATACTAAGAACTGCTCCACATATGTCACCTACCAACGCAAGAAGCAGAAGAAGAAAAGTAACACAAAATGGGTAGGACATGATCAGGGAGAATGGTTTGATTGTGTAAGAAGCTCTTGCATTAGCTCGTAATGCTTGAAGTATACTAACCAGATCCTCCCAAAAGCGAGCAGATACAACTTTCGAGAAACGTATGATCCATTTTCCACCATTGCAGTTAGCAGCATCCTGAAAAAGATGAAATCACCTTACTTTTCTCGATATTTTAGTTTTCTAGAAAGTTTTGGTTGCTAGCCTATCTATATGCATAAACATCCTACAAGTAGAATCTTGATGTGAAGATATATACCTCCCACAATGGGCGAGCAAGGTGACAGTAACAGACCCTAAACCCTTCCACCTAGACCTAGGCAACCGAACACAGGTCTCAGACAGAAATGAAGAAAGATGAAATTTTTCATAAAGCAACAGAGATGAGATGCAATCGAATAAATCTCAACTCACAGTGCTGAACTCCACAATTCTCTTTATGTTCGACGAGTGTGCCAAATTTCAAACTTGTACTGAGAACATGATCAAAACATAAAGCAAAGAATTAAAAATCATATGTTGTTTTTCGACTGGTTTTGGGCTGAATTAAGGCCTTTGAAATTTTTTGTTTAAGCCCAACAATTGGATTTGGTTTTTGGAAGTGGGACTTTCTTTAACATATATATACTCCTCTTACTTTTCATTATTAATAGACTTTTTTCTTTGACCAAAGGTTTCATAATTAATAGATTTGGAAAACAAAGAACCGTAATCATGGCATCCTCCAAAAAAAACACAAAAGTCAATTCATTATAATTTTATTTTTTGGGTAGTGGTTTGTATACTTTACGAAAATCTTTTGACTTGATTGCAAAAATTAATCCAATGACTAAATTTGATAGATTGTAACTATGTTCAAAAAAATAAGTTTATATACTTCTTTTCCAATCAAGAAAATTGGTAAAAAGATTAATGTGTTATTGTCAATACACAGATTAATATGTTCGAAATTGGATTTATTCCATTTTATATGGAAATTATTATAATTCATAGAAACAAAATTATAATTTCCGTGAGTTTACTATGTTAAATATCAGTTAAAAAAACTTTAAAAATATAAAAAAAAAATCCAAGTTAAAATCTTAATATTCTTGTAAAAGTCTGAAAGGTAACGTTGATTGTTAAATAAGTAAAATATGTGGAAAAAATTAAGTCTGAGAGAGATCGGACGAGACGAATAGCATTTGTAAAAAGTAAACTACGAGCTTGGCGTTTTTCGATCTGTTGTTTCTGCAAAAAAGAAGAGTAGAAATTTTGGGATCCCTAGATGTCCTTGAGACATTATTAGGTTTTGTTCTTCCCCTCCTTTGTTTCGCTTTCTTCATCGAATTTTGCTGCCTTGATCTACCCTTAAATTTCTGCAACTTCGCCATCTTTTGCCTTGGGATTTATTAGAATCCTTGATTTTTCTCGCTCTTGCATTTACCTAAAGTTCCATGGATTTCCGGGTTCCGATTCTCGTCCTCCTCTGTTGGATAGCTGCGTCCGGTTTGGCTTCATCCTCTTCCGTTTGCAATCACGAATTCCAAGTGTTCCGGTTCGATGTAGAGGCCAAATGCCCTCCTTCTCTCTCTCCAAGCCCTCCTACTGAGGTAACGTTTCAGATGCTCTGAGCTCGTTCTAGGGTTTGTTTTGAATACGCGTTGTTGTTGTTATTCAACTTGCTTTGATGAGTTGGATCTTCATTGGGTTTATTGTGAAAGATTCCAGTGACGGGTTGGAGACCAACTGCTTACATCTATTTCGGATTAGACTATGGCGTAGAAATTGAATTAGGAGCAGAAATGTTCCTCCTTTTCTTCAAGTTTGGACGATAGCTCTTCCCTATTGTGAATTGAAAGTACTGGACCGATAGTTTCAAGTTATACAACTTACTTGCCTTTATAGCCAATGCTCCGCTGTTTTCTTGTGTGGAAACTTCTTCTCTTAGATGTTTAGGAGGATCTTTATATCTAGACAGGTTAATGGATCTGAAGCTTTATTCTCAACGTAAGCAATGTCTTGTCTGCAGGTAGATGGAGACTCACTAGACAGGTTAATGGCTTTGAACCATGGAAACGCTTATATGTCACTACTCTTTTATGCTTCCTGGTGCCCATTCTCACGCTCTCTCCGCCCTAAGTTTGATATCTTGAGTTCGATGTTCCCTCAAATACACCACATGGCTGTGGAGCATTCTCAAGCACTACCATCGTAAGAAGCCTATTTTGTTGAAAGACACTTAGTCTAATATTCTATTGAAGTGGATTCAATGACTCACGTCAACAGAATTGGCTACTCAATAGTTTACTTGGGAATAGATAATCTTAAATTGCTTCTCAGATTTTTCATAAATTGCACCATTTAAGGTGCCTCTTTCTCACTCTGATACATGAAGTTGTTCACTCTAATTGTCTCATTACTCGGTTCCTCCTCCATGTGCTTAGGTTTCCTCATGTTTTTGGCCTTTTACTTTGTCTTACTAACTGATTTCATTAATTGATTTGTTGCAGTGTCTTTTCAAGGTATGGTATCCATAGCTTACCTTCAATCCTGATGGTAAATCAAACTTTAAAGGTGCGATACCAAGGTCGAAAGGATCTTACATCCCTGATTGAGTTTTATGAGGAATCAACAGGTGATTCTCTAGACCACGTATTTGCTTGTGTTATCTTCCCATCTACATGAATTTTTTTCTGTTTCACTTTGAATCTTTGGCTAGCACATTTCAGTTTGAAAAATTCTATGCTAACTGATGATTCTTTCGGGTTTCCAGGTCTCCAACCTGTCCAGTATGTGGCTGAAGCGGAACCAACAACTAGCTTAGAAGCTGCCGATGGTAACCTGATCACATGGTTACGCAATGGGACATCTATTACTGAGATATTCAAACGAGATCCATTCTTGGTACTATCTCTGCTGTTTATCTGTTTACAAATGGCAATCCTCGTCTTCCCAATAGCAGAATCGCGCATGAAAACGTTATGGGCTTCCTATGTTCGCAATCTGAACCTGGAAAGATTTGGAGAGATGAGCCAACTGTTCAGCCGTGCGCTTCACATGGTCGATGTTAGGAGAGTATGGTTGAAACTAAGACTCGTCAAAACAAGGAACTTCCGTGAAAGAGCAAAGAACGCACAGGCATGGGCTTCATCGCTCGCATCTGTCTCTCTAGGCCAAACTTCATCGGACCAATCCTGATCCTAAGGGTGAAAATCAAAACCCTTGAGAGATCCTTCTAATATCTTGTCAGCATTGGAAAGAGATAAGCTTTAAGTGTGTTCTGGAAATTTGAGAGTTCCCTTAAAATGAATGTTATATGACTTTTTTTGAGTTTACTTGTCTGCATCGAAGCATGTAAATCCTGGAACAGCTTTTGCTTCTGTTTGTGAATATCTTTCTCACTTTTTTTGTTGTTTAAATTTGAGATGTGTGTTTTGGCCTCATTTCATTTACTGAATCATCTGATTTGAGTTATTTAAAGCTTTGCCTGAGTCTTGTAGGCATCTTTGTATTGTACTGTTGGCTCGAGTTCACTTTGCCCCACAATAGATATATGGTATGGTACACTATCATCATGTCTCCACAATAGTAACATGGTATGGTACATTATCATTATGTGCATGTTGTATTACATAGGATATCTGACTAATTCTTTTATTTTCGAATTCGAAAATGGGCCCTTGGAGTTTTGAATATAAGCCCCAAATCACGGATAGAAATTTTGAAATAACACCTTTGGTTTGTTAGCTGGAATTCTTTGTCGCTGGGGTTTTCTCTAATAATCATGGTGTTTATTCGAGTTTCATGAATCTGGAGCTATTTTAGTGATATTGGGTTTTGAGTGGGGACCTTAACCTCATATGTCCCAACTCCAAGTGATATAACAAAATTCTCCATACCTTTTTCCTATTCTCAAAATTCTCAATTAATTTTTTCACCACTTTAACCCCATTCCTTTCTTTTATTTTAATTTTATTTTTCAATCAACAATTAAAAATATGGATCCCATGTTTTACCATCAATATTTTTTTAAAAATTAAAATCCTCATAAATTATCAAAACAATATTTCAACAACCAATCAATTAATACCCACATGGACCCAATTCTTCTCCCCTCCAAATAAAAAAAATGTGTTTTTCCTCTCTTCCACAAGTGACATAAACGTGTTTTTCGGTAATACCAATTGATCCAGTAATACCCAAAAAGTCTCATGACCTCTCTTTCTCTTTTCCCATTGAAACAGTAGTACACTATATTCTCGAAGTTATTAAAATTTTTATTTTTTAAGAATAAAATTGAGATTTTGTAATAATGAATTATGGGCAAAATACAATATTGTCTTATGTGTAATTGAATATGAATAAAATAATGTATAATTAATATTTCTAGGCTTAAATATATTAATTAATTATTTAATTGCAGTTTTATAGAAACAAAAAAAGACACACAAATTCTTCTCCAGATGGTTTCCAATGTCTCATGAGTTGCTTCTCCATAATAAATCTATCAAACATGAGAAAAAAACTATCGTCCATTGTAAAAGTCCAAATCATGTATCAATATTTTGTTTGTACTCTGAACTTGTAGTTAATATTCATGACGAGAAAGTGTATGTCATTGAGATTTTTCGGTTTGTGTAAAGAGTTATTAATTATGAGAGCTTTGGAGTTTCTAACTTAGATAATAAAATATAAAAATATAAATCACATGCTTGAAGTTGAAATTGAAATAAAAATATGTCCAAAACATCGTGATCAATTCTTGCACGAATGAATAGTGATACTAAAATCGTATACGAATACGATCCGCGCATAATCATTAATGTTTAAAATTTTGTTATATTTTTATGATATAAATAAAAAGTCTATATTTCATATTTTGTCAAGATCGTCAATATTATTAAGATGAACCTCATGAAAATGAGATACATATCGTGTTATGCGAGAACAAAATCGACGTGGCTGAGACGGACGTTCAAGTGAGACCCCATAAGGTGATATTCCACAACACCCATGAAAACGTCAAGTTTTACGAGGTATCGACTCTCGCAAACCACAATTTCGAGAGGATATTCTTGCACCTTGCAAGAAAATTGTTTGTCGATCGTACCCTGTAAATTGACACCGATTCATACACTCTGGCTAGATCGGAAGTCCCCATTGATACGGCTTGGTTGCACCTTCTTGTCTCGATTCAGAAGACAAGTGATGAGTTAGCGTAGGCAGTTTATACCTTCAAATCTAGTTTGAATCTTCTCTTCTATTAAAGGATCTTGAGACCATCAAACTATGTAATTCGCCTTTCTTTTATACGACTAGTGACATTTAGCAATATAGATTCTTCGTAATCACCTTACACTACAACATAATATGATCAATACACTACAACATAATATGATCAATAAAACTAAACCTTATCCAAATTAATCAACGTTCCAGCTAACTCTAAATATATAATATAATCATATATTTAACCGACTTCACTTTATTCTAAT
Source organism: Eutrema yunnanense (assembly GCA_002933935.1). Classification (NCBI taxonomy): domain Eukaryota; kingdom Viridiplantae; phylum Streptophyta; class Magnoliopsida; order Brassicales; family Brassicaceae; genus Eutrema; species Eutrema yunnanense. Next base: position 522,364 of record PKML01012401.1, on the reverse strand, counting down.
TATATTTTAGAAGAAAAAGTCAAACTTATTATAAAAAAGAACAAATCAAATCAAATTCAATAAGAAAAATAAAATAAAATATTTAATTTACCTTCGATTTTAATTTTTAGTTGACATAAATACCGTACCTTTTTATTATAAAGTCTAAGAAAACTATTGATTAATT
>PKML01012401.1:503486-522109 GCA_002933935.1 Eutrema yunnanense | reverse complement strand
TTTCTAACATTTGTTTTTGTGTCTTTTGTTGAGTCAAAGTGTCTTTTTAGAGTCTTTTATCGAGTCTTTTCAGGTTGTAGGTGACTTTGTGAGAAAAGGAGCCGTTTTGGATGAAAAAGAGCATATGAAGATGCATGATCATGCAGAGACGTTAGAAGTTTGGCATTCGTTGAAAGACTTACCACCGATGGATCGAGCTCAAATTTTGATACAAGATAGATCAATGGATCAGCTTTCATTTGAAAGTGATTTGAGGTCATTCCAACGGTGCGATCAAAAGTTACGCCAGTTTTCGTGAAGACGGTCCAACATAAACCGACCGGTTTAGTGATGCGAAAAATAAAAAGAAATTTCGGTTTTCACTTATTCTGAACCGGTTTCGCCCAGGACTTAGGAAAAACGTTTTTATGGTTATTTATGCTATTTTGCAGCCGTTGTTTAGGCTAAGCTTTATTTTATTCATCAGAGAACTTATGGGCTCGTTCCTGGGAGATTTGAGGGAGACGAATTTGTATTTCATACCGGAGAAGATTTCTGAACCTTTTTTGGATTTATTTCTATTCGATTATGAATTCCTTTTCATCTCTCTGTATTTTCTCTGCAATTATGTCTGAGTAATCTCCCTGTTAGGTTTTTAGGGTTTCAAGGGATTCTCCATGAATCATTGAAACGGATCTGTTAGATTAGGGAATTACATAGAGTTCTTCATCTATTGTTGAGTTTAAGGCTTAGACTAGATTGATCACCTAGTTTATGATCTTAGGATTAATCTATTCATCAAAAGTGCTTTAGATTTCCTGAAAGAACTTAGATGAGCAAATTGTCCTTAGCCAACGAAAGCTGATGCTAAGGCAATTTGTGAACTTATCAAACCTGAACATTAATGATTGCCTAGAACACTAAGGTCAAACGACAGTTTAGATTCTTAGGTTATTAGGCATAGTAGGTAGTACCACGACAGTGGGCTAGCTAGACATTCATGTTTGAGTTCAAGAACGGGTCTTAATCATCTCCCTAATCGATAGTCTGTTTAGTGAATCTGGGTTTCCTGCGAATTACCTAAGGGCCTAGCGTTTCCCTCCATCAAACTTACATCGTTTTATTCGCATTCTCAGTTTTAGTTTTAGTTGACTCATAAAACCACAAACAACCATCGTTCGTCTTAGCTTTACTTTTCTTCTGCATTCTCGTAGCGTTACACTTGGTCTCTGTGGATTCGATCCTAAAGTACTCATCGATATACCGTTACGATTGCGGTAGTGTGCACTTTAGTTATTAATTGACTGTGTGAAACACACATAAATCATTTCCATATTCTAATCAATAATTTTAAATGACTATTATATCCTTTCCTATTTCAATTATTCTTTGTTATTTGTAATGGCATTTTATGTAATAACTTACAAAACAAAATTCATTTTTTTAAATGTCTTTTTAAATAATATTATAGAGATTAATGAAATCAGATAGGTATGGAATATCAAAGCCTCGCCAAAGATTAAATTGTTCATCTGGAAATCCCTTCATGGAGCTTTATCTGTAGACGAACAATTATTGGTGAGACAGATTACTTCAAATTTGAAGTGTTGCTGGTGTATTGATTCGGAGTCTGTACTACACTTACTGTTTAGGTGCCCTTTTGCTCAAGAGGTATGGCAGAATGCTCCATTTGCAGTTGGATTTGATTCTTCCCAGATCATTGGAGTGAACTCAGGCTTCTTGACTATGAAGAATCTCTATACGCTGCCACCAATTGGGCTAGATAAAGGGTCACTTTTCCCGTGGATCTGTTGGGCTCTTTGGACTTCTAAGAATCAACAAGTTTTTAGTAATAGAAAGCTTCACGGTTGCGGAAACCATCCTCAGAGCTGTTCAGGATGCTCGGGAATGGAACCTATCCCAATCTTCTATCCCTCTTTGGCTTGTCCCTAGGCAATCAGAAGTTGCTTCAATCCCCAAACACGTAGAGGAATGAACCAATCCTCTGCTTCACAGATGCGGCCTGGAAAGCCGAATCGGAAGAGGCAGGACTTGGCTGGACCTTCGGGATTGCTCCTGCACAGACCCGACTCAACATTATTCGGGGCCTTAGGGCAAAAAAAAATATTTTGGACCTTTTAAATTTATTTATTAAGATTTTTTACTATTTATTTTTAATAAAATTTGTTTGTGTAATGTTTTTTTGTAGAATTTGTTATTAAAAAAATACTTATAAAATATTTATGGGCCCTTTTCACTCTAATATTTATTATTATTATTTTTATTTTTAGAAAAAATATATTTCAAAAAAAACACAGGCCCTTAATTATTAGGGCACGGGTCGTGGTTTCGGGGCCGTCGCACCCCTCGCCCCTCGCCCCTGCAACTGAGCCGGGCCTGCTCCTGCACAAATTTCGGATTATTCATCGGCTCTCCGTAACGTTCCTTAAGCTTTAACTGCAGAAGCGTTGGAGATGAGGTCAGCGATCTTTCAGGCTTCAGCCTTAAAGTATAGCAAAGTAATCATCAATTCTGATTCACAACAGCTAGTTCGAGCGATCAATTCGAGTTCACCAATCTTAGCAATTTATGGAGTTTTGTCGGATATAGCTCTATGTTCTAATGGTTTTTCTTCTATTCAATTTAGGTTTATTCCTAGAACTGAAAATGTAAGAGTCGATAACTTAGCTAAACGGGCCCTTCGGGGTTTAGATGGGCTTGTTTAAGTTTATAAAAGAAGGTGTTAAACGAAAAAAAAAAAAAACGGACCCAACAACATGGTAACCGGTGATTAAGATGATTTTGCGTTAATTGGTTTTTGAATTTTATTTTCGAATTCGAAAATGGGCCTTTGGAGTTTTGAATATAAGCCCCAAATCATAGATTACCCGATGTGGTTATAACGATGGGGGCGTTGGATTTTGGTGGGGATATTTTGACTGATTGTTAAATTCTGAACAATTAAGTTGATTTTATTGATAAAATAGTTTTTTAAAAAAAATATTTATATGCGTTATTATTTTTCCTAATTTTTATATAAAATTTTAGATGTCAAAATGATCTGAAGTTTGTTATTTTATTTCTTTTTATCTGTTTTTATATAAGATTTTAGATGTCAAAATGATTTGAAACAGTTTTTTACTATTTTTTTTCAATTCTATCTCTTTTTATTTGTATTTTTAATTAAAAGTATTAAAAATATTAAGATTTTTATTTTTGAAGAGAAAGATTGAGATTTTGTAAAAATGAGTTGTGGGTAAAATAAAATATTATCTTATTTGTAATTGTCTATGAATAAAATAACGCATAATCAATGTTTCTCTCCTAGGTTTAAATATGTTGATTGATTATATAATTGCAGTTTTGCCGAAAAGAAAACATACACAAGTTCTTCTCCAAATGGTTTCCAATGACTCATGAGTTGCTTCTCTGTAATGAATCTATCAAATATGAGAAAAAACTATCGCCCAATGTAAAAGTCCAAATCATAATGTATCAATATTTTGTCAGTAGTTTGAGCTTGTAGTTAATATTCATCACGAGAAAATGTTTGTCATTGAAAATTTTCGGTTTGTGTAAGGAGTTATTGAATATGAGAGTTTTGGAGTTTCTAGGTTAGATAAAAAATGTAGAAAAATCACATGCTTGAAATTGATCTTGGAATAAAAATATGTCTAAAACGTCATGTTCAAACCTTGCACGAATAAATATTGATACTAAAAATGTATATGAATACGATCCGCGCATAATAATTATTACATTTAAAGTTTTGTTATATTTTTACATTTAAAGTTTTGATATAAATAAAATGTCTATATTTCATATTTTGCTAAGATCGTCAAAATTAGTAAGACGGGCTTGCTCATCTCGTTGTTCATACATAAAGGTTGCCTTTTGGTACTGTCTGATTAGCAGGGTGTGTGGAAACGAGATACCTATCGTGTCATGCGGGAACAAGATCGACGTGGCTGAGACAGACATGCAAGTGAGATCCCATAAAGTGATACTCCACAACACCCATGAAAACGTCAAGTTTTACGAGGTATCGGCTCTGGTAAACCACATTTTCGAGAGGATATTATTGCACCTTGCAAGAAAATTGTTTGTCGATCGTACCCTGCAAATTGACACCGATTCATACACTCTGGCTAGACCGGAAGTCCACATCCGGCCCGGTTGCACCTTCTTGTCTCAATTCAAAAGACATGTGACAGGTTAGCGTAATGAGTTTTAGCATTTTATACCTTAAACTAGATCTTCTCTTCTATTACCATAAACAAAAAAAGAACAAATCAAATCAAATTCAATAAAAAAAATATATATATTTAATTTACCTTCGATTATAATTTTTAGTTGACATAAATATCGTACCTTTTATTATAAAGTCTAAGAAAACTATTGATTAATTGACTAGTAATAATATTATGATCGTGTAACCGAAAATCTAGTGATCCAAAGGATAATCTGAAATACAAAAATAGTGAAGAAGACTTGATCATGGAGGAAGAATTAAGGACCTTGTCAAAGAAGGCAAAATGGGTCCCAAAAGGACCACTTCTTCTTTTGTCACTTCATTGCGTTAGATAAGCTCTAATTCACTTTCGTCACCCACATCTTCTAAATAATAATTCATTTATGTAGGTGTCTTCTATATGTGTGTCAACTTCAAATTATATCAATCGATGTTTACAAACTGATATTTTCCTTTTCCAAAATTATGAGCTTATTGAAATATCTATCATGAAATATATATCATACGCCTTTTCAAGCTATTTTTTTTTTCAAAGCATTTTGTGTGTATTTATAAGCAATCTTATGTGTTTCTTGGGAAAAAAAAAGTCTCAAATCTTTAATTCTTTTTTATTTAAAACATTTCTCAATTATTATTAATCCAAACATTCTCAAATCTAGTTTGAATCTTCTATCTTCTCTTCTATTAAAGGATCTTGAAACCCACTTTGCTCCAATAATTCAAAAGATCTCACTTTCTCAAATATTACGAACAACAAATCTTCTCTCTAAACCCTAATCGAAGCTCCAACGTGATCTGATCAAGGAGAGATGGATCTCGATGAGTGGGAATTACTCCCAAAGAACAGCTTTAAGGATCTTGATCAAGACGATAATCATCATGGAGCGATGATGATGGATTACTTCCTCTGCCCATCTACTCAAGATCCTCTCCACAAAACAGAGTCTCCTCCAAGATCCATAGTGGTCCCCACAAAGCTCCTCCACGTTCCCATAGCTTGGGAACCCTTGTCGGATCACGAGAACAAGAAGATACCCAGTGACCCGGATCTTGATCCGGATTCAAAACAGAGCCTTTCGACGGACTCGGTTTCGTCACCGAGATTATCCTTCAAGAAAATGAAGGAAACCGAATTTGCCGACATGAACATTGACCCACCAGCGAGGATCACGAGTCCTATGCCTCAGATCGATGCCGCGAAACCCTCTGATTCAGAAGGAGGTGATGATTTGCGAGAGAAGAAAGAAGTTCATTGGGAGAAAGAAAATGATGATGTGACCAATGATCGTGGTGGTGAGAAGTTGAATCTGTGGAAGATTGGTCTTAATGGGATTGGAGCAATTTGTTCTTTTGGTGTTGCAGCTGCTGCTGCTACCGTATGTGTCTTCTTCCTCGGACACAACAATATCAAAATTTGTAAGAGCAAGAACCAGATGCTTAGGTTCCAGATTTACTCCGATGATAATAAGGTAACTTGATTTTTAATCTAAACTATGCTCTTAAGTACAATTATTTTCATGATTGTGACTGTTCTTAACTAAATAAATTAATGACAGTTAATTGGTTATAGTTTAGTATTCGTCTTGAGAATGATAAGTGATTTCTACTAGCGATATTTATCCAAACCTATTTTAAACTATTTAATTAATTTCGAACAAAAAAAAAACTATTTAATTAATTTCGACCAAAAAAAAAACTATTTAATTAATTGATACATAAAAAATGTTATTTTTTCTTTTCAAAATGGTGTTCTGTATATTGATTAACTTTTAGATATGAAATATAAAGGAGTTGTAGATTTGGATAAATTAGTTGAGATAAACCAAAATAGTGAAAAAGAATGGCAGATAATTATTTTTGTGATGTTAGTGGTTCATGAGTATTATAGTTGGTATTTGTCTACTTATTATAACTGGTTAGTTGCCAAGAAAGTAATTTTGATTTTTGTGATTTGTTTAGAAATTGGGTGATTGGTAACTTTTGATTAAATTATAGAAACAAGTTTCGAATATTTTAATCCGACCAAATGATAAGGTGTTTATCTCAATAATTGAAGAGAATAATTCTTGTGTTTATCTTTGTACGTTTTGTATCCTGATTGTTTCTTGTGCCAACGTCAATTACTTTTAAGAAGAAATTTCTTCGTTTATTAAATACTCCTAAAATAACACTCATGTAAGAAGAATCCCACAAAACACATATTCAAGTTGTTGATAAAAAAAAAAAAATTATTTGATGGTGAATATTATTATGTAGAGGATGAAAGAAGTTGTGAATCATGCAACAAAGCTCAATGAAGCAATCTTTGCTATGAAAGGTGTTCCTGTCGTAAGAGCTCAGATATCTTTTGGAGGTTACTACGATGGACTTTGAATCTCAGCCGTTCATAATTCTATTGGAATCAACGGGTCAGATCGAGTCTACCCCACTCGCCAGCTTCATAAGTTCAATAGTTTATACTTTATTATAGCTGAGTCAATAAATTTTGTAAATTATATAAATATTTCTTTTTTTGTGTGTGTTAAAATCAGATTAATTGTGTGTTGTTAAAAGATCATTGTGAAATTTCACATAATTAATTGTTGGTACAAAACTCAAATATAATTTGGTGAACTTCTCTTCTTCTTTTTAAGTTCCTTGCGGATAAGTTTCCTCCTAGCTTGCAATAATGGAAGACATTACAAAGTTTGTTGTGTAAACCAAGACTAAAGTTTGCGCACACACAACAACTTTTTATTGATACGAGGTTTACAATTACGCCTTCATCCATTTTATAAAAGGGCTAGTTAATTATATCGAATGCTTAAATGGATTTATATGAGAGGATAAAATGCAAGACATTTTTACATTAAATAATTAGGGTTTTCCTTCTCCACCTAGAGAAGAATTATAATAGAGAGATTAATCAGGAACCTTTTTTTTAACATCATTTTCATTAAAAGATAAGGTCTTACTACAACACAACAATCCAGAATTTAGGAATCGTAAGGATTCCTTTGCTAGATTGTCAGCTAACACATTATCCGCTCGACGGATGTGTTCAAACGAGACAATCGAAAAAAGATAAGATAGTGATTTAATGTCATGGAGAGTTCCATAGATTTCCTTGAGTTGATTGCTTGGATGAGTTCCATAGAGTCATATTTCATACAGAGGTTTTGAATTCCACGATTCGATGCTTCTTCCAGGGTTGTGCGGAGAGCCAACGCTTCTGCGATCAACGGTGAGCCCACGAATTGTTCTGTTCCACTCCCTTGTCCAAAGATGGTGGATTGATCTTTAAAAAACCAGCCGAGACCTGCAATTTTGTGGTCTCCCTTCCTTGCTGCATCCGATTGGCCAATGATCGTATTTCGTGGGAGAGTTTGTCGCAATGTAAGTCGAGGTTTAGCTGTTTTTGTTTCCACTTCATGTGCTCCAAACCATTCTCTTAATGCGGAGAAGGCCTTTGACAAGGTTTCTTCAATCTTGTTTTCAAACACCAACTGGTTCTTTGAGATCCATAGTTGCCAACAGATCCAAGGAAAGATTGATCATGTTCCAATCCCACACGGAGGTAGACAGATCAGAGACTTTCCCATTATCAAACTTTAGCTGAAATCGACAATATCAACAGCGTTGATGTGACTTTTGAGTGGTGTTGTTGCCCAAACTCTTTCTGAAAAATTACAGAGGAAGAAGAGATGCATCGATGTTTGTGGTTACAATGGAGCGATCAGGAACCTATTTACATGGTAATTTCTCTCCATTCCCACTTAAAAATTGAATATTTATTTTTGGTTTGGGGGAGAAAAGTGTTTAACTGAAATTAGATTAGATTTTTCTGAAATTAATTTTTCATGACCGTCAATTTTCTCACTAGTCTAAAATCGGACCGTCAATTGTTTTTTCCAATCGAACGGTTCGTAAAGATCGCTCCATTGACGGCCATGGAGATAAATACATGAGATGCCCTAAACGACCTTTGCCTCCCAATACCACTGAGTCGGTAGAGAGAGAGAGAGACGTTTCATCGAAGTTGTCGTCAGACCCGCCGGAGATATTAGCGACTACGGTGGTCTAACTCGTACAAGTCATCAGAATTTCCCTTCGCCGGGGAAATCATCCATCTGTGTAGGCAATTTCCAAAGGTTTTCGTCTCTGTCTTGTCAAATTCACTGAATCTTGAGTCTAAATCAATTTCTCTTATGGAATGAAAAATCCTCTCTTTTTATACTAAATTTGATCCTCTTCAGTTGGAACAATCGGAAAAGCTCCTAATGTCATCGTTAGAACAAGAAATTTTCTCGCAGTGGAGAAACAAGAAGAGATTGAGATGTCTAAGAGCCAAAGACCAACACATCTCACGCGAATCCAATTCTTTACTTGGGAGGAAAAACTCTTCTCGGTTTCTAGGTCAAGAGACCTTCCTCCTTCAATCCACCAGATTCTCCAGGTCGGTTTTGTTAAATTGCTCAATACCACTCTTGGAAGCCAAGACTCAATTCTTTTTGTATGGGTTTCTGAACTTTTTGTAGAGGATCACAAGGGGCAATCCTCAGATCTGGACTACCAGATCGCCGCCCGGAGAAAGAGGAAAGGTATTATTATACTACGAGAGGTGTAGTTGATAACAACATTGGGAAAGCTTGCTTAGATGACAACAATGGAGAAGATAGCAGCAAGAACAAGGAGGAAGAAGAGACTATGTGGCCAAAGCTGTTAATAACATTATCAAGCAAAGAGAAGGAAGAAGACTTCATGGCTATGAAAGGTTGCAAACCTTCACATAGGCCTAAGAAGAGAGCCAAACTCATCCAAAGAAGCTTACTTGTGAGTTTCAATACTTTCTTTTTGTCTTGATTCTTCAACTGTCTGTCCCTTCATAGTTTTTTATTGTTGGATTTATTATGTACAGTTGGTGAGTCCTGGAACATGGTTGGCTGATTTGTGTCCAGATAGATACGATGTTCGGGTGAAGAAGAGCTCTAAGAAGGTATTATTACCTTTTAACATTTTTATTTCAGTGATTTGTGTCCTGATTTCAAGAAACGATGATGATATGTGTTTGTGCTGCAGAGGCGAGCAAGAGGATTAAAAGCCATGGGAAATGTGGAGACTGATTCAGATTGAGCAGTTTAAAGATTATTTTACTATAAATGTTTGCGTATTGATTTAAGCTTAACTTTCGTGGGCTTACTTAAGCAATCTTTTAAAAACTATTTGAGATGAAATTACTCGGTTGCGCATTTTTAACACAAGGAAACATCATTTCTTTATGACGACAGTGTATGTGCTTCTTGTAACTTGTAACATAATCTATTTTAACTTCTTGTTTCAAATAATGTTACAGTCATAATCACGGACTATGTGTAACCAATAATTTTCTGACATAATATCTTCATTTTCTCTATTTACATGGAACATTGACAAATCTGAGGTGGTACTTTATCCAAATGCGTCTCAAAAGAGAATCAGTCACTAACTTTTTTTTTTTTTTTTGGGGTGCAAAATCAATCACTAACTTTAACCGGAAAAAGATATAAAATAAACCAACTTCTACTAGACTAGAAACGCCTCCTTTTTTTCCCCCTGAAATCACATGTATGGTGAATGGAACAAGCATATATAAGTGCCATTACTTTCACAAATAAAGTTCTAGTCTCCTTTAAGATATATACAGGACTAAAAGAGTTTTCTTTGGCAACTGATAGATAGGATGAGGACTGTGTGAAGGTTGAAGCTTTTTTGTTGTAGCAGGAATTTTTCAGGAGGAAGAGAGCTTTTCCATTTTTTACTTAGCAAACTAATTGGAAACAGACTTAGCAGCTTGAAGCATTTCCACTATCAGTGTCTTCACATCCCTGCAAACACCACCACCGTTAAAAGAGTTTCTCAATCAGTTTCGGATCACTCTGATAGTAAGAGAATCAGTAGTTTTAACTCTAGACAGAAACCGGGCAACAAATTGTAACACAGAGCGTCTTACTTTCTGTCTTGTGCGCGTCTTGGGAACGGAACTCGGAGCTTAAAGGTATTCCCTTGAAGTGTAGCCTGTAACGAAGAGGAGAATATATGTTTATGAACTGAAAGATAAAAGGATGAGAAAAAAAGGGTTTTGGTGTTTAGAAAACACACCTTCACGTTGAAACCAAGGCTGTCCAAATCAAGCATCAAGGCACTCTCCACCTGACATTTAAGGAAGTTTACTTATTCTACAGTTTAATTGTGATTTTTGCGAATATATCAGTGAGTGCTAAGCTTAACCGGATCTCATGGAATTAAATGCCCATTACCTATAGTTTATGTTGACCAAGATTTAGATGATGAATTGTATAGTATTACTTACAGGTATGGATGTTGTATGGTGTACAATGGCTTTGGTATCCTCTTCATGGTCTTTATTCATGTGAGACTGCCGAAATGAAAATGAGTTAGTACACATTCACTGCTATGTATTGGCCGAAAATTGAACCCGGACAGTGATTGCTACCGTTACTGGCTTCGCAAACTGAGCTATAGGATCAACTTTGGCTGTTTGGTACTTTTCTTTGGTGAATTCTGAAAATGAAGATTTCAGAGCGAAAGCAAGAATTAGCGGGATAACAGAAACTGAATCGCATAAGATAGGATATTAATAAGATGAAGCAGAAAAAGAAACCTCCAGATCCTAGAAAAGCAGTTGCAACCCCTGAAACATATCTGACCACTTTCGGTTCAATTCGCATAAAGCTGAAGTCTCCAAAATCAACCTTTACAGTATCAATATGAGAATGTTCAGTTGAATTCTTGAGATGTCATAGTATATTGACGTCAAGAAGTTATTCATTTTCTAGTGATTACAAGAAAGGATGTTTACCCAGAAAGCATTGGGATGCTTGGATAAATAAGCAGTTCGAATAGCCGCTTGATCTTTGTCAGAAACCTGAATAATATACATACAAAACATTCAAGCGTTATGTCTGAATGAATGTACAAATGAACGCAGAAGAACACATACCAACACTGCATCACCATGCATGGTGATCCTCAAACCGGTTCTATCATCTGGGTTGATAGCAATCAGTAATGAGCATTTTGGATTAGCTAACAGATCCTGTAAGCAGCAGGAACTTTCCAAATGAATTATAAAGCCACTAAGTTGCAGAAGAACCCATATGAAGGTCTCTGTTACGCTTAAATAAGCAACAAACCTTTGTATGGACCGCCAAGCTACTGACTGCCAAAATCGGAGAGCCATCAGCATCGCATGCAAAATCAACCATTGAACCTGAAGGATAACCCTCATACTTCTGCACCAGATCCAAATTAGTGTAAATGAGATACAGTCAAGGTGGGTTATGAAATTACAATGTGTGACCAACAATCAGAATCCTTAAGACTTCAGTAAACACACCCGTATATGCTCTCTGAGAAATCATCATATTCATAGAAGAAAAAAACTTAATTGCTCACCTGAGAAAAAGTGGAAAGCATACCACGAACACTGCCACTAAGCACAGTTCGAATTTCTTCCACTGGAGAAAGACGAGCAGCCTTCTCCTGGAGATTAGATGAACAAATTGTTTAAACCCATTCACATCGCCTTGAGAAGATGAATAATTTATCAAATCATATGGATAGATATTTTCATCAGAGCAAATGCGTTACCTCGTGAGCTTGAATCAATTTGAAAACATCTGTATCACTGTTGACGCTCCCCGGTGATACAGCCTGAAGTATATGACACAAAGTTTAGACCAGTCTTCAACTATTGAACTCAAAGCAAAACAGTCAAAGTCTAGCTACCAAATCATCCGACAAAAATGAGATCTAAAATCAAAATGATTACAGAAAATGACGGGATTATAAAGAATCAATGACCAAAAATTACTTTTCCCTTTCAATCAACATAACATACTCGCAGAGCTTATGTTCATAAGCCTGGCATTTTGCAAAAAGTTTCAAACTTTTTTTCCGCTACGGAAAACGAGAAGACAGATAATCGGGGCAGGAATCAACGAGTCACCGATCAGAGTACAGATTCATTGATTTTCCTCAACTATACCCAGTAAAATCCAAAAGCGGAACAAAAATCCATTAATGAAAACCACTAAACCTATAATCCGATGTACCTGAGAAGAAGAAGACTGAGGTGCTGAGGCCATGGTGAGAGGATAATATCGGCGGCGGCGGGCGGTGGGGAAAGCGACGGCGGAAATCGACGCTCGATGAATGAGACATGTAGGGAAGAACCTAGCGGTGATTGAGAAATGGGCCACTAGCGACTTCATCTTCTTCCCCACGAAACCTTGGATACACGTCTCCTCCGCTTTCTTCTCTCCTGTGACGACAAATTCCTTCACAATCCGGTTTGGTTTCAGTCTTTATAAAACTTCCGGTTTATTCTGGTATTGAACTTTCGGTTACAAACAAACAAATTACAAAATGAAAAATGAAAAATCAAAGGAAGCAAATTGGATGATCCGCCGGGAAGTTAATCGGAATGAGAATTGCGATCGAGGTAGGACCCGAGAGAGAAAGCGAGGCGGCGGAGCTGGAGGAGAGGGATGCAGAAGATGAAACGGAGCACGGTGGCGCGAGGAAGTCTCTCGGGGTTACAAGCTATATATTGCCATAGGTCCGCCGATAGATTCACTGTTGTCTCCACCAATCGACTGTTCAACACCATCTCTCTCTCTCAGGGATCGACTTCTCTTTCATTTTTTTTTTTTATATTCGCAGGATCTAAATTCAGGGGAAAATAACAAATAAACCCTCTCTTTTCTGCCAACTTTCCAAATAGTTTCTATTTTTTTGTTTCTGTCTGAAATCGATTTATTGACTATTATAATTTTTTTGTTTTTTGTTTTGGTCGAAAATTGACTATTATAAATTTATAGATTGTTACTTTTAATATTAATATTTTTCTTAAAAGTGTCTGCTTATTTGTTTCAGGAAAGTTAAGAAACAGAGAGGAAAAAAAAAAGCCAACACTTAGAAAAGGAAATGCAAATGTCACTTGGTTGGATTTTGGTGGAGGTTACTGGTTTTGAAGGAAGCCTTTGTCTTCTAAATAAGAGATGACTTCCTCAGCCATAGCTACAGGGGAAGGACACTCTCCTTCTTTCTCTTTCAACTCTATCTGTTATTGTTTCAAAACATACCAAAGAAACAGAGAACACATACTCACTCACACTCACACACACGTAGTTTGCGATATTCTTTAACAAGATTCACATGGATCATACCTCACAATTCAAGGGGGATTCATACGGGTCATCTATCCCTGTGAAGCCTGCACAAAAGGGTATGATGAAACAAATAATTCACTTTCTTCAAAGACTCAAATGATATATGCTTGCTATCTTCTGTTTATATGGAATGGAAGCTTACCTTTGATCTTTCCTGCACGTGCAAGCTTGTATAAGCCTTTAGGGTCTCTTGCTTCACACAATTGTAGAGACATGTTCATGTAAACCTGAAGAGTTTATGCCACAACAGCAAAACAAGATGTTATTCAGTTTCAACCGAATGGGGCCTAAACACTGAAAATGTCTGGTTTATTTCAAATAGCTTGCCTCGATAAAAGATGAATCCTGCATCATTTCCCTGCAGGCGTCACGGTCTTTCCTGTAAGGCGATATGAGGCTGGCGATACAGATCAAACCAGCATCCGCAAAGAGTTTGGCTACTTCTCCTGCATTTAGAACAAATGGTTGGATTTCTTTAATATGTAAATATCAATGTGGTTTTGGTAATAGGCACGCCACAATTCCTAATTATTAGCATTTGTATCAATGACCTTAGGATTCAGACTTTCATCAACCGATTCAAAAGATAATAATATGCAACTATGTACTTACCGACTCTGCGTATATTTTCCACTCTATCCTCTGCCTTGAAACCGAGATCTTTGTTCAAACCATGGCGAAGATTATCGCCGTCAAGAATATATGATAACTTTCCCCGGGTGTACAACTCTCTACTAAGCGAGCAAGCCAACGTGCTTTTCCCTGCATAAGTTTCAGACTAGAGTTTCAAATGTAGAAAGAGACTTAGGTAACATAAGAACTTAGCAATGGGAAAGATCTAAGATTGTTCAAAAGATTGACCTGAGCCACTGAGGCCTGTGATCCACACCACACAACCCTTCTGGTTTAGCAGCTTCTGCCTTTCAGTTTTCCCAATGGGTGATTCTTGCCAAAATATGTTTGTCGAATTTCCTACTGTCGACATTGTCAAAACCCTGCCTGTTGATCTGATCACCGAAACTCAGAGAAACTAAACCACCATAAATAGCATCCAATCTGCAAAGAAGACACGTTCAAAAATATTAACATGACCAGTCTTCTTGAAAATTTCCAAAGATATAAACAAGGTTTCACAACAGGAGACGCTGATTTCACAGTAAGACAAAATAATTTTCCATACAATCTACCTTGAAGCTTATCAGAGTCCAATGGAACATAACAAAATAACCTCGTGAATGAGATTATGTTCCTCCTTCAACATAAACTGAAGACCAGATCATCTGAAATTATAACTACTTCTCTGCATCATATAATCTCACTAATGATAATGTAGCTAGTAAATTCAAGTCCCTTCATAAAAGCAATACGTTTCAATTCTAGTACATAGCCAAACCAAATCGAAAATTCCATAGCAGCTTCCACGAATCTCATTTAATCTCCAGAAGAAAGAACAATAAACTAAAAATTCAGCTCCTTTCGGACAACGCATGATTCCACGAATCTCATTTAATCTATGGCATTACACGCAAACCCACAAAGAGAATCACAGATTCACAGATCAAAAATAGAAGATCGCAGGAAAGAGGAACAAAACGATGACATCAAGAAAATTTATACCTTGGACGTGATGTGCTCTGATTCTCGAAGGAAGGGAAATTTTTGTTGAGCTTGTTCTTTTGTTTACCTTTTGCTTTCGACTTCTTTCTCGGGGTCATTGTGAGTGGAGCAACGAGAACCGACATTAATGGAGTGGCAGACAGTTGGTAATAAAATGAGTCTCTGTCCCTAAAGACTTGTGATAGCATTTAGGGCATAAAGAATTTTGTCTATGATTTGATGGGCTTATTGGGCCAATCATTTGGGAAAATAGTTGGCTAAAGCCCATTTTAAGGCCACAGTTAATTGTGTTTATCCTTTCTCTACGGTAGACCATATTCCTCTCAACGACCAAGTTATCATTATGAACTACAAAATTTGTTTTTTCTAAAAGCATGAATGAAATTTCATTTAGCTAGTTAAGTATTAACGAAAAAATTACTTATTATGGAACTCATTTCCTAAGTATAATCGAATTTTGTAGATTGTATTGTCAAATCATCTTTTGGAAACTAAAAAAAATGGTATAATGATAACTTGCTTTAGATTGTTTTTGTCTATTAGGAAATGGCCTTTAGCCTTTAGCCTTTAGGAGAAAGTCCACCTGGTTTTATTTGTTTGAGTACTTTTATTTTTTTTTATCATTTTCTATTTTGAAAATGATGTATAGATAATGCATACTGCATAAGGTATAAAAAAGTATTATGTAACATCTCGATTAATTTATGATATATGGTGGTGGTGCATGTTGAAAGGGTTATTATAATTTATTTGGCTATTTATGTCACCAAAATGTACTTATATGTTCGATCATTTCAGAGTTAAGCATGTTTAAGCTAGAGCAATTTAATGATGGATAACCTACCGGAAAGTGATTCGCGGTACAGTGTGAATTTGGACAAAACACGGGGAAAAATCACTTAAGTATTTGTAAGATCAGTAAACAAGTCTTGCGAAGTTTCCAAAATAACGCACCAACCGTTAGACAAGACGAAGGTGGGCTCACAGACCGAGAGTAGGCGTGAGACCCATGAACGGTGGCGTCCAGAGCATCACATAATAAAGCCGTGATTTCTTTTTTTTTTTGTTATAAATGCATACGGTATAAAAATAAAATAATAATAACCACTCTAAACCGAACTTTATTTTGGTTATTATTTTTTGGTTCCGCGAAAGAGGTTGGATCAAATTTAGAAACACTAAGCCACGGTCAACGTTCTTACGAAATTGATGATATCTTCTTTTAGAAATTGAAAGAGAAAGAAATCTTGGTGGAAATCCACATAAAATTCAATTAATTAGTGGAAGCATAAATCATGGGGAATCTCTTTTCCAAAAGATTCTTTGGTGGTGGAATCTTGTAATTGTTTTTGTTTCTTGATTTGTTGCATCCTCTCTTGTCCTCCTCTAATTGTCTAAAGATTCTGATACGGGTATATTATATACGAAGGATATTTACAATCAAAACTGAATATTATATGTGTGTAATAAGTGTATACGTTTTTTTTTGCCACTAACTCACTAAGTGTATACGTTTTTTGTTGTCACTACTCCCAAAAGTGTATACGCTATATAAATGTAGGGACTAATAGAATAAGTTAATAACACGTAAAGATATCATGACATGCAAGATTCATTGCGGATTGAATATCACAAATATGTAAATGATTTTTAGCAAAAAAAAAAACATGTAAATGATTGAAAAATATATAATAAGTAGTAAAAATATGATCTATTATCGATCGTATTCGTGTCGCATTACTGTCTTACAATATGACAATAATTTTTTTGCAGGAATTCGAAGTAGAATTCATCTCGTCTAGTGCATGCTCGATGCTCACTTTCTCAGTATATATACTAGGTAGACCATATCATTTTTTTAAAAAATGCTAGGAAAGTACATCAAATAATTTTATTTCAAACTAATTAAGTTAAATTTAGGTTGAAAATTACTATAAATTCTATTTAAGAATGATATGGGAAGACTTTATATTGGTTTCTAGTTTCTACAATTAGGTACATATCAATATAGTCATTATTTTTAGTTTTTCATTACAGAAATAAAAATATGACATAGTGTGAAACCATTAGAAATTTTTTACGAGGTACCTCTTTCATCTATGTAATATTGGTAATCTTGTGTATAAACCTTGATTCTTCCTATTTTTGTTGTGATCTTTAAGGGATGAAAATAATATTTATTGTGCTTAATGAGTATATCTTCGGATTTGGTTTGAATCGTTTGATTAAATGAATATTCCACTATTTTAAAACACATGAAAGACATGTGCAATTTCTAAAAACTGTTACATTTTTTTTGTAAACTCATGTTAAAAACTTTACTAAACAATGACATACTACTACTCTGACCACTCAAAATCAGGATCAATTATGGGTATCATATAATTTAGTTATTCATTTTCCTTGTACAATTCTCTCATTTATAATTTGTATTTTTCTTTCTTGTAATTTATGAATTACATATATATACACACACAAACACGAAGTGTGTACGTATCTATCTATATATACACACACACTTGCAATATCATAAGCAAGAATCACATTTTCCAATAGCTTTCTTATCAAAGTCCCTGATCAAATAAACCCAAAATCAAAAGCACCATGAATGCTTTAGCAGCAACCAACAGAAACTTCAAGCTAGCTTCTAGGCTTCTTGGTTTGGACTCAAAGCTCGAGAAAAGTCTTCTCATTCCCTTCAGAGAGATCAAGGTTCAATTTTGTCCTCTGTTTTCTCCCATCTACAACAACAAATCTGCGGAACCGATCCGGTTAGACATCATTAAATCGAAAATTAACCAATTATTGCAGGTGGAATGTACCATTCCGAAAGACGATGGAACTCTTGCATCATTCATTGGATTCAGAATCCAACACGACAACGCAAGAGGTCCTATGAAAGGTGGAATCAGATACCATCCAGAGGTTTGCTTTATTTTTTTTTCATTTAAACCAAGCAAATTTGATTTGGTATGATTAAACCGGATTCCGGCTATTGACAGGTGGAACCGGATGAAGTAAACGCCTTGGCTCAACTCATGACATGGAAAACAGCTGTGGCTAAGATACCTTACGGTGGAGCCAAAGGAGGTATTGGTTGTGACCCGAGCGAGTTAAGCATCTCGGAGCTCGAACGTTTGACTCGAGTTTTCACACAGAAGATCCATGATCTCATCGGGATTCATACCGATGTTCCAGCTCCTGATATGGGAACCGGTCCTCAGGTTTTTAAAGTCTTCTTCTTCTACTTCCATCGGAGTTCTTATGTGTTGTTGTCTGAAATATATATATAATGATGCATGTTTAAGACAATGGCGTGGATTCTTGATGAATACTCGAAATTCCACGGACACTCCCCTGCCGTTGTGACCGGAAAACCCATTGTAAGTGACTGTTCTAATCGAGATTTACGGCGGTTCAGTTTATATGCCTAATTGAGGATGATGTTTTGAGCAGGATCTTGGTGGATCTCTGGGGAGAGATGCTGCTACTGGAAGAGGATTGTTATTTGCTACAGAAGCTCTACTAAATGAACATGGAAAGACCATATCCGGACAGCGATT
>PKML01012401.1:471067-503479 GCA_002933935.1 Eutrema yunnanense | reverse complement strand
TAAAAGTTCACAAGTTTTCAGTCTTCCGAGAGTTTGCTTGCGTAAGAAGTTAAGAAGCTGTACTCATACTGCCTGTGTCTTTTAGGGTTTTGGAAATGTGGGTTCTTGGGCGGCGAAGTTGATAAGTGAAAAAGGTGGGAAGATTGTGGCGGTGAGCGATGTCACAGGAGCAATCAAGAACAAGAATGGAATCGATATCTCTGGTTTGCTCGAGCATACTGAAGAAAACAGAGGAATCAAAGGGTTTGATGGTGCTGATTCGATCGATTCTGATTCGATTCTTGTTGAAGATTGTGATATCCTTGTCCCTGCAGCTCTAGGGGGCGTCATCAACAGGTCTTTACTTTTCTTGCCACATAAGTTAACCTTTTCTCTCGAACTTCCTTAGGAAACTCTTAGTTCGGTTGTGTAGGGAAAATGCGAATGAGATTAAAGCAAAATTCATCATTGAAGGTGCTAATCATCCAACTGATCCTGAGGCTGACGAGGTTCGAAAATTGGATTCTTTTGTTTTCGCTCTTCCTTCTTCTTCTCAAACTCGGCGTAACAGAGACTGTGTACTATCCTTATCTGCAGATCTTGAGGAAGAAAGGTGTTGTGATCCTCCCAGATATATACGCCAACTCAGGAGGAGTCACTGTAAGTTACTTCGAGTGGGTTCAGGTACGACACTCAAGCCAAGAATGTAGAACTTTAACCCAATCGATCAAAACACTAATTCGTGTATCGTGTGCAGAATATACAAGGATTCATGTGGGATGAGGAAAAGGTTAACAAGGAGCTTAGGACTTACATGACTCGCGGCTTCATAGACTTGAAGCACATGTGTAAGACTCACTCCTGTGATCTTCGTATGGGAGCCTTCACCCTCGCTGTCAACCGCGTGGCTCAAGCTACCATTATCAGAGGCTGGGGATCATGAGATCCCCTTGGAAGCTCAATAATACGAACTCCGACAATCCTTCTCTATTATTGATTTACTCTGTGATTTCATTCAATTTCAGAGTAATAAAACTTGGGTGCTAATTGCAGTGTGATCTTTCAAAAAACTTTCTATCAATGGAAGATAATTTAGATGCAATTTTTTTACTCCATTAATTTTAAACCAGAGTATCGATAATCGAGAATCTGTGAAAACGATAGTCATTGATAAAACAAAGGGTACAAGTTGGATAAGGCTTATAAAGTAGGAGGAGAATCTAGTATCCTCTTCCTCGGCCTCTGAAGGCTCCACGACCACCACCTCGTGTGGGAAATCCTCCCCCACGACCTCTTGGAGGGCCTCTACCTCCACCACGGCCTCTTGGAGGGCCTCTACCTCCTCCACCACGACCTCTACCACGGCCACCCGCTGATTGACCCCTGCAAGAACAAAGACATACCAGTTAATGGAATTTGCTAAGATTAACAACTCTCAACTACTACTTTTATTGGTATCCCAAGTCCCCATTTTTCACAGGGAAACTAAGCTATTTAAAGTTAACCGTGTGTAGCTTACTAATGTTTTAATGTGTTAATGAGTGTAACTTACTTTGGCTGAGGAAGGAATCTAGCGAGAGGCAAAAGCTTTTCTGGGTCGATGAAGAACTTATCTCCTGGAGCATACGAGGTGGCTACAATACCGTCCATCATTTTGATAGAAAACAGCTGAAGAAGAAACAAAACAGAATTAATGTCTGAAACCTATAGTTTGGTTGGATACAACAGGAGGAAGAAGACAACACAGATAGAGAACTTACAGATTCGTTGATAGCGCCAAAGATTTCATCTACTTTCCCAATCTGAGTCTTGTTCTGCAGGTAGATAGGGGCATTAAAATACGGAATCTTCTCATGTGAGAGTTTGGTCACAGCATCTCCCTCACAAGCATGGACGAAAGTTGCAACCTCTGTAATCAAAGAAAGCAACCTCGTCACACAAGGTAGTCAAGAAAAAAGTCATATACATCTCTTAACAGTAAGAAAACCCTTTACTCAAAGCTGAAACTAACAATATATAAGACACCAAATCCGTCAAAAGCATCATACTTCTAGATAACTTAGTGAAGTAACTTCACTTCCATAGCTCTGCAGTAATACAACAAGACTAGCTTGCAGGTAACAAAGAGAGAAACCAAAGTAGCCGGATACGAGTCCTCAATGAGAAATCACAGATAACAAAATGAGCTTTTATCTTGTACATTACTGCTACACTTACAGGAATCAGCTCATTCATGTCAAAACTCAAGTCTAAAAATCGAGCATCTTTCATACTTGTTTTTTCTATGTATTTCCAAAATCAAACAAGAAGTAAAAACAATCTCAAGGATAGAAACGAACCCACGACTTCGCTAGGAGGCCCTTCGTCTCGAGGCCCAAAGCGACCGCGTCCGCGTCCGCGTCCACCACCACCAAATCGTCCTCCTCCACCAAATCGACCGCCGCCGCCGTCTCTTCCTCCCCGTCCCCTGAACCCGCCGCCGCCCATCGGTGGTCTCATTGTTTCTCCTCCGCTAGATTCCGCAAAGACTGCGTTTTTCCTCTCTCTCTCTCTCTCTCTCTTGGGTCGAGGGTTTTAGAGTTTAATTGAGCGACGACGGAAAGTGAGTGAAGAAGGTGGGTATTTAGGGTTTTTCTGTAACCGTTCGACCGGCTTGGGTTTAGTTTAACCGGGAATTAGCCTGACATCAAACCAAACCGGTTTATCTCTGTTCGTTAATAAACCAAAACTAATGCTTTTCTATATAAGAGATAATAACAAGGGGTTCTTGTTTTTGTAGGTAACAATCCAAGATCCGAAAATTCGGTTCATCTCCGACAGTTAACACACTGTTGGATTCTTCCAAGGTCTACAAAGTGAAGAGCCAAAGCTGTTGAGAAGAAGAACCCGACAAGGTAACCAGATCCTACCATTGGCCAACAGAACCATGAGATTGCCTCTTCCTCTGTCTCCGCGTTTTCATTCAAGTCTTTTGGGTTTGTTTCTCCCTCACATTGTGTCTGGATTTGTTGCCCACAAAGTCCACTGTTGTTAGCAAAATGGGTAGGATCATTCATCCTATCCATCTGTGGACCGCTCGGAATCCTACCTGAAAGTTTGTTGTTGCTCACGACCAAGACGGAAAGTGACCTTAACGCTGCAAAACTCTGTGGTATTCTCCCTTTGAAACCATTGTTGGAGAGATCAAGACTCTCAAGCTCCGCCAGGTTACCTACAGATTCGGGTATATGACCTGAAAGCTGGTTGTTCGATAAGTTTAGCGTCTTCATATTTGTGAGATCGCCCAGTGAATCTGGAACTTCTCCGGTTAGCTGATTACTTGACAAATCTAACAATGTGTACATTCCAACTTGGTGAGCTGAGAGGTTTTGCACTGTCTTTTTCCAAATGACTTCCATTTCTGTCGCCAGATCACCAGGGATTGCACGACCGAGTATCCCGGGCTTCTTCATCATCCCATATAAGGTCCCAAGACATGGAGGAATTGGACCGCTGAGATTGTTGTGCGAGAGAACAAGAATCTGCGTTTGCTTTGATATGTTGCATGGGATCGGCCCTGTTAACGAGTTGTTCCTGAGATTTAGGAACCGGAGTTTGAACAGTACTGAGAGAACCGTAGGGATTTCGCCAGTTATGTAATTGTTTTGAAGATCAAGATGAAGGATCTGCCACATGCTGGTGTTGCTTAGCTTGCTTGGGAGTTTACCTGATAAAGCATTGTGGCCTAGATTGATGATTTGGATATTTTTGAGCATTGTCACTGGAACCTCACCAGTGAATCCATTGTACGACAGATCTAGAAACTGAAGTTGAGTCAGATTCGATAGCTGTCCAGGGATTGATTATCCCGGTAAGGTTGTTCCCTCTTAGGTTCAAGAACCTCAGTTGAGACCACTGAGAAATCACTGTCGGGATTTCACCAGTAATGCCATTGCCCTGAAGATTTAGGTGAGAGATCCTCCACAGTCTTGAGCCACTCAGATTCCAGGGAAGAGTGCCGCTTAACTTGTTTTCGCCCAGGTCGAGTCTTGACACAGTTTCGAGTAGTGTTCCCGGGATACCGCCAGTGAATCTGTTGTAGGAGAGATTAATATAAAGCAGTATTGAAGTGAAAACTGGAAGTGAGCCAGAGAGTGTGTTGTTTGAGAGATCAAGTGTCTGCAGCTGACGAAGTCTTGTAATGGATTCCGGTACAGACCCGTTCAGATGGTTTCGAGAGA
The DNA here is from genome assembly GCA_002933935.1 of Eutrema yunnanense. Taxonomy (NCBI): domain Eukaryota; kingdom Viridiplantae; phylum Streptophyta; class Magnoliopsida; order Brassicales; family Brassicaceae; genus Eutrema; species Eutrema yunnanense. Next base: position 499,280 of record PKML01012401.1, on the reverse strand, counting down.
GATCAAGATACTCTAGACTAGTAGCTTCACCGATACTGATGGGTAACTCTCCAGAGATTTCATTCCCATGTAAGAAAAGATTTTGTAACTTCTGAGATTGAAATAAACGGTGAGGCAAAGAGCCAGTGAGCTTATTGCTTGAGAGGTTTAGAGTCTGAAGGTCTAATCGAGAGAACCACTCGGGGAAGCTTCCATTGAGATAGTTTCCGCTCAAGTCAAGCTCATTTAGACTCGTATACTGCGAGAGCAGGAGGGGGAATTTCCCTGAGATGTTGCAGGACTTTAATGACAAGCGTGACAAGCTTCTTCTATTGGAAGTTAACACTGCGTCATCTCTCAAGAAAATATTGTTCTCGCTGAGATCAAGATCTCTTAGATTCTCTAACTCGAAAAGCTTAAGAGGGATCTCACCCATGAGATTGTTTCGACTGAGTGACAACTCCGTGAGCTCAGTGAGACTCCCTAACTCAAGAGGAACTGAGCCTGAGAAACTATTGTTCTCAAGGCGCAGCGTCTTGAGTCTTGTCAAATTTAGAAAGCCTTGTCCCGGTATCCCACCGGTGAATGGATAATTTGACATGCTAAGATTTGTGAGCGTCTGGATTCTGAGCAATGGATACAGAACGTGAGAACTCAAGCTCGATCTCATCAATTTCGCCTCCAAAACAAGACTAATGACTTCATGGGAGATGACAGAACATGTCACACCTGTCCAGTTGCAGTAATGGGTGCCACGTCTCCATGAATAAAGCTCATGAAATTGCAAGGGGGATCTCTCACGGTGTCGTTCCAGAGACTTCCTGAACTCAAGAAGCGCGTCTCTGTGGCCTAGAGAGAAATCATCACACCTGCAAAACTCAAGAAACAGAGCAAAGAACAAGAGGAGCAACAAAGTAAGTTTGTTGCCCATTCTCTTATTGTGCAAGGATAATGATCGAACTAAAACTAGTCGGATTTATGAAACAATCTAAAGTTAATTCTCTGCTTTCTCTTTAGACGACTTGAGAAGGAATAGTCAGTCAACCAAAATAGTACAATAGAAAGTAAGTGATCTCGACCTCACATGCTACTTCTTGTTTTTTCGTAGGGACAACTTCCACTTTGTCCCCTTAATTGTCAAAATAGGACATTTTGCCTTTGTCTTTTTCCAATTAGTGTACCTAAACTTTAAGATTCTCATTAAAACTGGTCAATATATGAATCAAAAAATGTGATTAGATTTTATAAGAAACCCACAAGGACAAATGAGCAACGATTGTTATGAAATATAAGTGATACCTAAAATAATTACGATCATTTAATGTACGTAAATAATGAATGGATAATATATCTTGTACTACTATGATAACCAAACGTGTTCACCAGTTTTATTTACAAACCAAAGAACACAAAATTTCAGGGAAAACACATCAGTCGTGAGCAGCAGTGGCCAGTGCAGGGATTTGTTGTTGTTGACATCAAACCGGATCATCTCCAAAGTTAACATTTCGAAAGACGGAACAGTCAGTCTCTTGTTCCTTACATAACTACTTAAGCAAAAGACTATCGACTTGATCTAAGAAAAAGAAGACGTGGACTCCAACCACTCCCTCAATCTTAAACTTGCTTAGATTTTGTGTGAATGTATCGTAATATAACACAAAGACTGATCTGTGAAAGAAAATGTTTGGTCTCAAAGCCTGATGAAACGGTTGGCCTCAAAGCCTGATGGAGCAGAGAGTATTAGTCAAAGATGAGTCCTTCCTTATTGGAATTGTAACATTTCTCTACTCTTCTTATATTATTATTTTTTCTGTAGGAAGGAATGTCTAGTCATGAAAACTTAGTTAAGTGAATAAACAGTTTTTAGTGCAAGCAAAGTTGACTAACTCAAAACTTAAATTTACACGGCATGAGAAACAGAGGAAAAACATAGAAACAGAGGACATAATTGCACATATTGATACTTAATTCAACTTTTCTTATAAATTTAACACTTGATTTTTTTAGTTTTTTGTCTTTTAACGTGTAAATGACAAAAATACAACTCTTTCTGTTTAATAAAAGGGTTTTGCTAATGTTTTGCTTACATTTTACTTTAGTTTTGTTTTTTTATCAATTTATTTTTTTCTTCCAAATTTTTAATAATTATAATGTATTAATAGAGTTATAATATTCGTAGATAAAATATAACTAAATTCATTTGTTAAATATATTGCATTTGTTAAATATGTTGACGGCTGCGCAAAGATAAATTTAAACCGGCCTGACCAAATATTATATTTCTATCTAGGGCAATTTAATTTGAACGGCAAGAAGGAACCATTTGGAATAGTACGCATGTCAAGATCGAACCCCTTGAGGTCACATATATATATATATAAGCCAAAATTACAATTATTACAAGAAAAACGAGCACATATTAGAGCAAAAGTCGTCATGAGCACAAAGGTTAAATATCCATGACATCTCATGCATAACAAAGTATATATTAAAGATAAAAATATACATATCTATATATATATATATATATTTATAACGAAAATATGATTAAACAAAAAGAAAACTGTGTGAATGTATCTATATATTGGACTTCTAGGTCAAAGCTTGAGCTACAAGGAATTGAGCTGAGGGAAATTGGACTTCTAGGTCAAAGCTTTGTGTATATTTCGATTTCTCTTTACTTATGTTTATTGGTTTCACTTGCATTAGTTGGATACTGTTCGTATTCCCTTCTTTGCTGGTGGAATGTTATACATAGACTGGTTTAAGCCTTCTAGCCTTAGAGGTTTACAAGTTACATTTGTTAGATTGGAATGTTAGGGTCTTTGATAGATTGGTAATGCACTTGAGAAATTTGTGTTCGTAAAATTTTAGGTTGACAAGGTAGTGTGTTTCTATCACTGTCAGCGCGAGAACACTGAGGATACATGTACTCCTTGTGTCTATACGACTCCGTTGAGTATAGACTGAAATCCACTTGGTCACATGGATGGAGATCCTGATTTCCTTTTTCGACTAAGAGTCCGGATTTGAGGGCTTTCCCATGACACTTAGGGCACTCTTGGTTTCGTTTTGCGGAACCAAGGGACCATCATCTTCAACCGACAACGAAGGAAAAGTCTTATCCAAAGCCATTTCCAACAGCAAATCGACAAGCTTGTTCGTTTCCATCAGCAAATCGACTAGCTTGTCTCTCAAGTTATTACACCAAACCCACCCGAGACTAAACCTAGCCACCGTCTTGAGGAGTTCGGATCAGAAAAGATTTTGAACAAAGTTTTTTTTTTTTTTTTTGTGTCAAATCTAAACCGTAACCCGCAAGATTGTGTCAGAGATTTCTTATGTGTTAATTTTCATGAGATGCATTTTTTTTTTTTTGTGAATAACCTTTATTTTATAAGATGTCCATGCTGAAGTGTCGCAGTTTTTTCTTTTTTCTTTTTTTAAACGATGTTAAGTGTCGCAGTTAAAGTAATTATAAGTGAAAAAATCCTATTTGTCACAGTTAGATTTTTTTGAGAATTTTTTTTTTCATTTTATTTTTAATTAAATAATTTTTTTCATAAGAATAGAATCCAAAATCTTAGATTTTATATGATTAGTAATCTAAAGACGATTTTATTTAAATATTCTCTTTTGTACGTAAGAAAAAGTATTTTCCTTGCGTAGGTATTTCATTTAATTTAATTTAATTTTTCAAATTTCATTTCATTACCAAAAATATACATCATTAGTATTTAATAATATATGAAAATAAATATACTTCATTAGTAATGTCAAAAAAAACAAAAATATTCTTTTTTAAGAATACTTGAAAGGGGAAGAGAGGTGTGTTTGTATTTATAACCTTGTTTTTAATTACTGTGCTTCTTTCTTAACTTTCACAGTAAACATCTATATATATATTTTAAAAAAAACATGCTCTGCTTCTCTTGACTACTAGGTTTATTTATTTCATAATAAACTGCAAGTCATATGAGCTATTTTTATTTTAAAATTTTCAAGGTGGCATCAGAATAATCTCAGGGAAACAAAAGATTTTCATTTCTTGAAACCTACTCTGTTCTTGGGAGATCGCCGTGGAGGTGGTGAATGGCTGAAATAGCCAACCACATACATTAACACAACCGCCACAAGAAACCCACAGGGACAACCTATGACTGCAGCTTTCCATGAAAACATTGATTCCTCTTCCTCTTCTTCCTCTGGTGCCTCCGTCTGTGTTTTTGTAGTACATGACACTTGGATTTGCATTCCACAAAGTTTGTTGTTGTTCGCGTAAATTCTTGGATCGTTTAATCTGTCTAGCTGAGGACTCTCAGGGATTCTACCTGTAAGCTCGTTGCTGCTCAAATCCAAAGTATTCAACTCGCTGAGGTTGGAGAACGTTTTCGGGATTTCGCCACAGAGGTTGTTGTTCGAAAGGTCTAAGATCTCTAGCTCCTCAAGATCTCCAAAACTTTGTGGGATCCATCCAGATATTTCGTTGTAAGAGAGGTTCAAAAGCTTTAGGTTCTTGAGATTGCCTAGAGAAGATGGGATTTCTCCGAGTAGCTTGTTCTTGGAGAGGTCTAAGAGTGTGTAGAGGTAGAGGTTTCTGTTGGCAAGGCCTTGCTTTGAATTCTTCCAGTTCACTGCTAAGTCTTGTATTTCGATCGTGAAGCTAAATGCAAAAGGAAGAGTCGAAGAGGAGCCCGCCGGAGATTCTATCATGCCTGTGAGATTCCCGAGAGACAAAGGGAGAGATCCCTCAAGATTGTTCTCAGAGAGATCCAACACCTTGAGGCTTGTAAGATTTGATATGCCTTGTGAGATTGAACCTTTGAGGGAATTGTTTCTCAGGCTAAGCACCTCTAGAGATGGAGATAACTGTGAGATGAAACTCGGGAATTTACCGGAGATTTTGTTGTCGTGAAGATCAAGATGCATCAGAAATGGGAGATTTGTGAATTCCTGAGGGAATTCGCCGCTGAAATTGTTCTGACTCATGGCGAGCATTATGGTGTTTAACCCGAAGGAAGCTGGAACATCCCCAGAGAACTCGTTGCAAGATATATCAAGCAGCGCAAGCAATGAATCGAAGTTGAATCTCGGGAATTCACCTGATAACCTGTTCTTTGACAAGTCCAGCAACAGCAGCCTGTAGATCTTTGCAACAGACTTTGGTACTGATCCTGAGAAGTTGTTTTCAGACAGCATCAGTATCATGGCCGATGTTTCGCCTATCGTGTCAGGGATCTGACCAGAGAAGTTGTTTCTTGATAGTGTAAGAACCGATAAGTTGTGTGACTGAAACAAACTAGGAGGCAGTGAACCTGAGAGTTTGTTGTCTGACAAAATTATGGTTCCGATTTTAAGATCAGCCAACCATTTGGGGAAACTTCCTTGGAGTCTGTTCATGCTCAAATCCAGGAAAAGAAGAGCTGTTTGATTCTTGAGCCAATCCGGAATATCCCCTTCTAAGCCACACGATCTAAGTGACAGATGTGTGAACTTAGACTGCGCAAAGACAGAGCCATTCTTGTTCCATTGGAGTTTGTTTCCTCCGAGCCGCAGTATCTTGAGCTTCTCAAGACCAAACAGCCATGCGGGAATCTCACCTGACAAGCCATTGTTATTCTCAAGATCAAGGGTTTCAAGATTTGTCAGATTTTGAATCGACCATGGAATTCCACCAGACAGATTGTTCCTGCTCAAGGACAGTGTTGAGAGATTGACCAAGCTCCCAATACCGTTTGGAATCTCATAGGACATGGAATTGCTCTGAAGATCAAACGTTTCGAGCTTCTTCAACTGTGATACGGACAATGGTATGGAACCAGAGAACTTGTTCTGTTTCAATGACAGCTTCCGCAGTTCAGTAAGACTACCTTTCAGCATAAGAGTATAAAGTCAGTAACATCTACAACCCCTATCTATGATCTTCATACATGAATATAAAGTTGTAAATTTTGAGATAAATTCCTAACATACCTATCTCTGGAGGAATCTCTCCTTCAATGAGATTCTCACCCAAGATCAGTTCCTCCAGATTCTTGAGCTCTTTGATGTCACCACTCAACGTACCACCAATAGCATTCATGCTTAAGTCAAGGCGCTGAAGAGTCTTCAAAGAGAACAATTCAGGAGGGATAGAGCCGTTGAAACTATTACGACTCATGTCAAGAGAGAGAAACCTGGTCAAGTTCGCAAACCCATCTCCAGGAATCTCTCCTTGTATGAAATTAGACGAGACATCGAGCGTTACAAGAGAGCTTATACGCAGAACCGGTCTGAGAAGGCTTGAACTCACTGAGCCTGAGAGGACAAGAGAGTTTAGATTCAGGTCTATCACTTCTAGCGAACGAGTGTTGCATCTCACAAGTTCCCATTTGCAGCAATCTGAGTTTGGCTTCCACGTCTTTAAACCTCCCAAGGTGATTGCTGCTGTGGACTGGTTCTTGATGTTCTGAGTAAGCAAGTTCTTGAACTCGAGAAGGGATTGTCTTTGGTCTGGTGGGCAAGAGAAAGATTGTTGTGGAATGAAGAAGACGAAGAAGAGGAAGCAGGAGAGAAGACATGGCTTCTGCATTTTTCTCATAGCTTTTTGTCTGTTGACACTCGCTCTTCTTCTTTATGTGTTTTTTTTCTTTCTTGAACCTTTATTGGTCTTCTTTTATAGTTACAAGTAGGGCTGGGCAAATTATCCGTTAGATTCGCTTCGATTCGGTATTCGTCTCGATTCGATCCGAAAAATCCGGATATCCGTAAAGATTCGAAGCAAAGCAAATACTAAAATGTAATATCCGTCTAAAACAAAGCAAATCACAAATACTAAATTTAGAAAGGCCGGATATCCGCTCCGATCCGTAGATCATATATATATACATAATATGTTATAAATTTATAATGTTTATTTACATTTTTTTTAATAAATAAAAAATTCAAATAAAAAATATGCACGATAAAAATATATAAACTCTATAATAATAAATTGAATATTAATAAAAATGTTTATAATAAAATTTAAGTGAAGATATTATTTTTTAAATGATTATTTTGTCTATCATTCTTTATATAAAAAATGAAACTAGATGATTTCACTTATTTTCTACTTGTTAGTTTATATTGGATAAAAAATGCATCATAAACTTTTTTGTAATTTTTTATTTGTATTGAATGGAGTGCAATAGATATCCGCAAATATCCGTAAATTTTCCGGATATCCGGATTTCCGGATATCCGTATTTTTTCGGAGCAAAGCAAATCACAAAATTAGATATTCGGTAAAAACGGAGCAAATCACAAATAGTAAAATTTCCGGAGATATCCGCTCCGTGCCCACCCTAGTTACAAGTCCAAGAAGAGAGAGATTGATAGAAGACTAAAATCTGGACAATGTTTCTGTTCATTGTCAGTGATTGTGATGTGTAAATCTTTTTGAACGCACTAGATAAAAAATAAGTTGACTCTTAAGTCTTTCTTTTTGTCTGCATCATCAATTAAAGAGTTGAAAATTCAGCATGTTGACTTCAAATAGTTGACTCCGCTTAAGTTGTGAAAAAAAATTCATAAATCATCAAAAATAATATAATTTGGCATGTACTTTTTATTTTATTTTAACAAGAAAGTGTTTTCCATATAGGATTTTAACAAAATTAAAAGTGTTTTGTTAAATTACAAAAGCTCAAATGTTAATAGAACTTTCCTGTTTGATTTTGAATTTTTTTTTAAAAAGATTAATGAATTCTAATTGAGTTTTGTAATCAATGAAATACACAAACTAATAAATCCCTTTAAATTTTTGTAAAAGCTCAAGTGATAATAAATAAATAAAAACTTGGAAGCAAAGACCTGAGACCAAAAGATCAAAGCCTTCTCAGATTTATATGTTCACTATAACAAACATGTTGCTTCATCCTGATTCTGAACTCAAATCAGGTATACAGCAATAAGCCAGAAACTGCATATATTTTTTTCCAGCTCTTCAAATTCTACTAATAATAATGCATCTCTTCTACATTTTTTCATGTTACTTTTATCTTGTACTTACTACATACATACGAGAGACAAATTTCATTTCATTACACAGTCACATAGCTTGGCTCCTGGTTAAGGTATACCTTCGGATTGTACTGAAACCGAATCGTAAGGCTTCTAGAGAAGATCACCCCTGAAACCTAGAGCGAGGGTGAGAGAGGTTGAAACAGTATACTCGGCGCGTTTGTTCAGCAAACTGTCCGACCATAGCATATTGATGCAATGTACAGATTTTTCGCCCATTTTTCCTAAAACCAAAAAGTAAATATTCAAGTCAGTACATAGAACACCAATGGTAATCCAATGTGTAAATGTTTCCTTAACTAGCTAACAACAAACCTTGACATGGGTGCTTGGGAAAGCAGAAGTGCGGAGAGTCTCTTGGGTTTCATCGGTTATTTTTCGTTTAGGTATACTCAATATGAGAGCTGCTTGATCTGCTGTTGCAGCCATTGATGTTATCCTGTACCCATTCTCCCATCTTCGATGGATTCCTTCACTTGGGTACAAAAAGTCAAGCTCCACTACCTAATATACACCACCACAGAGACATCATTAATACATTCTAGTGCCCAAAAATAAAGAAATGTTGAAATGCCTCAGGTTAAGAGATGGGGAACCTGTTCAGAATAGCCTGAGTTCCTGGACATTACTACACCCCAACGACTCCCAGCAGTAGTCATGGACGTTACATGAAATCCTTCTTTCCACTTTTTATTTATCCATTTGAATGGGAATGAGTCGCTCACTTTGTAAGATTGCTGAGTATAAGGAGTTCCTATCACATTACATGAAGTAGAATAAGTAAAACGGCCTCATGCCCCCAAGGAATCAATAAGTAAGACATTAGGAAAGTTTTCGTCTGACATGAATGCCAACCTTTCGACATAACTACCAACGAGCTCCCGTTATTTGAACCAGCTATGGAACTGATATAGTAGTTCTTTTCCCATTGTTCCATAATCCAATCCTGGAAAGAATCCAAAAACAAATGGTGAGCTTGCTATAATCGAGCATAGGCATGACATGATGACAGATAAATGTGAATCCTAATGCTTCAGCTGATTTACCTTGTGCAGGAAGACTGAGGACAATTCATAAACTTGAGAGCTGAACCCAGTCCCAGCATCCATGATAAGGGCCCACAGATTAGCTGCTGATGCTACACAGCTTATGAAAAGGCCATCCTCGTTACCTTTCTCTACATGCTGGTGCAGCCTTGTGTCTGAAACATTGTAATGATATCTACAAAGAGCAACAAAGATTGAGCTGAGCAGTCACGCAAAGGAAAGACATGCAATGCACCAAAAAAGAAACAAATATTTTTTACTCATAGGATTTAAAGTTGCAGCCTCTAGCCAAACTCAAGCTTTAAATCTAAGTTGAAGGCTGAAGCTCAACTTCCCATATTACCTCTTTATTATCTTACAGGTAGACAAGCTCCGCCTACCATATTTAACCACCAATTTAACGCCCAACTTAATACTGAAAAAAACCTACGAGTCCAGTTTCCTATGGACCTTAGAGGTTGTCTCCCATCTTTGAACGTAGTGTTGATATACACATCTTAATGAAAGTGTTCGCTTTGTCAAAACCAGGTACTTAATGAAAGTGGAATTCCTTAAACAAGTGATATCATCTCTTTTTTTTGTCAGCCAAAAGACTTGAAGTTTTTGATCCAGTACTTTCAGTCAGTATTCTTCCCCATCCCGCCTTATTTATCTTTCCCAAATAGGTAATAACTAAAGCCACAATAAATGCAAAGCCTAAAATAATATGTTTTGCTAGAGACTGCAGAGCAGACTGGTCAGTTAGAAAGAGGAATTCAAATAATGAAGGTTTCAAACCTTTCTACTCCATAAATGAGTGATGAGCAAACATTCAAATGTGTACTAATAATTACCTCTGTTTCATAGGACGACGCGCATTATAGACTGAAATCCACTGGGTAGCAGGACTGCCGATTCTGATTTTCTTCCTCGGCTGTTCATCCTCTTCCAAATTGATGAGCAATCTTCCTCGTTTTTGGCCAACCTATTTATGCAAAATCAAAATGTCAGCACTTGATGAAATACTTTTAAATAGTTAAAAATAACCATAGGAACCAAAGACAACCACCTTAAGAGCCCCATCAATTCTAATTGGTCTAGAGATAGCACATGGCTCGATAAGAGTATCAAAAATCGAGATAAGCTTGGCATAGTTGGGCTCCTCGTCAAACTTCATATTAGTAACTGCCTCGAGGAACAGCTTAAACGGGGGAGGACAAAAACAGCACATCAATTCAGGAGAGGTTGACATCTTTTTCTTGCAAACAAGAAAGCTCTTGTTGTCACCCTGCGTACAAAAACCATATATCATTGACTAGACCTGAAACTTACAAGGTTTTAGGTTGTGAATAGAGAGACAGAAAACTCGCCTGGTACCCTTGCCATGGCAACCTTCCTCGTATCAGAAATATTAATGTATAAGCCAATGATTCCAGATCATCCCTCCGACTTCCAGTACGACCAAGATGTGCATGACAACTAGCATACCTTATCGTTCCCCTGCATATGAAACATAATAGAGATGTAAGGAACATATATATATATATATATATACAAAGAAAGTAGGAAAGATAACATACACCAAGTAAAGTACCTGAATACATCTGGTCTTTGATCATATTCAACATGCTGGCCAGAGTGCGAATCTTTCCATCTTGATGCTGAAATCAAAGATGATATATGTAAACATTATGAAAAATAAAACGGTTACAAATATTTCACAAAACTTTGCAGAGATAAAAACAGCTGAAAAACACAACGTGTCAGGTTGTTTGTAAACATATTACAGAAACTCACCCAACCCAAGATCGATAAGGTAAAGTTTCTTCTCGTCTGCTGTTCCAGGCTGACCTAGTAAAAAGTTTTCTGGTTTCACGTCTCCATGCACAAACCTTGTTTGATGTAGAGATTGAACATGGCATGACAGTCAGCTCAACGATAGCTATATTTTGGCTGTAAATGTGTATTTTTTGTTCGAAATAAATGGAATTATTTGCTAAGAAGTTGGAAACAACAAAAAATCAAACTAACCCCTTCATATGCAGTTTCTCAAGAATAGATATCGCCTCCACTGCAATGCACGCTACCATGTTTGGAGACATCCTACCACATATGATAATAAATTTAGAATATCTGCATGCGCATGGATGGTATGAAAATAAAGCATGATCAAAGTGCTTACGATTGAGCCAAAGAATTCCAAACATCCCAGAGGCTAGGGCCAAGCATGTCCATGACCTGAAATAATTAAAAATGTTTCTTCATAAAAGATACCTGATCAATCTCGACATGTAACCAGGCTCATATTAAACGCTTACCAGAATGTAAAAATCTCCTTGACGACCCTTATGGTGTACAGCAGGAATTCCATAACAGCTATTGAGCGTACTTTACAGCAGAAAAAGAAGAAAGAACAGATAAGTAGTGACAAATAAGGAGATAGACAAACTGGGCAGGAAATTTAGAAAGTAAATATGCAAGTCTTACTTGTAAACTTGCCACTCGTAAGGTGGGCCAAAATTACAGCCTTTACTATTTCGGTGTTCAAGTTTCAGAGCTACCTGAAAAGGAAAAGAATTAATTTTTTTAATTTCTTTTCACGTTTTTGGTCTCACCCCCACGATTTTCACCAGGCTTTTTTTCTAGTATACCTCAATTGCATCTGCTCCGATCTTATCACTGCCACCACTAACCCTTCTGCCAACATAAACTTGACCAAAGCCACCCTTACCGAGTTTCCTCTCCGTCTTATAAACAGGAGAATTTCCAACTTGTACCTATACCAAAAATGAAATCATGGTAAATATCTCTCTCAAAGGAAGATGAAAAGTTGACACAATGCTTAAAACAATTAGCATGGCTCGCAAACCACATATCAACAAAAAATCTAAGAGTTCTAAGATGATGAATGATGGTGAAAAAAGAATATGTTGAACTCCAAAACATATCCTAGAGGTTAACAGAAATTACCCTTTCAGGGACTGGAGCCATGCTGGAATCTTCTTCCATGCCTGCTATTTTCTCTGCGCTACCGCCTTCCGCAGCAATATCCTTATCAGCTACCCCTTCAACTCGATTTAAAGCAGGTTCAGTGGCCCCTAAAGCACCTGCAGCTGGACGAACCTCACAAGGTTCTGGCTCTAAGTCTGTCAGCCTGATACCCCTGCCCCTACCGGCAGCAGTTGGTCTTGGAGGTACTGCCCCTTTAGCTAAAGCAGCATTCCCCCTTCCTCTACCACCACCTCTTCTCCTTGTTGCAGTCTGAGGAGGAAGTGCGATATTTTCTGCTTGTTCAACTAGCTGAGGGTTAGGCTGATCGTCAAGGCGTCTCGATCTCCTTGCTCCACTTCTTAACTCTGGCATTCTTACTCCATGCAAGATGTAAAAAAACAAAATTCTTACAGTCACCTCTTTAGGTTACCTGTGGCATAAAAAAGAGGAGTGCGAGGTTTTGGTAAATAACAGTTTATTTGATGCTATAATCCACAAACAAAAGGTGAAGGAAAAGAATTTTGCGGCATTCCACAAGTATGAGCTGACACTGAAATAAGGTGGATAATTAACTAACTGATAAGAGAGCAATCATAAAGGTAAAACAGATTCTTTTTCAGGAAAGTGCTTAAAACGAATCAATAGAGATAGCAAGTAATGGCAATCTAATATAATAGAGGAAACCATGGCTTACATTACGAGCATTCATTTTCCATAAACAATCAAACAGAAAAGCCACCACAGGAAAAGCATTTGTGACCAAATTTAGATGTTACAATCAATGATATTTGCCTCCACAGTAATATCAAATTCATCAATTATTGAAGCTTCCAAATGTGAACGCCATTACAAAGAGCTGAGGATGGAAAATAACAACGCCTAAAAGACCAGCAAAATCTACTACCCCATAGATAGATCAACACAAACTCCGGTTGATTATCTATTTCCACAGGCACATACAAATCCAAAGCAAAAGTAACATAGATTCGAGTCAGTATCATAAAATATGTTCGATCATCTTCCAAAATCACGATCTTTCGCATAGTCATAAGAAATGTACGCACAAAGTCACAGCACAACAACAGGAATGGAATCGAAGATGTCAAAGTCTATTTACCGGAAGATCGATGCTAGATAAAACTTCAAAAATAAAGATGATCGGAAGATGAAGAGAGCGGAACAGGATCGATCCAGAACAAAAAAACTTTCAGATCTCCGCTCAAGTTCCAAAAATGAGAAACCGATTGGCTCCTTCTGCTTTGAAAAACTTCTCAGGTGTGTGAAGTAGACACGGAGATAGAGAGAGAAAGCTAGAGAGAGAGAGAGAGAGAGATGGTAGCGGCTAGATTTAGGGTTAATAATGAAGAAGAAGAAGATGAAGATGAAGAAGAGGTGCAAATTTTGGAAAGAGATTTTTGAGTTATGAAACAAAAAAAGAAAGTATTTAATTTTTTCTTGGGAGATGTATTGATTTTTCTTCTATTTTGTGAATTTCAACTATTTTATTTTAAAAACGTTTTGCAACGTTAACTCTTTTTTTTTTTCTGTTCGTAGTGTTGTTTCCTAATGGTTACAACACTTTTTGATTGGCTATCGATTTGCTGTTCCGCTTTGGGTTCCTCCTCGCGTGCATTTTTCTTTTCTTTTTGTGGCTGATCTTTTATTAATATAATAATATGCTTATAAGTTTTTCTTTCTTTTTAACGTCTACAAATATATTATTCTTTATAAGAAAAACGAGTTATTTATATATATATAAATATAAATTCGGACGTAAATGCGTTGTTCCTTATATAATTATTATAGACACGAACAGCGCGTGTATGCACGCACATTTTGTTTCATAATGTATGTCTTTTGTACCAATCGTATATATATCACTTCTTTAACAAACAAAAAATCGTATACGGTGAAATGTTTGTATCGTATACGGTCTTTATGCACCACATATATAATTCGATAAACAACACTACAACGTTTATTTTCTAAAAGGTAATTCTAAGAAATTAAGTATTCGATAACTGTGTGTGATATCAATATTATTATTTGTTTAGTAATGTTTTCGCGTTCTTTGTATTCATGTGTATTATTATTTTTTATTTTGCATTTGTTCTATGTAGTTTTTCACCATAAATTTATAATTATATCGCTTAAACATCCGATTATACGTCTAAACGTTATTCGGTGGTCTATAGTTCTAACTTATATGTATTGTAAGCAGGGTCGTGCCTGCCTTCATAAAGTAAAAACACTGACTTACGACTATATATATATATAAAAATGTTCTTAAATCCTTAATTTTTAATAATTTATGTTAGACACAGTTATGCACTTATGTATTCTTTTGCATTATTATATGCGTTGCTTTTTCAAAAACATTTTTTAACAATAAATTTGATTTAAATGAAAAAGATAAAAAAAACATATTATAAAAAAGATTAAGATTAATAGTGTTGCTCAGTTTTAGAATTGATTGCCAACTTATTTGCATTAGCACCGCATTTTGCTAAACTTCTTTTCTAAATCGTACAAAATTGTTTTCATCTAAAATTTGTTCTTCTTTTTATTATTCTCCTTTTGTTGGTTTGTTATATATGAAAAGTTTGAATTAGTTATCCAAAATTACTATAACTTTTAGAAGAAAATTAAAAAAACTAATTTATATATATATATTATCTTAAACTCTTTTGGTTTCATATAATTTTGAATCTTTTTTATCGCTTTCGATCTCTATTTATCTAGGCACGGCTCGGTTTGTAAAACATTATTAATAAAATAATAAACAAACTTTTTTAATATTTTTTCTGTTTAAAACACTGAGAGGCTTAACATTTCAAAAACTCATGTCACATGATAATTTAATTCATGGAGATCGATGAACCAGATCACATGTTATGCATAATGCATTGTATTAGAAGTCAATGATTTGGTATTTTAGATTGGTTGACACATTTATTACGAGATGTAGATTAAAACTGTATATCTGGTAATATTCCAGCGTAGTTTAGAGCCCCTTCGAATCATTTCAGCCATGTTTGTGAGTTAAATTGCTCGAGTCTACCGTTTTATGAGTACTTAAGAAAAGTTTGTGATTTATTGGCATTTCCGAATATGATTTTGTTTGTGCAGCATCCACATGCTATTGATTCGTTGATTTTTTTCTTTTCTAGATAGCCAAATAATTACCCCAATATATAAATAGTTTTCTCACTATACAATTTATCTATACTCGCTAATTACGGTAATTTATTTCAAAATATGTTTACATAAAAGTAAAAATCTATATTAAACTAACAATATATATATATAACTAACAACACTTAATATATTTTTTTGAATGAAAGTCATAATTTCACCATTTTGCTATCTAGACCGACCCTACCAACAATGATAATATACTATATATAAAATATATGTATTAATCGACTAATTATCAATTAGTTTTAGTTGGAAATCCATTATTTATATGTTACAAACATCACCAAGATTAATACATCCTAAGCAAATGGAATTCATGATAAAGGTATCGGATTTAAGCAAAACATGAGGGAGGGACATTCATAAGTTTTGTGTTTTGTTTTAAGGAAAAACTCATAAGTTAGCTATACGCTTTATTGCTTTGTTCTTTTGATTTTAATTATTACGGGACCTCTCTCTAATAAAAGCAATCAACGTCAATTTTCAGAATCTTCTCGTGTGACGAAAAATTGTGTCATTAAGAACACAAGAGCCTTATCTTTTTGGTTTAAAGGAGAACAAAAATTGAACTTGATTTTGTTTTTGTCGCTTTGAATTCCTCGTTAATTTTACCCATTTGTGCATTTGGTTCTTTGTTAAAGATCACCGCCTTACGTTAAAGGAGAAGACGAAGAAACAAAAAAGAACGGACCTTTCTATAAACCCTGAAGGCTCTGGGTTTTTCGAGGCTGCGTTTGCTCCATTTGCCGAAAGCTCACAGACGTTTTCTAGGGTTTTCCTCCTTTAAAGCTTCTGCCTTTTTTTTCTTGATACCCTCGATATGGCTGGAGCCGCTTCTTCTGATCGTCTCGTCACTAGCTTCCCTCTTCTGGGTATATTCATTTTGACTAACTCTTTTTTTTGGTATCGGAAGTTACATTTTCTGCTAATCGTAGAACTTGTCTTAGCTATTGATTTGTATGCTTGGGCTGTCTGTTTCGAACTTCAATAGTTTGACCAAGCGAGGGGATTGTATTGTCAGCATCTATCCTAAGGTTGTCTATTTTGAATTGATTGGTGTCCACAGTCTACGTTTAACCTTGTGGGAAGATAGATGATAGATAAATTATGTTTTTTTGTACTGCTTATGGGTTGAATTTCACCAGTATTTGTTTGTTCGGACTATGCAATTGGATTTTGAGGTTTTGTTATCAGAAATACTAACTGGCTCTTGTATATAACCGGTGCAGAAACAGCGGATTTGTTTCAGGAGCTGTCTTTAGGTTCAGATGCAAGTGAAGTCCATAGGAACCGTAATAAGGTATTTGCTTGCTACTGTTTTGAAATTATGAGTCTTGGAAGTTAAATTATGTTGTGGCGAAGGATCTAGATTGTTCTGCTTGTTGCTGATATAATTCTAGCACTTTTTGTTAACTGAGTGTATTTTGTGAGAAGGGTTCTCTTCAGAACCAGTATGGCCATGTACCTTATGGTGAATTTACTGCTCCATCTTCTCATGGAAGCGAAAGACGGCCTAATATGAATGTCGGCAATCTGTTAAATGGTGGAGACTCAGTTGGTTCATACCCGTGGGGTTACTTCCCGCCAAACTATCCTTCTGGTGGCTACCAGGATCCGAGGTTTGGTTATGGCAACAACAGCAATTCAAATGCCTTTTCACATCTCATGGTATGTTGGTTCTATTTCATCACACCTTACAATCTCTTATCTTTCTATGGCTATAGAATCTATGTTTTGTTTTCTTCTTCCTTTAGGTTGGGACTTGAGAATTTTGCGTCTAACTATTGGGTCCAAATCCAATGTTTTTTTGTTTGTTTAGCAGAATCCACACAGTTCACAAGACGCACTGAGTTTTGAGCAATTTGGATATAATGATCATTTGTATTCCAACCATGGATTGTATGGACTTTACGGGAATGTAATCGACTCTGGTCATGCTTATGGAACTTTTGGCTATGATTCCTGGAAACTTGGGAGAGGATGGTATCCTGTTGATGGTTATAGAAAGACCAGAAGCTTCAGTTATGGGCGTGGGTATAGTGAAGAGAAAGCTGATAGGCTTAATGAGCTTTGTCGAGGACCAAGGAGTAGTGATGTCAAGAATCCACAAGGTCTGAACTCTACTATGCTAGAGACAATGAAGCAAGACGTTCCAGTGGTAGATCTCCAGCGCTACAAGGGGGATAATTTCCCTGAAACATTCGCGAAAGCGAAATTCTTTGTGATTAAGTCATACAGTGAAGATGATGTTCATAACAGTATAAAGTATGGTGTCTGGTCGAGCACTCCAACTGGCAACAAGAAGTTGAATGCTGCATATTATGAAGCCAAAGAGGTTTCCCAAGAGTGTCCTGTGTATCTTCTGTTCTCGGTCAGTATGAGGAAACTTAACGGCTAGTGCAATATCCTTATAGATTTACATTAGGTAATTTGCTGTTAATCGGCTTTATCTGCAGGTGAATGCAAGTGGGCAATTTGTTGGTCTTGCGGAGATGGTAGGCCCAGTTGATTTCAACAAGACAATGGAGTATTGGCAACAAGATAAATGGATTGGTTGCTTCCCTGTGAAGTGGCATATCATCAAAGATGTACCAAACAGTCTGTTGAGACACATAACACTTGCAAATAATGATAACAAGCCCGTCACCAATAGCAGAGACACTCAAGAGGTTTGTTAAACTTCCCTTACACAATTGTTGGACCATGTTTGAAGTGAAAGGTTGAAGCTTTTTGAATTCTAATCAAAGGGTTACGTTATTGGTGCAGGTGAATCTGGAACATGGAACCAACATCATAAAGATCTTCAAGGAGCATTTGAGCAAGACATGTATACTTGATGATTTCAAGTTCTATGAGACGAGACAAAAGATCATCAGAGATAAGAAGATCAAGCAAAAGAAACAGGCACACTTCCTTAAAACCCCATGATCCTCCTATTGATCGATTATGAGCTTGTTGATTCTGATTTGATTTGTTTGTTTGGTTGTTTGTAATTAGGCCTTTGATGGAACTTCTGGGGAAACGTCTCACTTGAGTTGAAATCGATGCGAGGAAAGAAGATGACTTTAATTAAAGAAGTTAGTTTGGATTATGTTTTTTTCAGGCTTTGGATTTCTGAAAACCTAATACCCATGTTTAATCTGTGGTTTCTATGCTTTTTTTCTTTTATCTAAACAGATTATACATTCTGTTTTGTTCCTTATAAGGACGAACATCTGATAAAACAAAACTCATGATTTCTTCTTCTTTCCTTCAGACTTCAGAGTTGACACAATTTATGTTATTTTTGTAGTCACAAACAAAAATTTCTCTCGTGGTCCCTAAACTTTCGTATAATCCTAATTTCATCCCTCGAGATTAAAGACTGTTACAAGGACCCAAAGGTCATAATTTGTATGAAAAGATGAAACGGCACCGTTAAGAGACCCCAATCGGAGAGTATTTGAAAACCTCGAAAGGTATTCTAGGGCAATCCAGCCCACTTTTACACACACAAGACCTCTCTCTCTCCCTTAAGCAGCAGCAAACTTAATACACAGAGCTTCGTCGCGTCTACTTATTAGGGTTTTTCTTCTTTGTTCCACTGACGCAAGCACAAGGCGGATATATCGTTATCGGAGAGAATGGGTTTCTCGATGCAGCCGTATGGTATCCAATCGATGCTTAAAGAAGGTTACAGGCATCTCTCCGGTCTAGACGAGGCGGTCATTAAGAACATCGAAGCTTGCAAGGAGCTCTCCACCATTACTCGCACCTCTCTCGGCCCCAATGGTTCGTAATGTTTCGGTTGTTATGAGTTTTTTGTTTTTCTCTGGGATCTAATCCCTTTTTTTATTTCGATCTAATACTCTCTATTGAAATGATGAATCCCATTTTCTCTGTCTGGTTTCAGTTTGTTTTTTACTGAACTTGATCTGTTTTTCCAGGGATTTAGATTCGGATTAGAACTGAGTCTATTCATCGGAACTAGTAGTGCTCAACACACACTTTCTTGTTGCTGTTTGAATCTGATACATCTTTGTTTCTACTGTTGTAGGAATGAATAAAATGGTTATCAATCATATAGACAAACTATTTATCACTAATGACGCTGCCACCATTGTGAATGAACTGGAGATTCAACACCCGGCTGCGAAAATCCTGGTTTTAGCTGCCAAAGCCCAGCAAGAAGAAATCGGAGATGGAGCCAATCTGACTATCTCTTTTGCTGGTGAGCTTCTTCAAAACGCCGAAGAGCTTATCAGGATGGGGCTGCATCCCAGTGAGATCATTAGTGGATATAATAAAGCAATCACTAAGGTTGGTGAATACCGGAATTACTGTTTGGTACCTTTTTTTTTAGTTTTGTTTCTCTTGTTTGTCTAAGTATCGGTTATGTGCAGGCTGTTGAAATTCTTGAACTACTTGTTGAGATTGGTTCTGAGACCATGGATGTGCGTAACAAGGATGAAGTTGTATCTCGAATGAGAGCAGCTGTTGCAAGCAAGCAATTTGGGCAAGAGGAAATAATATGCTCTCTAGTTGCTGATGTAACTCTTCCTTGCTATCCTTTTATGATTTATTTCCTGTTTCACTCTTCAGATTGTTATTTCTTCAAGGGTATCACAGATTTTGCTTTTACTTGATGTGTTTACTTATTTTCCAGGCATGCATTCAAGTTTGCCCAAAGAATCCAACAAACTTCAATGTGGACAATGTCCGTGTTGCCAAGCTTTTGGGAGGAGGTTTACACAATTCTTGCATAGTCCGTGGTATGGTCTTGAAAAGTGATGCTGTTGGGAGCATAAAGCGAATGGAGAAGGCTAAGGTGAGATCACTTTCTTTTGTTTATACTTTTGGCCAAGTTATTTTGTCTGATTTGATTGAGTATTTGTAATTGTAGCTTTGTGGGTATGTCTTTCCTGTTTTGAAAACCTGAATGTCCCCTAACCCTTTTAAACTTTCTTCAGGTTGCTGTGTTTGCTGGTGGCGTTGATACTAATGCAACAGAAACAAAAGGAACTGTCTTGATTCATAGTGCTGAGCAGGTTAGATGTTTCTTTCTTACTGTTTGGAATCTCTAATTTCACACCCTACACTTTCAGTGTGATGGGGGTAAAAAACTTTGTTTCTCTCTTTTGAAAATATCAAGATTACTAATTTGCCTTCTCAAGAATGGTTGTGGGTTGTAAACCATATTATAACATTTTCTTTTTGGTTTTCTAGTTGGAGAACTATGCAAAAACAGAGGAAGCTAAAGTTGAAGAGTTGATCAAAGCTGTTGCTGAATCAGGAGCCAAAGTCATTGTTAGTGGGGGATCAGTTGGAGAAATGGCATTGCATTTCTGTGAGCGCTACAAGTATGTGTAGACCCTAATATCTTGTCAATTTTTTTTTTTCTGTTTTCATCGCTTTCACTTTTGATATCCCTGGACATTCCATTGTAGCTGCTTATGATATACATGTCTTTTACAGTCAATTCTAATGTGAAGTTTTTTTCTTGGCAGGATAATGGTCCTGAAAATCAGCTCAAAGTTTGAACTGAGGCGTTTCTGCCGGACAGCTGGGGCTGTCGCTCATGTAAGTGTTTCTCATTCACATGCTGTAAGATTATCTAAGGGTGTTTATCCTAGTTTTTAATATTTCTTAATTATTAAACAGTTGAAGCTAAGCCGGCCAAGCCCTGATGATCTGGGCTACGTTGATTCGATATCAGTTGAGGAAATTGGTGGTGTTACAGTAAGTACTCTGACGTCAGTTTCCATCTTTTTGGTTATTTATATTTGTTTTTCATTGACCATAGGCAATTCTATGTCTTCTTGTGATCTTTTTAGGTCACTATTGCAAGAAATGAGGAGGGTGGTAACTCAATTTCCACAGTGGTTTTGCGTGGAAGCACAGATAGCATATTGGATGACCTTGAAAGAGCTGTTGACGATGGAGTTAATACATACAAGGTGATCTTTGCTGGTTTGAAGATCTTTTTTTCAGTGTTTATTTTCCTTTGTTCTGAATATTTTGTAACTGTCTTGACTTTTGCTATGACTTGTACTCTTATTCTTAGGCCATGTGCAGAGATAGCCGTATCGTTCCTGGGGCTGCAGCTACTGAAATAGAGTTGGCGCAGAGATTGAAGGAATATGCCAATGCAGAAACAGGGTACTTTCTTTTACTCAGTAATATTATCATTGTAAGGCTAGCTTTTTATACAATACTGCCTATGGTTTGGTGGCTGAACTTGGGTTTTACTTTGATTTTTCAGGTTGGACAAATATGCCATCTCCAAATACGCTGAGAGCTTTGAGTTTGTACCCAAAACCCTTGCAGATAATGCTGGCCTCAACGCAATGGAAATCATAGCCTCTCTGTACACTGGACACGGATCTGGAAACACAAAGCTAGGCATTGACTTGGAGGAAGGTGCTTGTAAAGATGTCTCAGAGACAAAAGTATGGGATCTATTTGCAACAAAGTAAGTTTCACATTGTCTTTCAGCCATTACATCTTTCTATCATACTTTGATATTTTTGTTCCGCTCACAAAAATAAACTGAAGTAAAATTTTCTGTAGCTTTTAATTTTCTTTATAATTAAGACACTAAGTCTCTCTGTGCAGGTTATTTGCTCTTAAGTATGCTTCTGATGCTGCATGCACAGTGCTTCGCGTAGACCAGGTATGCACAAACCGACTTGTTTTAATCTTTAGTGAACCAAACAGTCTCGCATTTTAGTTATATCACAAGGTGGTGTTGCTCCATCCCATAAATTAAAAGAAAGGGTTCACTTGATGCAATACCTTCCACGATTAACATATAAACATTGCTTCCTTAAGTTGTTTGATTGCAGACTCTTAAATTCAACATTCATTTCCCATTTCATCGATCTCAGTGAGTAGAGTAAAGCATACATATTTATACTCTGGTGTATGTAAAATGTGCAGATTATAATGGCGAAACAAGCAGGTGGACCAAGGAGAGACGCTGCAGCAGCCGCAGGTGCAGGCGCAGAGGAAGACTAACCTGTAGAACAAATACCTCGTAGTGAAACTCTTCTGTAACCTTTTTTTTTCGATTTCTGGGAAATTTTTGGTATGTCTCGGTTTGTGATCTTTTGTACACACACCACCAACTTAAGGTTTTGTCTTTTGGTTTGCCATGTTCGGTTCGTCCCAATTTGAAATTTCTTGGTTTAGCTAAATGAAATTATTGCGAGGGTCTTAGTCTTTTATTATATGAGCCATTGTTAAGATTTCGATCCGGTTATTTTGGTACTTCACTCCGGTTCCAGAACTTTTGAAACGTATTTGGTTTGAAACTGTATCGATTTTTGGAGAAAAGTAACAAATTCTTTGAGGAAAAGAAAACAACCTAATTTTTTGAGGAAAAGAAAACAACCTAGTATTTGAACAAGATCCAGACATTGACAGAAATACAAGAGAACCTAACAGGCTAACACTACAATTTGAACTAAATGAGAAAATATTATAGAATTCAAAAGAATTCAAAAAGGAACAAGGACAACAACCATGTTAATGATAGGGGAACGCTGTTAACACAAAAGATCCATTGTGGAAATCAAAACTAAAGATAATATATTTTTCCATATACATCCATCATAGAGATATATCAGCACCACATTAGCAAAAAAAGAAGAAGCATATTAGTAGCTCTATAGCGGGGACAACAGTAGACCCAATGTTTACCGCTACACATGGATTAGTTACAACATATTTTCTTGATGTGACTTGAAAGTTCTTATAACGCCCCGTCCGCCTCTGCCGGTGAGTCACCCATCCCTCTATCGGGCTCGTGGGCCCCACCCCTGTCCGACGGTCGGTGCGTTATTTTTCGTAAGCCCGACCGAGTAATTTACTGACCCTGCAATCACCACGTGACATTTCCCCGTGTTTTGTCCTCACTCACACGCTACCGCGAATCACTTCCCGGAAGGTCACCCATCCTTAAACTACTCCAGGCCAAGCACGCTTAACTCTGGAGTTCTTTCGGGCAAGTGATCGGAAAAGGTAAGTGCACTTTGGTGACATAGGTAGCCAAATTAATTCATTTAAGCCTTTCTCAAATGGGCCGGGCCCAGGATGTTACAGTTCTTACTCAATCTAACAAGATAAACTGAATCTCCACGTTGCAGTGCATGTTCTGTTCAGAAAAGACATTGCAACATAGACTCGTCCCATTAAATTGACTAGAAAAACGGAAAGTTTAAACGACAGACAATTGAAAGACATACAACAAATACATAAATTTAATAAGACATGTTTTCACAAAAGCACAATCATTTGTTAGATGGTGACAATGTTCGAAAAGGCGCTAGGCGGGCGGTCGAACACCGATTTGCGCATAGGCCGAAAAGCGGTGATTAATCACCGATTAATTTTGAACATTTTTTTTAATTTTAAAGTTTATATGTATATAAGTTATAAGTTATGAATATATGAATCAAAACAAGTATGAAATAAGTTTTTTGATTATCAAAGTAACAAAACATTAGAAAATTAAGTTCAAATTCACATCTAAATTCCAAAAACAAAAAAGAAGTACAAACATATGATGCAAAACATAGATTTGTCTTGATATTAAGAGACAAAAAAAGTACAAAGAGAGAAAAATCTTCATCATCTTCTTCAATGATCAAATTAGCATGTGTGTTGTATTTCTAGATGTATTTCCAAAATTTTGTAACAGACCATATGTCCGTCACAATTAAAAAAAAAAAAAGTCGACTTTTTGAAGAAAAGTCAACGGTTTTTTCGAAAAAAATCGTTAAAAATCGTTGACTTTTTGAAAAAAACGTTGACCGCCTAATTCACCACCTAGACACTAATCGCGGCGGTCCACCGCCGACTAGCGCCTAAACGGTCTAGGCGCCGCTTTTTAGAACATGGGATGGTGATATCCAAACAGAGCAATGATGGAACTTTCAAATGGTTAACAAAAACAAAGCAATAGTTAAATGTCATAGTGGTAATGAAACTTACTTTGGGATCATTCAAGTCGGGCGAAATGTGCAAAAGTGCAAGAAGCTCTAGCTAAAGCAATCAATTGTTTCTCTTGAGCTTATCCAACATCCGGTCACAGAGAACTCCTCTGCTCGCTGCAATTAAACGTATTTTGATGGCTCTGTGGTAACCGTGCTTCATCAAAAAAGCCTTCAAGACCTACAAGTCTAAAAACAATACCGGCTTGAAGCATCTTATTTATTTATTAAAAATATCAATGTATGAGGAATAATCAACGCAAAGCTTTTGTATTCATAAGTTTTGTTCAACAAGGGTAAATGATATATTTTAGATAATAAATGCGGTGGAAAAGCATCCTCATAGGCAGAGACTTGCTGAAACAGAATTTGGGATGGGTAATTGGAAATGGAAAATCAGTAAAAGTTTGGAATAACTTCTGGCTGTCATCGTCAGCCCAAGTGGCTCCTTTCGGTCCCTGTTTGGAGAATGACAAGGAGGTGTTAGTTGCTGATCTCTTGGAGGAAGATGGGAGGGGTTGGGATAGGGTGAAAATCCAGCGCCTATTCCCCTTATTGGAACCAGAGATTTTGGCTTTAAAACCAAGTTTCATTGGTGCAGAAGACAAAAGAATCTGGCTAAAAGAAAAATCAGGTGAGTACTCTACAAGGTCGGGATACTACACTGCTCATGAGGACCTCAATATCCCTCGAAGGAAAAGCTCACTAAACTGGAAGAGTGATATTTGGACACTCCCGACATCTCCCAAAATAAGAACCTTCTTGTGGCGGGTAGCAAGTGGAGCTCTTCCTGTAGGAGAATGTCTGGCAGAGAGAATCCCAGGAACAACATTGACCTGCCCACGCTGTGGTGAACCAGAAACTAGGCTCCATCTACTCTACCAATGTGCTATTGCAAAGGAAGTATGGGATCTAGCACCATTTGCTTCTGAGATTTGGCGCAAATCATATACCAGCTTTGATGAAATGTGGAAGGAGGTTAAGACTGTTGAATGTCTCCCCCCCTCAGGAATAGTCTCAACATCCCTCGCATCATGGATCTGTTGGAATCTATGGACAGCCAGAAACAACCTGATCTTTAGTGACAAAACCTGCTCGGGAATTGAGATTATAACTAAAGCAGTTCGGGCAGCCAAAGAATGGCAAGAGGGTCAGCTGAGTAAACCCAAGGTATCTCTGCCTGTGGTGTCCCCCCTCCATCTAGCCACTCCAACTGAAATCACATGCCAAATCGATGCAGCCTGGAATGAAAACAGGAGGAAAGCTGGGCTAGGCTGGATTTTGATAAATGCTGGAAGCAAGCTAATGAATAGCTTCTCTCAGGTAGCTGATTTCGTCAGTTCCCCACTGCTAGCAGAAGGTATGGCAATTCGTGCAGCCCTCTCTCACGCAGCTTCAGAAGATATAAGGACTTTATCGGTTGAATCCGACTCCTTAACCCTGGTCAGGGCCATCAACTCAGGCTCTTGTATCTCCGAGCTTCATGGAGTTCTTGAAGACATCAAGATACTCTCTAAAAGCTTTGATTTCATCTCTTTCAAAGCTATCCCTCGTTTAGCAAATTCAGCGGCGGATTGTGTAGCAAAGAATGCTCTGTATGTTGCTTCTAATGTTTCAGACTGCTTGTTTTAATTAAATGAAGCATTTGGTTGACAAAAAAAAAAAATGCGGTGGAAAAAAAAAAGATATGATAAAGAAGAAGCTATTGTTAAGCTTTTTCTTTTCATAATTATTTCATAATTTCTGAGCTAAGTCCTACGAGAATTCAGTTTTTCGGTAAATGCAGTAACTAATGAAACTAATCATCCTATGTCAATTTCTAAAATATCTAACCACAATAAACCTCTCTATTAATGTTAAGTAAACTATGTTAAAGGGTTTTTGGTATCTTTAATTATTTTATAACAAGTAATTAAATAAATTTTATTATTCGCTTTAAATCTGTTGACAACAATATGAGATCTAGTTTTTTGGAGATTCGGAGACAATTAGGGATCCAAACATCTATGACCTAGTTTCAATATTCATGTAGGATGTGGCTATGTATTAAAACAAGATAATTAAAAGTTTCAAAATTATGTACTAAAATATCTAACCACAATAAACCTCTCTATTAATGTTAATTAAACTAGGTTAAAGGGTTTTTGGCATCTTTAATTATTTTATAATAAGTAATTTAATAAAGTTTATTATTCGCTTTAAATCAGTTTATTACACTATGAGATCTCGATTTTTTGGAGATTCGGAGACAATTAGAGACTCAAACAACTATGATCTAGTTTCAATATTCATGTAGGATGTGGCTATGTATTAAAACAAGATAATAAAAATTTTCAAAAATATTTAATAATTTGTGAGCTAACCGCCCCCCCCTATGAGAATTCATATTTTCGGTAAATGCATTAACTAATGAAACTAATCATCCTATGTCCATTTCTAAAATATCTAACCACAATAAACCTCTCTATTAATGTTAAGAAAACTAGGTTAAAGGGTTTTTGGTATATTTAATTATTTTATAACAACTAATTTAATAAAGTTTATTATTCGCTTTAAATCTGTTGACAACAATATGAGATCTAGATTTTTTGGAGATTCGGAGACAATTAGGGATCCAAACATCTATGACCTAGTTTCAATATTCATGTAGGATGTAGCTATGAATTAAAACAAGATAACTAAAATTTGCAAAATTATTTCATAATTTGTGAGCTAACCCCCCCCTATGAGAATTCATATTTTCGGTAAATGCATTAACTAATGAAACTAATCATCCTATGTCAATTTCTAAAATATCTAACCAAAATAAACCTCTCTATTAATGTTAAATAAACTAGTTTAAAGGGTTTTTGGCATCTTTAATTATTTTATAATAAGTAATTTAATAAAGTTTATTAGTCGCTTTAAATCAGTTTACTACACTATGAGATCTCGATTTTTTGGAGATCCGGAGACAATTAGAGACCCAAACAACTATGATCTAGTTTCAATATTCATGTAGGATGTGGCTATGTATTAAAACAAGATAACTAAAATTTTCAAAATTATTAATGTTAAGTAAACTAGGTTAAAGGGTTTTTGGTATCTTTAATTATTTTATACCAAGTAATTTTATAAAGTTTATTATTCGTTTTAAATCTGTTGACTACAATATGAGATCTAGATTTTTTGGAGATTCGGAGACAATTAGAGATCCAAACATCTATGACCTAGTTTCAATATTCATGTAGGATGTGGCTATGAATTAAAACAAGATAACTAAAATTTGCAAAATTATTTCATAATTTGTGAGCTAACCGTCCCCCCCTATGAGAATTCATATTTTCGGTAAATGCATTAACTAATGAAACTAATCATCCTATGTCAATTTCTAAAATATCTAACCACAATAAACCTCTCTATTAATGTTAAATAAACTAGTTTACAGGGTTTTTGGCATCTTTAATTATTTTATAATAGGTAATTTAATAAAGTTTATTATTCGCTTTAAATCTGTTGACTACAATATGATATCTAGATTTTTTGGAGATTCAGAGATAATTAGGGATTCAAACATCTATGACCTAGTTTCAATATTAATGTAGGATGTGACTATGTATTAAAACAAGATAATTAAAATTTTCAAAATTATTTCATTATTTGTGAGCTAACCCCCCCCCTATGAGAATTCATATTTTCGGTAAATGCATTAACTAATGAAACTAATCATCCTACGTCAATTTCTAAAATATACAACCACAATAAACCTCTATATTAATGTTAAGTAAACAAGTTTAAAGGATTTTTGGCATATTTAATTATTTTATAACAAGTAATTTAATAAATTTTTTTATTCGTTTTAAATCAATTGACTACACTATGAGATTTCGATTTTTTGGATATTTGGATATAATTAGGGACCTAAACATCTATGATCTAGTTTCAATATTCATGTAGGATGTGGCTATGTATTAAAACAAGATAACTAAAATTTTCAAAATTATTTCATAATTTGTGAGCTAA
>PKML01012401.1:411844-448730 GCA_002933935.1 Eutrema yunnanense | reverse complement strand
GTATACATCTGTGAACAAGATGTTGTAAAATGAACACACGGTTCATAGTTGGAGATTTAAAATGGGCAACAAAAATAGTTTGGGTATTAAAAAGCTTATCGAAATAAAGTTGGAGTATTTTTATGGAATTTTATACTTCATAATTATGTGTTTGGTTTTGCTACACTTATTGTGTTTTTTGGTTAAGTTACATGAAGACTTGTTTACGTTTTGCTAGACTTCGTGTGTTTTGGTGATGTATTGTTTATGATTCTTTCAAACTATTGTTATTGCTAATGTTATGTATGAAATTAGTATGTTTGACTTTCAAGTATTGTGATAATAAACACCACATAGATTTTGTATGTTATAATTATATGTGGTTCATGTGTTTTTGTTTTAAATCTCACTAATTTTGGTTATCCATACTAAGCAAATATTAAACTAAATAAAGTTACTGATTTCGTCAAACACCTTTAAAAATCATCGTGGACTGTCTTACAATCACTAATTCAAAAACAAATATACCATCATTTAGAATTCAATTATCATTTGTACAAATTCAAAAACAAATCTACCAAATCCAAATCTACCAAATCCAAATCTCCCATTAATTATACTCTTAGAAGAATACGTTGAATCGAAGACGGAAATGTCGTCGTAGACTCGGCCGCCGTCGTGAAGCCCAGGAACCTGCCGGAGATAACATCAATTTAACACTATCAATTGAAAATAGAACAAATGAAACAAGTCTACCATAACGGATTAAACAAGTCTACCAGAAAAATGGATTAAACAAGTCTACTATAACGTTTTAAACAAGTCTACTAGAACGTTTTAAACAAGTCTACCAGAACGTTTTAAACAAGTCTACCAGAACGTTTTAAACAAGTCTACCATAACGTTTTAAACGTTTTTAACAATTCTCCCTAAATCTACCACTATTAGCGGAATTTCGTCGAACAAGTGGTGTGCATACCTCATGAAGCCGCATATCAACCAAAAAACGAGGGTTTTCTCTCCTTTCACCGGGAACTCGCGTCTCCCCTCCGCGCGTCGCCTCAACAACGACCAAACGACGCCGGATCTCGTGGCCCTCGGAAGGAACTCGCCGAAGAAGATGAAAAAACTCATGAGAAACAGAAAAGTTCCTTACCTACTCGTCGCCGGAATCAATGGCCGTGAGGCTGGAACGCCGGAGTCGGAGTATATCTCGCCAGAGAAGACGAGAGGTTAAGAACGTTTTAAACAAGTCTACCAGAACGTTTTAAACAAGTCTACCATAACGGATTAAACAAGTCTACTAGAACGTTTTAAACAAGTCTACCATAACGGATTAAACAAGTCTACCGTAACGGATTAAACAAGTCTACCAAAACGCTTTAAACAAGTCTACCATAACGTGCGTCGGGAATCAAACGTGTTTTTGCCGGAAAGAGGCGACGGAGCAGATCCGGTGGATCTACAACTTGACTAATCCCGATATGTATCTTTGCAACTCAAATCAACGAAGCTACAAATCCCTCGACCTGAAGCTTTACCAAACCGACAGTGAGACAAGACGAAACAAACCAGAAAATAAGTATATCCTAAATTAGTAAAAGTCTACCAAAACGTATCAAACAAGTCTACCACAACGTATCAAACAAGTCTACCGTCAAGATTTTAAACAAGTCTACCATCAAGATTTTAAACATGTCTACCACAACATCTTAAACAAATCTACCGCAATGTATTAAACAAATCTACCGCAAATAAAAATCTACTAATAAATCTACCATCATTAGGGGCATTTTATCGAACAAGTGGTGGGCGTACCTCATGAAGCAGCATATTAACCAAAAAAATGTTTGAAAGTTCGACGAGCACGTGTTCGGCGGCGGCGCCACGTTCGTAACCGTACCATCCGTCGATCCAGAGTTCTCGGCGGAGCAATCGACGACGATCCGTCGTTGGGGAGCCGCTTTTAACCGTGTCCTTGCCTTGGCCGAAGATGTTGGCTCCGGGGAGCAGATCTGGTGGAAGACGGCGGTGGAGCAGTCGGAATTCGTTGACGGAGGAGAGAGAAGAGGAAGAAGAAGAGGGAGAGGAGAGAGAGAGAGAACCAAAAAAAGTAGAAGAAAAGAGAAAGAGAGAGAGAGAGTCGTGGAGGAGATGATGTTTTTTTTTTTTTTTTTTTTAATAATTAATATTTTAGTTATTTAAAAAAATGAGAATGGCAATTTCGTTATTAAAACGAAAAACCATACTTTAAGGTCTTTTGACAACTTTTGAAGGTTATTTTAGTTAGTGGAACTTTTGTAAGAGTTATTCTAGTAATATCACTACTTTTGAAGGTTATTATAGGTAATTTTCTCAACGCAAAAACTCATGATGCGAGACTTTTCACGGCTGGAGCTTTACCATAAACGACGGGGGCAGTAGCATAGTGTATCGAGAAACTCCAGAATCTAGCTTTGTCGACGCCGTCGTCTTCAGCCTCGAAATTCAACTTGTAGCTCAAAGGATCGTATTTGGCGCTATCGTGCCAATCGCGGCCGCGGCGTCGATCGCTGTTGAATCTACGGATGAAAGTCTTCCACCGTGGCCCAGATACGATCTCCGACCACTCGAGAATCTTCAGAATCGCCCGTACCCACCNTAATAATATATTCCTTTTTCAGTTTGAAAAATATTCAATTATAAATCTGATTCTATTAATAAGATTTAAATTTAGAAGTAAACATATTTTGTTATTAATTATGAATATTTTGTTTATAACCGTTGATAAAATCTTAAATGATACAGATTCAAAATTACATAATTATGAGTAAACCGTTGATAATTTAGATTATTCAAAATATTTTAATAATCACATTTTCTTGAATGATACAGATTCAAAATTAACAATTTTTATTGAAAAATAATATTAAATTTTGAATTTAATGTAAATTTTCTGAAATTTCATCAACAGTTACAAGCAAAATATTCAGAATTAATAACAAAATATGTTTATTTCAAAATTTAAATCTTATTAATACAATCAGATTTATAATTGAATATTTTTCAAACTGAAAAAAATATATTATTAATTAGATTTGCACAACCATAAATTTGATTATGCATATGGACAACATTCAGTTACTAATACATATTCAATATTTTTAGTTTAAATATATTAAATAAAAATATTTTAAAATTACAGATTCAATATTTTTAATTTACATCTATAAAATAAAAATATTTTAAAATTACAGATTCATATTTTAAAAATATTTTTGTTTCTTTACAAAAATAATAAATGTGATATTAATTTAGATTTAATTTAAATAATATTCTCATAGTGACGTACACGATAAACGATATGTTATTGTATATTTTTTATCATAATCAATCAATCTAAAATTTTAAATATTTGAAATTAGTAAATATTTATACTATACGATAATATGAACGGGGGTTAGAATTATGTTTTTATAATCGCGGTCATTCTCGGATCAATATGAACATACGGATTATAATTATGTTTTTATAATCACGCTCATATCAATATTTTTTACGGATAAAAATACGTTTTTGACTTTTACTTGAGAAAAATGCAGGCGATGGCGGCGGCGAACCTAGATCTCTGAGATCGGTGAGGATCTAGCGGGAGTTTTCTTCCTTCTCTGGTGGATGGTTTTAACAGCGGAAGATTCTGGATGGTGGAGCTTGGGTTTCAGGTTCGATCTAGTTTGGGATTTGGTTCGATCTTGTTTGATGTCGTCAACACACTTTCCGGGACTCGGATCCGTAGGATCCCGTTTTGGCATCTCACGGATCAGATTGGAGATCAGCGGAAACATTTGGTTCGGTACGGATCTTGCCCAAACGGGATATTCCTGGAAATCCCAGAGGATTATCATTGTACGGTTCACGAGCTTGTTTACGGTTCAGGAGATTGCGTTCTTTACGGTTCACGAGATTGTTTCCTTGTATGGGTCAATCTCAGATTCTGAAATCAGGAATTTACGGGCAATCAGGAAATTAGAGATTTCAATGAGGCTTTCGGAATTTTCAGAGATACAAGAATTTTTAGAGGAATTCCAGGTGATAGAGCAAGGGTTCGAGGCAGTGGACTGGCCCGAATCACTCCAAGTAAGAATCAGAGTCTATCACTTGGAAGAGGAATCAAAGAACTGGTGGCAAACCGTGGAGAGGAGCTCCAGACAACCAGTCACCTTATGGAGAGAGTTTCGGGAGAAGTTTACCCAGAAGTACATCCCCCGAGAAGCAAGAGCGAGATTAGAAGCCGAATTCACGCATCTAGAGCAAGGAGACAAAACCGTGAGGGAGTATGAAGCATAATTCAACAGACTCCTTAGATATTTTCAAAGAAATGAGTACACAAGTAATGGATGCTTCTCATTCCTCCTTTAGGAGGCTCTAATTCCTATTTCTAGTCCCAGCACTCCATATTGTCTATTTTACTCAATAACGGTCCGTTCCTAGCATTTTGGCCATATGTTGCCGTTTTGGGTCTGAATTGGACCGTTTACTATATGAAATCCCGTAATTCGAATATTCATAGGGACTTCGAGGTTTCTGCAAAGAAATGAGTAAACAAGTAATGGATGCTTCTCATTCCTCCGTTAGGAAGGTCTAGTTCCTATTTCAAGTTTTAGCACTCCATATTGTCAGTTTTACTCAATAACAGTCCGTTCTTAGCATTTTGGCCATATGTTGCCGTTTTGGGTCTGAATTGGACCGTTTACTAGACGAAATCTCATTTTTCGAATCTTCATAGGGACTTTGAGGTTTCTTTAAAGAAATGAGTAAACAAGTAATGGGTGCTTCTCATTCCTCCTTTAGGAGGCTCTAGTTCCTATTTCTACTCTCAGCACTCCATATTGTCTGGCGGCGGTATCGAACGATGAGGGGTTTTGAGGAAGAAGACAAAACCGTAGGGTTTTAAGGAAACTTACCTGGTCGTGGGGCATCGATCGATACCCAGAGGTATCGGTCGACACTTGTCATTTTTAGTCGACACTGGATGTTGTCGATTGACACTTATGCTCCTTTTTACGACACTTGGTATCGATCGACACTGACTGGTGTCGATTGATACTCATCGTCAAATCTTCTTCACGTTTGACACAAAACACAAAACCAAAAAATCAAAAAAAAAATGAAAATAAAAACGTATGTACAGACTCACCGATGGATTGCCTCCCATCAAGCGCTTGTTTACAGTCAATAACTTGACTTTGGTAGGGCGATCAGTCGGAAGGAAGTAGGTAACTCACTCCCATGCAAGTCCCACAACTAGACACTTCCAAACTCAGAGTTTTGCGCAGCATACGCTCAATAACCTCTTGCCCTTTCTCTTTCAGCTCTGGAGTTAGGATGATTCTGGCCTTAGAGAACGGTTTTGAGCGTCCCTTGCACTTCACCTTGTACTCGATCGAATCTCCATCGCACTTCTGAGGGGTTAAGGTGACATGCGTAGCACTCTCGCCTTTTTTGTTCTTCACCTCCTTCTTTGCCTTAGTCTTTTTGATGACTTTCTTTGCGATGGGAGGAGGACGATCCAGAGCTTCTTTGACAGTTGGCACAGCATCAGGCTCGTCCAAAATATCAACCATCAATGTTTCTCCTGCACCAACGGGGATGCAAGATATCTGTGTGGAAGTTCTTTTAGAGGGGATGGCTTCGTAGGAGATATGTTCGTCAATGTACGAGAATGAAATCTTCCTACTGGGCGTGTCCATAACTGCTCCAGCAGTAGCCATGAACGGTCTTCCAAGAATCAAAGGCGTGCTAGACCTTGCATGCATCTCCACAACCTGAAAATCAGTATGAACTAGACAGTCTCCTACCTTAACCATCAAGTCATGGATTGTACTGTATGGAACAGATGTGGAAGAGTTCGCGAATATGAGAGGCATCTGAGTAGATCGTATGTCATCGATCTTAAGCTTCTCTGCAAGTGCCTTCGATATGACATTCACGCTAGACCCTGAATCAACCAATGATTCCTTGATTTCAACTCCAGAGATGGAGCATGGAACTGAAAATTTCTCTGGGTCTTCCCTCTTAGTCAACCGCTTCAGTGGGGGAGGTGGACTTCTGACTTTGGCGAAAAGTGCCTTAATCTTGTCCTCAGTTTCTCTGCAATCCCGGAAGTGACTTAGCAGAGGGCGGTATTTTAGGGCTTCTTCAAAAGTATGTGTGAGTGGAATTCTTCGTACCATCTTCTCAAAGCCAAGCAGCTGCTTTGGAGAAATGGGATCTCTGAGGTGTTTAGGTGGTCGAGGATCTGGTTCCTTAGGCTTGTAGACACGTCCCTCAACTATCTCTGGTTCAGCCTCCGAGGGGTGTCGATCGATACAGTTTTGGTGTCGATCGACACAAGGTTCATGTGTCGGTTCTTCAAGTTGGTATCGATCGATATCAGCAGTGGTATCGATCGATACTGACGAATCAGGTTCGGAATCACATTCTATAAGGTTTTCGAGATTTCCAGCACCTCTCAGGGTGATTGCATTGACGTATTCGTTATGTGCTTGAGTCGCCTTTCCTTTCACAGCAGCTGCAGTTTGAGCCACTTGTGTTTCCAGCATCTTCTAAAGAGTATCGAACGCGTCGATCCTTCCACTCAGATCTTTGTACACAGCATATATCTTTCCGTTGAGATTCACTGTGAGTTGTTGTTGTCCTTGAATCAGTTGTTCAAACATAGACTCGATCTTGCTATCTGGGAGCTTAGCAGATACAGGCTGATAAAATGAATTTCCATAGTTCCTGACATACCCACTGTTCTGAGATGGTTTCTGGCCAAACTGATTCGACCCTCCTTGCTACGGGTTGTTGTTGAAGTTTCGGTTGTTGTTGAATTGATTTCTCTGATCCTGAAAACCAGAACCACCAATGTAGTTAACATCCTCTACTTCATCCTCGTTGAATACCTCGACATCTTCAGCAAAGTGAACAGCGTTTTGTGTCTTGCCCATCAGAAGACTGTGCATGGAATCCAACTTAGCTTGAAAATCAGCGATCTGTGAACCATCCACTTTACCAGCTAGCTTTTTCCGCTCAAAATCAGCATTCTTGGTGCTATTGCTAGACGCCAAGTTCTCAATCAGGACATAGGCTTCATCAGGATACCTGGTGTTGAAGTTTCCATTGCTCGAAGCATCCAAAGTCATTTGGTACCTCCAATCAAGTTCTCTAAAGAAGAACTCCATCAGCTGAACATCAGAGTATCCATGATGTGGACAGTCTCTCTGATATGATTTGAACCTCGTCCTAGCAGCCTTGAACGCTTCAGTAGGTCCTTGAGAAAATTGGGAGATCTTGTTCCTCAAATCCTCGGATCTTGCATCATCATAGAAGTTGGTCAGGAAAGCAGTCTTAGTTTCCTCCCAGTTAGTCAGTGATCTAGGAGGTAACTGTTTCAGCCAGTAGGTTGCTTCCCCACCAAGAGAGTATGGGAAAAGCTTGCAGAAAAGGTAGTCATAAGAGACTCCATTGCTCTTGATGCTAGCGACCAAATCCTCGAATCTCTCAACATGATCTATGGGATGCTCTCTGGAAAGACCATGAAAAGGGTGCTGTCCCACAAGAGTGTAGTATGCAGGTTTCAGCTCAAAGTCATTCCTTGGAAAAGCAGGAGGACGGATCGCAGAGCGATTTGCGTAAAACTGGTCAGGTCTATTGCACTCACCAATTGTCCTACCACGATTAACCACACCGTTCCCAGCATTCACTGCGTTCGCGTTCCCAGCGGCATTCCCAGCGACAACTGGAGCAGGTGGAATGACGGCGAAGGCTTCGGTTCGTATTGGGGAGGAGGCAAAGGGGTTAGGTTCGAAGGTTTCATCAAACCTGAAGACCGGTTCAGCAAAAAAAAATTAGTCAATTTATGAGAATTATGAGTTGGAATTGTCAGGGTCTCGGGAATAAGTACACAATAGGTTATCTAAGGGAGGTTTGGAAGAAACATAAACCAGAGTTTTTATTTCTTTCAGAAACCAAGCAAGAATTTTCTTTTATGCAAAAATTTGAATTTCATTTCGGCTATAATAAATTGTACACGGTCGAACCGCGTGGTGCGAGTGGTGGACTCGCTTTATTTTATGATGATTCATTGGATGTTAATGTTTTATTCTCAACTAATCGGATAATTGATATTGAGGCAAAAATACAAGGAAAAAAGGTCTTCTTATCATTTATTTATGGTGACCCGGTACCAAAATTTCGAGATCACGTTTGGGAACGTTTAACACGGACAAGTTTATCCCGATTGGAACCGTGGTTTATAATTGGTGACTTAAATGAAATCACGGGAAATAATGAAAAGCAAGGAGGCAATTTAAGGCATGCATCCTCTTTTATATCATTTAATCTCATGATACAACATTGCGGTTTTTTGGAATTTCAGTGTTACTATAATACCATGTCCTGGAGGGGAAGACGAAACTCGAAAATTGTTCGGTGTCGTCTGGACAGGGCCTTAGCTAACGAAGATTGGCATGATATTTTTTCACATTCATATGTAGAATATTTAGCAATGATTGGGTCAGACCATAGACCAATTGTTCCTACTATAGAGGATAAAATCCCCCGGAAACGGGGCCAGTTTCGGTTTGATAAACGGTGGATTGGACGGGACGTCTTAATGGAAACAATTTCAAAGGGCTGGGAAATTAATCCAGGCGGAAATCGGACATCCTTTATAGAAAAGATAACGAATTGTCGGTGAGAAATTTCAAAATGGAGGAAAAATAATTTACCATACAGCAAGGAGAAAATTAGGGATTTACAACAAGCGTTAGAGGAGGTCCAGAATGATGATAATAGCACCCACGAGGAACTGATGGATATTACACGAAAACTTCGAGGAATTATTCACCTCAACTTCTCCGACGGAATTTGAGAACGTGCTAAGCGATATTCCGGCTCTAGTTTCGGAACATAATAATGCTATGCTCACGGCAATGGCCACATAAGAGGAAGTTCGCAGAGCTCTTTTTATGATGTGATACATGGATT
The DNA here is from genome assembly GCA_002933935.1 of Eutrema yunnanense. Classification (NCBI taxonomy): domain Eukaryota; kingdom Viridiplantae; phylum Streptophyta; class Magnoliopsida; order Brassicales; family Brassicaceae; genus Eutrema; species Eutrema yunnanense. The sequence continues at coordinate 439,739 of PKML01012401.1, read as the reverse complement.
TTTACCTATATCAATTACCTAAAATGCCTATTGAGCATAAAAGGATAGAACCAAGGGTTAAGTTTCAAGCACTAGGAATACATACTACTAAGTGAGTTAAGCAAGCAAATAGGGGTTTGTGATTAAGAAGCTAAAATGAAAACAAAACAAGCTAAAGCAATAAACAAGTGATGCAATTCAATGAACAAAAATGAATCCAAGGATAGGGTTATTGAAATAGAGTGATAAACGAGGTTATAAATTAAAATTATATCAAACGAGGTTATAAATTTTAAAATGTTATTTTAAGTATTTGTATTTTATACGCTTTTAGTCTCGTTTAATGTTTTGGTTCGTCACTAATAATTTAATTAAATATATTCAATATTTGTATTTTTCTAAGTTTTTATATACTTGTTTTAGGCATAACCTACATACTATTTTCCTTATATTTATGGTTAAAATACATTATACTTGCCATCATTTTTAAGACAGTAAATGTACCGTCTTTCTTTGTGTATGTGATGTCAACATTGTTTGATGATATTTTTTTGTGCCACAATTGTTTTTCATTTTTTTTACTTTGTTTATATTGATTACACATTAATAGTACATGGATAATAAGAAATTGGAACTAATCAACATACGAAATACCAAAATAGCTTGATATATGTTTTGATTTGATTCACTTTTGCTAAAATATATCTTTTTAAAAAATTGCATGATCTCAAGTTTAAGAATCCAAAGACGACAAAAAGTTGTTTTAGAAATCCTAGCAAATTCTTAGTGAAAATCGGCCATGAACCCTAGAGATTACCCGTTACCCAACGCTTTGTTTAAATTGTTTATAACCTCGTTTTAATTATTTTCTTAGCTTACTTGCTGTTTTATTTCATCGCTTAATTTAGTTTAATTTTCTAGCTATAATCGTGACAAACAAAACCCATAAAATTTTATTTACGTCTAGACACAACTTAGAAATCGACAACGATCACCCCGTGGATTTGATCCATAAATACTACTGTGTTTGATGTGCACTTGTAACCTAGCTAAAGGGTAAAACTCGTGTCATGAGAAATCCCGACGCATTAAGTTTTTGGCACCGTTGCCACCGGGGATTGTTTTGCTTGTTTGATATCGTATTCTAATTTCTGCTCTAGACATTTTTGATTTTCAAGATCTTTGTTGCTCTTTTAACATTCTCCTCTATATTTGTCTTTTGTTCTTAGGTGAATGAACACTAGAAGAACTCCTAGAGAAACCGTACCACAACTAGACGATATCGACTGACACGAGAGAGAACTCCGAACGCTAAGGATGGCCGAAAACAACCATCCGGAAGATCAACTAAACCGTGATCACCTTGATCACGAGGATGAGCTTGATGTTTCAGATCACGAAGATGACCAAGAGGTTGTCCATGGTGCTAATGACCAGCCACTTATCGATCCCGAAGAAAACCAAAACCAAAACCAAAATGGTAAAAATCCGAGGCGACAACTTTCTGTCGATCGTGATGCACCAAGGAACGATGCTCAAGCTAATGCATTGATTCCTCCTAATGGCGAGAACGCCAACCGTCCTGTCTTACCGAAATATCAACTTTGCTCAACACTTTCTATCGAGGTCTATTACCGAAATATCAACTTTCTCTCGACACGGCTAGTAATGGAGACTTTTCGACAAAGACCATAAACCAAGGAAGAGCTCTCATCAAAAATATTGCTATGGCTAATAGCAACAACTCTCTCGACTACGATAGATCGACTAGATCGAACGTATCGGAATCCAAGGAGATAGCCGAGCTAAAGAACATGATTAATCAACTTCTCAAGAACCAATATCGCCAAGTGCATACTTGTGAAACTACCAATGGAGGCGAGGATGATGCTTACTATGAACCCAACAACAAAGGTTCATATTTTCAAGAAGAAGAAGTTAACTACGTCGGAGCACAAAATTCTTACCAAAGCCGCTTCAACAATGGTTTCAACAACAACTTCCGCAACGCCTACTTCAATAATCTCTCGTATCGAAACTCAAACGTGGAGAACTCTCAAGACCAGCTCTACTCTCAATAATCCAAGCCATACCACAACCGGTTCCAAAACGGGAAGTATGGCGGAAATGGGAACTTCCAACCGAAATCGTCTTTCAACGCTCAAGCCGCTCCATAAAATAACTCAAAGACGCAGCAACAAGGCATGTCTAACAACCAACTTGATGCCCAAATAGCGAATCTCGAGCAATCGATTCAACTACTAACTCAAAGCAACTAGAAGACGATGAAATAGTTCAACGTCAAAGTCGACTGTATGTACAACGACTTGAATGGGAAGTTCGAATCTCTTTCGACCCATGTCAAGAAGTTGGATATGCAAGTCTCTCAAAAGTCGATTCTCCCTAAAGGAAGAGAGAAAGATGAGTTGACTAAACCGGAGCCCCCAAAGGTAAGTCAACCTTTTATTTCTAAACCATTTGCAAAAATCAGGATCACCATTCCACCCGACATAAGAGACACCAAAGAAGAACGAGTGGAAGGAATGATAGAGAAGACGAGACAAATTCTTCAAAACGCAAAAATTCCGAGGAAACGCTGAAAGAAGAAGGTGATACCAAAGATAGGCGAATCACATCACAAACTCGATGACACCCAAGGAACATTTGTTCCTGGGGCATCTACTGCTCACGCCTAGTCCCACCAAGAAGTCGAGCTAATGACTCTAACCAAAGCGTTTAATGGGAGGCAACCCATTTGGTATGTTTTTCTTTTTATTTTATCGTTATTTTTTTATTAACTTTTTTCTTTTTAGGATTTTAGGATTTTAGGATTTATATAAAAGCACAAAACCCCAAAAACATTGAAAAAATCAGAAAACACAAAAAATGAAGAAGTCGGTCGAAACGAATCGCGAAAAGCCAAAGGAACGAGGAAAAAAACACTCCCGAGGCGAAGCCACTTGGCCGCTCCTGGAACAGCCCGACCCGCGGCGAAGAAGCAATCGACCGCGAGAGGAAGAAGCCGACCTGCGGCGAAGAGGTGTTTTCCACGGTCGCGTAGGCTGACCCGCGGCCAGACACATTACGAACTGAAACACGTCCCGACGTTTCCCAAACCATTCCAAACCCGAACCGTGCAATCCCGAACTGTTCCCGACATGAAATTGAACCAGTCCGGTTTAATTTTCGTGTCCCGCTAAGGTAAGTTCCAAAAAAATAAAAGTTTTTGAAAAACAGAAAACTTCTTTTTTTTTGCAATAAAACAACTTTTCAAATACAAAAAACAAAAATCTAGATTAAAAGCTCTCCTTCTTCTTCTCTTCCAAAAGACTTGGAGATTTTGAACAAGAACAAGAGAGGTGATACAAGCGTGTAATACGCTTACACGAAGAGCATCACCAGTTCGATGGTAACAAGCCCGACTCAGAGACAAATGACTCAGGCGACGCCTAGCCATGCACATCACCTCCACGGTTCAATCGAACCATCTATTTATTTGCAATTTTACTTTTATGTATTTTCCATCCTTTCACCAACTTTTTCACACTAGGGACAGTGTGATTTAAGTCTGGGGGAGGATGTTTATCCGTTGATAATTTTTTTTTTTTTTTTGAATTTATCTACTTGTTTTTCTTTTGCATTTTAAACTATTCGTGTAATCTTTATTAAATATTTTTCAGGAACATAAGAACAAAATCTATGATGATTTTGACATGTGTGCTTCTACGCTATTTCCTCGTGCCAGCTCTTTTCTGGTTTGGTACTAGAGTAGGCGGTAGCTAGAGTGCTTGCAATGCAACATCCCCAGAGGATTTCGATCCATAGAGATTCTTTCCGACAGAATATACTACCTCACTTTATTTGAATATATATTTAATTTTTTCATCAATTGTTTTAGGCGAGACAACAAATCATACATATAGGACATCTTCTTCGTTTTTACCATTCTTCGTTGTCCTAGATGGCCAGTTCACCTTTAGCTGGTACCCTACCCCGAACTTTAACCATTTCATTTTCAAACCTCATGCATTCTTCTCTTGTTGTCTTATGTGCAGACATGTGCAAAAATGCCAGAGAGGGAGGAACGACACAGTTTTCAGTCACTTGAGAAAACAGAAGACGAGATGGATTCGGTTATGGAGGTATCAACAAATCAAGCTTAAAAGTTGATTTGAAAATCTTTTATCACTGATAATTTTCGTCCTCCATAAAACTCCCGTTCTAAAGGCGTTTTCCATTTAAAAAAAAAGGAGTAAAAAAAAAATATATATATATATATATTTATATATATTGAAAGAAAATGAAATAAAAGCCTAAGAATCTTAAGGTAGTTGATAATTTTATACCAAGGAAACCATGTTTCGTATGTGAGTAGTAAGAGGCCATTCGAATCGTTTCCCGGAGAAAAATCTAAGTCCGGGAGAATGGCAGAAAAGTTCTGTCAAAGACAGAAAAGTACCGGAGAAGAAAGAATTCGCTACTACACTTATGAGTGTAGGACATGATTGGAAATTGTGGATATCAACAGCTCCACCCTCTCTTGCTGTTTTGCATAATATATAGCATCCTTAGGCGGAAATACGGTAACCCAAAACACTTTTAACCTCACCTCTAAAAAGCCCTTAATGCCTAGCCTCGATTGTCTTGGTAGTATTTTTGATGAAAATCACGCAATCTTTTAATGAATGTTAAGAGCTAGTTGACTGAAGGTTAGGATTTAAGTGGTTAGATTTTCGAATGATGGATACCGTGGATTATCGTTGCATTACTTTTAGTGAGAATTTTCTAGACTAAGTCTGATTGATGCATTACGTTGGTAATAGTTTAGAAGGACGGACAATGAAATTTTTGTTAGTTCCTACGTTTTCAAAACTTCTTTCCTAGTTTAGATTTCTATTTTTTTTAGGACAAACAAAGATCTAAGTCTGGGGGAGTTGATAACACCGATTTTTGACCATTTTTATGGATCATTTTAATATCTTTTGCAGGTGTTTTAACTCCATTTTCAATGGTTTTCAAGTGATTTCCATGTTTTAGAGTTTTGAAAGACATTTCAGGTAACTTGGGATAAAATAGTGCATTTCAGAACAAAAGTACGTTTTTGCCATCAAAGAAGACCTTCTCTGTGTGGTCATCACCAAATTTGGACACAACAAAGTATATACAACCAGCTTTCAAATGCAATTGGATTGGAGACGATCCAATTGTTGGATCCTTAAATACACCCAAAGCAATGAAGGCAGACAAAGTTGCCTCGAAGAAGCTCACTGCGGCAAGCCAAGCTCGACCCGCGGCCAACTACCTTTCCGCCGCGGCAACTCACTGCTCGACGAAAACAAGTCTTTTCTTCATCCAAGGCCAAAACTGTATTTTCACATCAAACACTACAAGAAAACAGGGGTATTTCCGACGGAAATTCCGACGGCCATAATTCCGTCGGAAATTTCCGACGGATTTCCGACGGCTTTCCGACGAACTTTTCATCCGTCGAAAATCCGTAGGAAATCCGTCGGAAAAGTTAACCGTCGGACACTTTTCGACAGATTTTCGACGACTTTCCGAGCAATTCTGATGTTGCCGACATACTGCCGACGGATTTCCGACGACACCCATCCGTCGGACGTTTCCGACGGATTTCCGACGGAGTTCCGACGGATGGTGTCTTTGCCGACATGGTTGCCGACATCAATAATATCTACTTTAGATCCGTCGGAAAGTCGTCGGAAATCCGTCGGAAAATACACAAAATTTTCCCTATAAAAACGTATCCACGCTTCATTTATAATCACAACAAAAAAAAATCTCTCTTATCTAATTCCTTACGAAAATGTCTTCTTCAAATCCTTATAATTATTTTCGATCATGGATGGACAAGCCTCATCAAATTCCGGATACGGGCCTAGTTACGGAGGAATTCAAAGAAGGTCTACAGGAATTCATGGCATTTGCGGGTATGCAGAAGAAAGCAAAAAAAACCGGTAAAATCTATTGCCCTTGTACCAATTGTGGGAATCGTAGATTTATCGTGATAGATGAAGTATGGTCACACTTGTATTGTCATGGGTTTATGCCGGGTTACAAGATTTGGTATTATCATGGAGAAAATGATACAATGGTGGATAATTATGCTAGTACTAGTGAACATTATATTGGGGATAACACTAACTTAGAAGAACCCGCAATGGAAGTACAAAGTACTGTAGGTCATGTTCAGATGGTGAACGATGCATTTCGTGAAAGTATACCATCGGTTGCTGAGTATGGAGATAGAGAAGAAGAACCTAACTTAGAAGCTCGGAGATTCTTTGATATGTTAGACGCTGCTAAACATCCGTTATATGATGGGTGTAGAGGTGAACATTCCCCTTTATCAACTGCAACAAGGATGATGGGTATAAAGACGGATTTCAATTTGAGTGAGGAGTGCGTGGATGCAATCGCTGATTTTGTGAAAGAAATTTTGCCAGAAGATAATCTTGCACCGGCATCATACTATGAGATACAGAAACTTGTTCAAGGTCTAGGATTGTCGTATCAGATGATAGATGTATGCATAGACAACTGTATGCTCTACTGGAGAGAGGACGCAGACCGTACGACATGCCGTTTTTGTCGCAAACCTCGGTATAAGGAAACAGGTGGAAGAGTGCCAGTGCCATATAAACGGATGTGGTATTTACCGTTAATAGAGAGATTGAAGAGGTTATATCAGTCAGAGCGCACAGCGGGAGCAATGAGATGGCATGCAGAGCATACAACAGATGGACAAATCGCCCATCCGTCAGACGCAGGAGCATGGAAACATTTTCAATCCATTTATCCCAGCTTTGCGTTTGAGGCGAGGAACGTATACCTTGGATTATGTACCGATGGTTTCAGCCCTTTTGGGAAGCACGGCAGAAAATATTCTTTGTGGCCAGTAATTGTAACACCTTACAATTTGCCGCCATCTTTGTGCATGCGAAGGGAGTTCTTGTTCCTTAGCATTCTCGTTCCTGGACCAGAGCATCCGAAGAGATCACTTGATGTGTTTTTGCAACCATTGATTTATGAGCTGCGAATGTTATGGGATGAAGGTATTGAAGCGTTTGATGTTTCTTGTCACCAAAATTTCATCATGCGGTCGGTACTTTTGTGGACTATTAGCGATTTTCCAGCATATGGCATGTTATCAGGATGGACAACGCACGGAAGGTTATCATGCCCGTACTGTCAAGATAACACTGATGCGTTCCAATTGAAGCACGGACGGAAAACGTCTTGGTTTGATTGTCATAGGCGATACCTACCTAGCGATCATCCTTATCGTCGGAGCACCACATTGTTTAGGAAGAACCGGAAAGTATTTGATGGTCCACCTCCTGAGTTAGATGGTGAGTATTTGTTGACTCAGTTCAGAGATTTTGGTGCAGAGAGGACCGTTGATTGTGGTGGTAACGGGCATCATCCTGTTGATGGTTGTGGCAACGTTCATAATTGGCACAAGAGGAGCATTTTCTGGGATTTGCCTTATTGGAAGAACCATCTTTTGAGGCATAATCTGGATGTCATGCACATTGAGAAGAATTTTTTCGACAACATTATGAACACCGTTCTCAATGTCAAAGGGAAGACGAAGGACAATCTGAAGTCTAGATTGGACTTGCCAGACATTTGTTCTCGTAGAGCACTACATGTGACAGGGAACGGGAAGCCTCCGGTCCCGGCTTTTCGTTTCGATGAACCTTCAAAGGCCGAGTTTTTTGACTGGATTACCGAAAGTGTTAGATTCCCGGACGGATACGCATCTAACCTTCGGAACTGCGTTGATCATGGAGAAGGGAAGTTCACTGGGATGAAGAGTCATGATTGTCATGTGGTGATGCAGCGCCTCCTTCCATTTGCATTTGCATGTCTTCTACCACGTAATGTCCACGAAGCAATTGCAGGTACAATCATGAAATTATTTATTTACTACTTTATACAATATATACTTCATTATTTAATTATTCAATTGTTATCCATATTTTGCAGGGATTGGTGCTTTTTTCCGAGATATATGTTCTCGCTCTCTTACATCAGACGGTATCCGCAATCTTGGGGCGAATATACCTGTAATCCTTTGCAATTTGGAGAAGATATTTCCTCCTTCATTCTTTGATGTTATGGAACATCTAACAATTCATCTCCCTCGAGAAGCAGAGCTTGGGGGCCCGGTTCAGTACCGTTGGATGTATCCTTTCGAACGGTATATGTTACATCTAAAGAAGAAGGTGAAAAATTTGAGTAGAGTGGAGGGTTCTATCGTCGCACAGACCATCAATGAAGAAACCTCACATTTTGCCGAGTCCTACTTTCCATCACAAGTCAAAACAAAGAGTCGTAGAGCAGCTCGACATGATGACGGAGGCGTCCTACCTTTCTATCCGGTCGATGTACCTCATATATTTTTAGAGATTGGACGACTTAGTGGAAAAGGCAAGAAGAGGAGACTTTCACCACAAGAGCGAGAGCATTTGCATATGTATATTCTCACAAACTGCGACGGAGTTGATGAATATGAGAGGTATTATATTGAACTTAATTTTTAATTACTTATTGGGTTCTTGATTATATATATATGTACTAACGTGATAATTGCTTCAATCTCACAGGATGTATATGGCTTATCAACGTTTTGCATTTCCTGACAAAACAGAGGACGAGCTAATCGAGCTCAAACAGGAAGAGTTCGGACGTTGGTTAAGAGATTATGTAAGTCTTTTAATTGTCTTGTTTTTAGCAATCATCATATGTAATGAAAGATTTAATTATTTGATGTTTTTTTATTTTAATTGTGCAGGTGACGACAGAGAAGGCTAATGGACAAACATTTCCCACGTGGTTAGAAGAAATTGTGAGATTTCCACTAGCAACCGTGCAGTCACATGTGATGTATAGCACACGGGGGTACGCTTTTAAGATTCTTCGGGATGATAGGAGTGCGACAACTTCAGATTACGGTGTATCAACTCAGTCAGGTGATCTTGTATACTATGGTGTCGTACGTGAGATTTTCGATGTTCAGTACCCGGGAATGCTCGGTCTAAGATGTGTTGCATTTTTATGCGACTGGAACGACCCATTAGTAGGAAGCGGTGTGCGACACGACCAATTTGGTGTTACATCATTACATAGCAGAAGAAAACTCCAGAGATACGAGCCATTTGTACTTGCATCACAAGCAGACCAGGTTTGTTTTTCTTTTACGTTAATTTTTAATTTAGTTTTGTTGCATTCCCGTGGTTAAATTTGTACATGGTGTAGGTATGCTACATTCCCTATCCGCGGGTGACAAACAAGCAAGACCCGTGGGTTACAGTCACATCGATAAACCCGAGAGGTAGAGTTCATGGGATGTCTGATCATGAACCCCTCCAACAAAGCTCCGTAGGTTTGGGTTCAATCGAGCATTCCCTTGAGGTCGAACTTGTCGTTGATTTCACCATACAGGCAGACGATCGGGTATTTGAGGATTCAGAAGAAGAATTTGACGAATTTGGGGAACCTTCCGATTCAGGAGAATCAGATTACTCATCCTCAGATTGACAGTAGTTTTAATTATAAAATTTGCACCGTCAAATATGTACTTATATTTGAACTACAATTGTAATGTGCAATATATCAGTTATGTCGACGTTTTATAAACTTAGACATTTCATTAAGTTTAACAAAAGCGGAAAAACAAAAAAAATTATAAGTACATATTTATAGCCAAGGCATTCAGTTTTAGCCGAGGAGAAACTGAATCCGTCGGCTATAACCCAAACGAGGGATTCAGTTTTAGCCGAGGGGGACTCAATCCGTCGAAAATCCGTCGGAAATTCTGACGGATTTCCGACGGAATGAATCCCCCTCGGCTAAAAGTGAATGCCTCGGCTATAACCCAAACGAGGGATTCAGTTTTAGCCGAGGGGGACTCAATCCGTCGAAAATCCGTCGGAATTTCCGACGGATTTCCGACGGAATGAATCCCCCTCGGCTAAAACTGAATGCCTCGGTTATAACCCAAACTGAATGCCTCGGCTATAACATATTTGCAATATCCGTCGGAAATCCGTCGAAAATTTCCGACGGATTTCCGACGGATATATTCAAAAATCTTGTTTAGGGTATAGGGTATAGGTTTTTTTTTGTGGAAAATGTTTACAAATACTTGTATGATATACAATAGGTTAACCTTGTCATATTTGGAAAAATTGTGATATATAGAATTTATAAAATTTGATGGAAGTGTTTGTATAAGTTATAGTATAAGATATAGTTGATTTATGTGAAATAATATGTATTGATGTTGTATAATTTTTTTAATCATGCAAAACCTTTAATATTGATGAACTTAATATATATATTGATTGAAACATGTAAATTACATGTCCCTAAATCATATAAAAAACCCTAAACCCTAAACCCCAAATATACCCTATTTCCGTCGAAAATCCGTCGGAAATTTCCGACGGATTTCCGACGGATATTGCAAATATGACACGTGCCTGTTGACTGGCCAATCGACAAACATGCAAGGAATATACCTTATCTCACCAATCCGTCGGAAATCCGTCGGAAATTTCCGACGGATTTCCGACGGACTTTGATATTTTCGAGACCGCGGGAATATCAACCGCGTAAATGAAAGTTTTTTTCTGAATCCGACGGATTTCCGACGGATTTCCGACGGACATCGATATAAATCGAGAAAGCGTAAGTTTTTTCCTTATTTCTCTCTTCTGTCTCTCTCTCTTCCGACTCTTCTTCTCCCTCTTCTCTCTTCTTCTTCCTCACCGAAAATCTCTTTTCTCTTCTTCTTCTTTTCAATTTCGGTATTCTCCTTCAATTCTTCACTCTTCTTCATCAATTCCTCAACTTTATCATCTCCAAACCATGTAAGTTTCAACAAATTTCTTTAATTTTTTTAGATCTTGTTAGTTTTAGGGAATATATTAGTTAGGTTATTAGAATTCTATTTATGAAATTATTGTTAGGTGGTTAGAATAGAGTTTGTTATGTAGAATAATATTAGTGTTAGGGTTTATGTGTTTAGATTGTTGATTTAGAATTGTTAGATCTAGAAAACAAATTTTTGATTTTTTAAAAACGTTTTTAGATCTTGTTTGATTTTCTAAAAATATGTTAAAAACGTTTGTAGATCTTGTTTGAATTTAAAAAAATATTTGTATGTATTAAAATCGTTTTTACAATATTTGTATATATTAAATACGTTATTAATATAATTTTTAAGAAATAAAAACGTTTTTAATACTAATAAATACGTTTTTATAATATTTGTGTATATTAAAATCGTTTATAATATTTTTTAACTAATAAAAACGTTTTTAAAATAATTCTATATATTAAAGTTGATGTATAAAATATTGTTTTGTAATAAAAACGTTTTTCAAATATTTTTGTAGTCATAAAATCGTTTTTAATATATTTTTTTCGTTATAAAACGTTTTTCAAATATTTTGCAAATAAATCTTTCATTACAAATAAAACGTTTTACTAATAAAAACGTTTTTCAAATATTTGTATATCAAATATTTTTCCAAATTTTTGAATTTTTTGAAAAATTTGAATTTTTTGGAAAATTTGAATTTTCCGAAAAATTTGAATTTTTTCTAAATTTTTTTCCTGAAATTTTTAAATTTTTGGTAACATTTGAAATTTTTTTTTATTTACTAACGATTTTACCGTTTTCCGCAGGGATCACGACGACGTACTTCAGTTGGGAGGCGGCAACCAAGGACGCCGTTCTCGGGGTTCTCGGTGTACGCCTCCGGGACCAACGAGCTCGGGAACTCACATCCCGGATTCCCAGCAATCCGCTGCTCGAAGCACCATTCGGATCGAAGAGCTAGTCCAGCAGCCTAACCGGGGCCATTGCATACGACTCGACCCGAAGTTTGAGGACGGGACTTGGTAAGATAATTTTTGTACATTATTTCAATTTATTTAGATTTTTAAACTTAATAAATTTATATTTTTTCATAATGTTTTCAGGTTTAAGCTGTCGACTCAGATCACCAAGGCGATATTACGGATGCTCCACAACATGTTGGACAAACCGTACGAGAAGTATTCGGACATGCCTACCGACGAGAAAGACGTGTGGCACCGGACTTTCGCGGTAAGTTATTGATTTCTTTTTTATTTTTAATAAAATTTTGTCAATTTTTTTAAATGTAACATATATTTTTTTTAAATTGTAGCAAGAGTTCACGTGGGACTCTCATTATACGACCAAAGTCATTGACACATTCGACAAGTATGCGGCAAACTCGTACTCGAAGCACATGTACGAGTGGAAGCAGAAGTGGAAGCACAACAAAGACAAGCCGAAGGATCTTGACGACGACGTCTGGAAGGGTTTCTGTGAGTATTGGAGTAGGCCTGCGACAAAAAAGACCTCCGACCAACAGTCGAAGAACCGAAATAGCCAACGAGGCGGGAAAGGGGTCTACATCCACAACGGGGGCGCAAAGACCATCGAACGGGAAGCGAGGGAAATGGTAAGTTTAATTTCAATTTTTTATTACTAATTATGTTTTTTATATTTATTTAACTTAACAAATTTTCCCAGGCGCTAGAATCTGGTTCTGAACCCGATTATCTTAAACTCATCGAGCATAGACACACCAACAAGAAAACCGGTCAGATACAAGACTTGGGGATGCGGGATGTTGTCGAGAAGAGCAAGAAGACGAAGCTGGACCGTGAAGTATCAATATCGCAGCTCACTATCGACGGATCGACGTCTTCGAACTCTTTATCCCGGGAAGAGATAAACCAGATTGTACTTGAGGTAAGTTTTAATTTCATTTCGTTTTCTTTTTTATTTTTGTTATTTAATTATTAACGGTTATAATTTTTCGCAGCAAACCCGGCAAGTGAAAGGTCGATTCGCTGGGTTAGGCACCCTTCCGACCCAGGAATCTTCTTCTTCGCTTCCTCGTTATCCTTCGGAGTACCGGGTAGAAATCGAGAAGCTCACCCAAACGGTTAAAGACCGTGACCAGCAGGTCGAAGAGCTACGGACGGAGCAACGGTCTACCAACAAGAAGCTCTCCTCGTTGGAGAAGATGATGCAGAAATGTTTCCCGCAAATGTTTCGGGATAATAATCCCGACGACGACTCCGAGGACACTCCAACCGCTTAAATATTTGAATTTTAATGTTTTTTTTATTTGGAACAATTTTTTTTAATGTGTAATGAATTTGTTTAATTTTGTTTAATGAATTTAAATATATATTATTTATATTTTTATTTTATATTATTAATTTATATTTTTAATTTATAAATTAAAAATTAAAAAAAAAAATTAAATAAAATTCAAAATATAATTTATTTTATAAACGTCGCAATTCCGTCGGAAATCCGTCGGAATCAGTTACCGTCGTAAATCCGTCGGAACTTATTTCCGACAGAGAACCGACGGACTTCCGAGACAACTTCCGATCAATTATCCGTCGAAATACCGTCGGAAATAGTTCCGACGGATTTCCGACGGGAACTATTTCCGACGGATTTCCGACGGACTTCCGACCATTTATTCCGAGCACTTATCCGTCGGAAATTCTGTCGGTAATATAACCGTCGGAATTCCGTCGGAATAATCCGACGACCAACCGACGGATCATCCGTCGGAAATGCCGTCGGAAAGAGTGCCGTCGGTCTTCCGTCGGGAATTACCGACGGATTTCCGACGACCACAATCCGTCAAAAAATTCCGACGGCTTTCCGACGGAAGCCACATTTCCGACGAACTGTAACCGACGGCTTAAATTCGTCGGAAATACACCTGTTTTCTTGTAGTGAAACCCTAAACGAAGTGAAGACCATATATACTTGTTTTTAGGTCTTTTAGACAAAGACACATATTTCTTTAGTTTTTCCATTTAGATAAAAGAATTCAATCATAAAAGGAAAACAATTCTAATTTCTCACCTCTATATAAACCACAATTTAGTAATATGTCAATTACACACCAAAAAAAATAAAAGTCCAATAATCGTATCCAAATTTATTTACTGCATCTCTTCACCAAATTTTTCTTTCAAGGTATATATTTATTTCATCGTAAAATTTGTTTCTAAATTTATGTATCATATATTTTCACGGGTGATTTAATTTTGTTTTTCATTTTTTTCACGGGTTATAAAATATTAAATTACAAACCCGCATATATGCGAGTACTTATCTAGTTAAGTAAATAAGAGGGCTACACATTAGTTTCACTGAATTCTTAGTGGTCATTGTAACTAAATTCTTCGAAATCTCAAAATCGAAGACCAAAATCAGATTTCTCTTTTCAAAATTGACAATAGGCCTGGGCATTCGGATATTTGGGTCGGTTTCGGATCTTCCGGGTAGAATAATTTTGGACCCATATAGGAACCGATAGGGTTTTGGGTTGGTTTCGGTTCGGTTCGGAGATATAAGAACCGGTAAAAACCCAAAAAAAACATAGCTTAATCGGTTCGGGTATTTATGTCAAGAAACCTAGTTTGGTATAAAGGTTTTCTTATTGATTAAAGTCTTAAGGCTTTTCCTTATATACACAATGAATAACCTAATTACAATATGTAAGGCTTAAACTATACAAGACTAATCACACTTAAGTCCATATATGGCCCAATACCCCTCTCAAATTGGAGTATGGAGATCACAAATACCCAACTTGGACCTAAATGCTTCGAACTCTTTCCGTCCAAGCGCCTTGGTGAAGATATCGGCAAGTTGTGATTTTGTCGATACATGAACAGTTGAGAGTACACCACGAACAATCTCATCGCGAATGAAATGACAATCCGATTCAACATGTTTAGTACGTTCATGAAAAACCGGATTAGCACTTAGATGAATCGCGGATTGACTATCACAATGCAATGGAATCGTATAAAAACAATCAACACCAAGTGTGCCCAACATTTCGCGAAGCCACAAATTTTCATTGACTGTGTCTGCCATGGCGCGATACTCAGCCTCTGCCGAAGAGCGGGAAACCACTTTTTGCTTCCTCGTCTTTCATGATATAGGCGAACCACCCAATTGAATGAACCAGGCCGTAAGTGATTTGCGAGACAAAGGGCAGCTTGCCCAATCGGAGTCACACCATGCCGTAAGACGTAAATCAGAATCGGCCCGTAGCAAAATACCCTGACCCTGATTGCTCTTGAGGTAAAGAACAACCCGCTCGGCAGCGGCCCAATGTTCAACGCGTGGAGCATGCATAAACTGGGACAGGATATGAATCGCGTAAGAGAGCTCCGGTCTAGTAACTCCGAGGTAGATTAAACGGCCAATAAGCCGAAGGTAGCGAGTTGGATCAGAAAGGAGCTCACCCGTAGCCAACGCCAAAGTGTGATTCTGCTCAATAGGATGTGAAGCAGGTTTTGCTCCAAGAAATCCCATCTCCGAAATAATATTGAGAGTATACTTCATCTGACATAGATACATTCCTTGCGGTCCACGAGCAACCTCAATGCCCAAAAAATATTTCAAAATTCCAAGGTCTTTCATCCGAAAACACGAGCTCAGATATTGTTTGAAATCGTGAATAACAGAAGAAGAGCTCCCAGAGATAATCAAATCATCAACATAGACGAGTACATGTAATCGCATAGAACCATCTTCAAGAGTAAAGAAGGAGTAATTGGAGAGATTTTGTATAAAACCGTATTCCTTGAGTGCACTCGAGAGCTTAGCAAACCAACAACGTGGAGCCTGTCGAAGTCCATAGAGAGATTTATGTAATCGACAGACCTGATTCTTGTCAGTGGTCTGAAATCCCGGAGGAGGACGAATGAACACTTCTTCATCCAGATCACCATGAAGAAATGTGTTGTGAACATCCATCTGGTGAACTTCCCAATCACGTGAGACCGAGACATCCAGAAAAGAACGCACAATAACCATTTTGCAAACAGGTACGAATGTCTCATCATAATCGAGTCCCTCAGTTTGGTTGTTACCGAGAACCACAAGACGAGCCTTGTACCGCTCAAGTGTACCATCAGAACGGTATTTTAGAGTGAATACCCACTTGCAGCCCAAAGCCTTCTTCCATGGAAGCAGAGTCTCGACAGTCCAAGTACCGCTTTCATCAAGTGCATCAATTTCGGTACGTGCTGCCTCTCGCCAATGTTCATCCTCAGAGGCCTCATTCCAAGTTCGTGGAATCGTTCCCGCCGATACCGCAGCAAGAAAAACTCGATGATGTTCTGAAAATCGAGAGCAATCAACATAGTCATCAAGTGGATACCATGAGGAATCCACAAAGTCACTGTCATATCCAAGATGCGTCGTATTGGTGACAAAATCGGGGAGCTTGACAGATTTGAATTTTGGATGACAACCTTTACCCATCGGAGTCTCCAAAGGTAAAGATTCATCAATCAATGAATCAGACGTACAAAAATCTGCAGTCACAGTAGTCGGAGACATCAGATTCGATAATGAAACCGGTGAGTCGGGAGCTGGTGTCGCAGGAGATGGATCAGTCAAATCGACAGGTTGAGCCATAGGAGGAGACACGATTTCAGCAGGTGACGGCGATGGGGAAGAAATGGCAACCAAAACATCGTCAATGTCGTCAGTAGGAGAGTGTGTCGGAGGAACCAGAGGTGCAGGCGGAGGTGAAAAAACATCTGTGATTGTCACAGCATACGGGAAACTTGTTTCACAAAAAATGACATCACGTGATGAAGATATAATGCCACTCTCCAAATCGTACACTTTCCAGCCCTTCTTGCCATACGGATACCCAATAAATACCGAACGCGATCCCCGTTCCTTAAATTTGTCACCACCATGTCGTTGAATGCAAACATAGCATAAACAACCAAAAACACGCATATGGTTTGGTGGAGGCGCACGATTATAGAGCATCTCAAACGGCGATTTCCCTTGAAGTACAGTTGTAGGTGTACGATTGATTAAATAACCATCCGTAAGAACACAAAAACTCCAAAACTCCACGGGAAGATTAGCTTGGAACCGAAGAGCGCGCGCCACGTTGAGGATGTGACGATGTTTTCGTTCAACCCTTCCATTTTATTGGGGAGTACCAACACAAGAAGTCTCATGAATGATCCCATTAGCTCGAAAATAGGATGAGAGACTTAAAAATTCAGATCATTATCACTATGAATCGTTTTTACTTTGCTCTCGAATTGTCTTTCAACCAAAGAAATAAAATTTCGTAGAGTAGTTGCAGTTTCAGATTTGTTGGGTAACAAATAAAGCCACATAGCTCGGGAATAATCGTCGACGATCGTGAGGAAATACCGAGAGCCGCCAAGAGATTCAGTCTGATATGGACCCCATAAATCGCAGTGAACGAGATCAAAAACAGCAGATGTTTTATTACTACTCAAAAGAAAAACTTCTCGTGTTTGCTTGGCACGAATACAAACGTCGCAAGACTTAAAATCAAAAACACAACTACGAATATCAGATAACTTCAGCATCTCCATCGCTTTAGAGGATGGATGTCCAAGACGTATATGCCACATGTCAGTCGGCTGTGTGTCTAAGACATGTGTCATTGACGCGATTGCAACTCCTCTACAGAAATAAAGCCCATTGCGCTGCTCACCCGCTCCAATCAGCATATGTGTGGTGCGGTCCTAAACGACACAAAGTTTGTCAGAAATCTAGAATATACAGCCACGATCTCGTGTTAATTGAGACACAGAGATAAGATGACATTGCAATCCATCAACGAAGAACACATTGAGCATCTGAAGCGAGGATCCAAGAGAAACTCTCCCTTGTTTCGTAGACACAGTGAACCGACCATCAGGTAATTTTATATTCATAGGTGCCATATCGCAAACATCCAGAATAAAATCAATACTACCATTCATATGATTGGAAGCACCTGTATCGATAATCCAAGATTCAACAAAAAACGTACCCGAAAGTCGATCATGAGAACCTGAATTTTGATAATTGAGCATTGTCACTAAACTCTTCCATTGCTGATCGTTAAGTCCTGAGAAACCGATGCGATCAGTATCATCTAGTGCACCATTGGTTGAGAAAGTCGGTCCGGACGTGGTCACCTGATTAGCCCGAGCTGGTTCAGTTTTTCTCGCAGACGGCGGAGCAGGCACCATCCGATTATCAGCCAGCGACGTTGCCGAAATTTCAGACGATGACCGAAGCTTCCTGCGAGGTCGATCCTTCCACCAAGGCGGATATCCAATTTTTCGAAAGCAATTTGCAGCAAGATGACCCATGCGACCGCAAAGAGAGCAAAGAGCATTTGGATCCCGAAGTTCAGCCTGTTGTCGAGGACGAACAATAGTTTGAACCGCAAAGCTTGCTCCTTCATGTCGTTCTTCCATCATTCGACCGGTACGCTTTGAATCTTCATCTTGGGCAACAACCTGATATGCTTCATCCAACGAAGGGAGAGGATCGCGAGATAACAAAGATGATTTTACAGCTCCGAAAACATATTCATCAAGACCCATCAAAAATTGATGGAGCTTATCTTCTTCACATTCCTTAGCGATTTCATCAGAAGTTTTAGCGCGTCGGAAATCTGCTAAACTTGTCCACAATTTTGTCAGCTTACCGTAATAAGCTTCCACGGCCAAACCTCTCTGTTGGCAAGTAGCGAGTTCCGTTTTGAGATGTTGAACTCGTTGGCCATTCTTCACAGAGAAACGTTTTTGGATGTGTGTCCAAAGGTCGTGAGCAATTTCGTGATGGGGCAAAGAGCTGCTAAGGTCGGGAATAATTGTAAGTTTTATCCAAGAGACCACCATAGCGTTGTTTACCAACCAATCCTCTAAATCTTTCGAATTGTCGTCCGGTTGAGGGATACTTCCATTCACAAAACCAAGTTTCTTCCTTGCCCGTAAAGCCAAACGAAGATTCAAGGCCCACTCATCATAGTTAGGACCTTGAAGTGGTGGTTGCGAGATGACAGATCCATGGTTATCACCTGAAGAGAGATCGTAAGGATCGATCCAACGGCGTGCCGTCTCAGGTCGAGACTTCGAATTCGGAGTAGAGGAGCCGTCTTTAACATGGCTAGTTTCATCAGCTGACATCTTCAATTAGAGTAGTGTTTTGACATAATGATCGAACAACTAAGGTCAATAGAAAGGAGAAAATTTGAAGATGAATTTGAGATAAATCGATAATAAAGTACGATTAACGGGAAGCAGAGAATCGTAAGGCCTAAAATTTTAGGTTTTGCTCTGATACCATGTCAAGAAACCTAGTTTGATATAAAAGTTTTCTTATTGATTAAAGTCTTAAGGCTTTGCCTTATATACACAATGAATAACCTAATTACAATATGTAAGGCTTAAACTATACAAGACTAATCACACTTAAGTCCATATATGGCACAATAATTTATTACCCGAAATGTCTAAAATATACCCGAAACTCCAAAAATATACCCGAAAATTCAAAAATATACCCGAAAACTCGAAAAAAAAACTAAAGAAAATATATCTGAAATGCCTAAAATATACCCGAAAACCCAAAAATATATCCGAAAAGTTAAGAAAAACTAAAGAAAATATACCCGTAATACCAAAAATATCCGAAAACCCGTAATATATTTAATTTTTTTGGATATATAATTATAATTTGGGTAACCGATCGGGTATCGGTTCGGTTTCGGGTATTATCCAATACCCACGGATATCAATGAGGAATAACCATCGGTATTTTGGGCATAACCGAAACCGATCGGTTCCAGTTATTTAGGGTCGGTTTGGGTTTTCCGTTCCGGCTTTTATGCCGAGGCCTGATTGACAACAACATCTTTGAACTTGTAAGAGAATTCACACCGAATACAAACACCAATAACAGTTTTATCTGCTTTGTAATTCTGTGAGTTTGGTTGCTCAGACTTTAGAAATCAGACAAGCCGACAGAAGTCATGTCCTGTCGTTCGGGTGTGTGACGTAGGCCTCGGCCCTCGGGTCGTTGGATTTTCAGATCTAAGCAAAAGCAAGCCGACAGAAGTCATGTCCTGTGCAATCGATCGTCGTCGACTCACAGTGGAGCGGCAAGCGTTGTGTAAAAACCAGCCCCACGTATGTTCATCTTCTTCTCGTCCTCTGTTGCCATTCTCTTCTTCCTCCTCCTTTGTCAAACTCTAATGAAATCTGTTTCCTTTGTTTTATGCTTTCGTTGCCAAGCCGGAGACTTGGTGAGATGGAACAAATAACCTTATGATTTAGGTGTCTTTCATCCCTGGCAAATCTGGGGTGAGGGTCTTTGTTTTTACTCAATTTGGTTGTTTTAATTTCGAGTTTTAGGGATTTATTTTTCTGTCATCTTGTTTGGCCACCAGCTTTAAACTTCGTACATATGCTTGTTTGGTAATTTAATTTGGATTTGAGGGTGACGTCGATGGGATTGTGCGATTAGTTAACCCGTGAAAGCATTGGGATTGTGGTTTCGATGTGAATATCTTTTTCACAGATATGCCTTATTCACGGTGTCTGATTATTGGCATATCGAGTGTTGCATATTCTTGTCATAATTCTGTGAGTTTTTGTTCTTCACCATCTATAATTGGCCCCTAAGTGTTTGTAAACATGTGAAGACACCAATCTTTATATCCTCTCATCGAATATATGAAAGTTTAACTCCAATTCATTATAACAAAATTACTTTAGAATGAGAGCATGAAGAAACATCATAGATAACCAAAAACTATGGTTTGGTTCTAATCTTTAAGAAAGATTAACTAATTCCGAACAAATTTTGCATCTCTAATTTTACTACACAAAACTTCAAAAAAGTTGCCAGAAGTTTGCCGTTTAATTACACCTAAACCGCAAATCAAACGGCAAATCCATAACCCAGAAATATCAATTTTCATGTGATTCCAAGCAGATCTGTAGAGAGAGAGAGAGAGCAATCCCAAATTTGAAACACCAATTTTATTCCATAAGACAATTTGGTTCTTAGGGTTTCGCTTAAAGAAAACATCGCAATATCCATCGTTGTCTCGAATCGTCATCAAACGATCAGATCAAACACGAAATCGGAAACACAAACACACAGATCCTCACAGCATAGTTACTTACATAACCAGAAATCGCAAGGGATTTGACCTTAGGAGACAACGCGGCCGACGACGGGATACTTAGCTTCGAATTTCTTCTCCCAGTCATTAAGAGTGTCGATCTCTTTCTCAGAGAGGCCTTCAAGAGAAGGAGAGACGTCTTCTTCGTTCTTGCTCATCTTACCCAGTGCTCTGCTCGCGTCTTTTCCGGCGAATATCGCGTAATCCCCTCCGGTTCCGTAGAAGGATTTTCCGGTGGTGACGTCGAATACTCGGCCCTTGATTGCGACGTAGATCGGCTTCGATTCGTCGGTGCCGTTGTACTGGCTAAGCTGCTCTGCGGTGAACTCCATTTCTCTTCTCACGCTTCTGAATCGAATGTTTCTGGAAAGAACCAAAGGATTTGAGAGATAATGGGGATCAATTGCTCAAAAACCCACAATTTCTTAAAAATTTCTCCCCAAATGTTTTTTTGTATTTTTAGTAACCATTTATTTTTAAATTGAAAATAAATGAAAAACCCAAAAAACCAAATGAAAAATCGAGAATTACAATCCAACCAGTTGGATCCGACCCAAACCCAACAATCCGATCCAAACCCACCCTAATTCAGTTTAATAAAAATTGAAAATCAAAGAAAAAAAACTACTACCAGACTTCCCCCTCACGGAGACCATCGCTATCCCTAACTCCCTCAAACTTCCGATCGATTCTATTCCGACAACCGAATCCGACAAGAGCGAGGCCGAGAACTCCCAACTCCGGTTCCCTCGCCGTTCTGGTCTTCGATTACGTCGATTCCTCGCCGGGAGAACTCTGAAATCCGCTCTCTCTACCCACACGATTCTTCATATCCAAACCGCAAGTTTCCTCTTCCCTTCATTCTTCCTCTCAAGCCTTGTTTTTGGTACTTAGACTTGTCAATAGGTCACAGAATCAAATGGTAGCTCTGATTCCTTAGTTTTCGATGGATCCCTAACTTCGTTTCGGTTTTGATATGGTATGTGGATGTGTTGTCGAATTAGTTTGGATTAGTTTAGACTCTTCACAAATGGTATGTGGATGTGTTGTCTAACTTATATCGGAATTGGTTGTTTTAGGAATGGCTCGTGTAAGGGTCGGTGGTAAGGAATTTGATTTCACGGGAGAGGATAAGTGTCCCGTAGAAGCAACTATAGAAGGAGAAGCAATAGATTGTCCTGAAACCGATCTGAAAGTGACGGTTAATGAAGGAGGAAGAGTTGCAAACATTGAAGAATGGGATAGAATCGGGCCAACAACATCTATGTCTTCATTGCTGGTATGTAAATTAGATTGAGAATGTTGCTAGTTAGGAGAAGTAGTTAGAAAATTAGGTGTGAAACTCGGGGTAACTGGAACATCTTAGGTTTGAAACTGTGATTTAGGGACAACTCTGGATAACTGGAACAACTGAGTTCAACTGTGGATAACTGATAATCATAAGTGTGGTTTTTTTTAATTTGCAGGACTACGATATTGATGATGATGATGAGAGCTAACCACAGCCGCCGAATAAAATGTTTTTTTGGTCCAAGCGAGTACACCAAGTCTTGCAAGGTCGGAAGTAGGTGTAAGCTGAAATCGACAGTGGAGTACATTGAGCATGGTTTTGATGACGAATTAGAATGATTTCAAAATCATTCTCAATTCAAGCATCTATTCCACATGCCTAAGGAGGCAAACCACATGCTTCAAGGCATGTGGATGCTTCTCCTTCGGACAACATCTACGGAGAAGGAGAGAGAGTGCTGGTTTGAGGTGAACGGAGTGCCTATCAGGTACTCTTTGAGAGAGCACGCCCTCCTTACTAGATTAGATTGCCACGATTACTCCAACAACTATAAGGCGTTGGGGAATTTGGAGTTTGCTGAGCGGATGTTTGGTAAAGACCCTAAGGTAACAATCGAAGATGTGGAGGAGAAGATTGAGGAACTTAAGAAGAAGACCGCATGAGTCAAGAACATGACCTCAACAGTGAGGAAGAGGAAGATTATGGCAGCCATGTTGAAGCTCACTATCTTGTATTTCTTATGCAAGGTAGTGAAAGCCAAGTCTAAGGTTAATGGTAACATAGATTCTTGGCTGATGAGTGTTGTTGATGATGTCCACGCTTGTGAGACATTTCCTTAGGGTCGTTTTACATTCGACGAGACTATAAAAGAGATCCGACGCTTTGTGAAAAGCTTCAAAGGCGTCGTGAAACCAAAACAACAATTGGCGTGATGTAGTCCCTGAGACTGCGAGAATTGATGTTGGATCTGACAGAGTTTCTGAGGTACCTAGACATGTACCTGCACAGTTTGGAGAAGCATTGGAGAGGAAGCTGAAGAAATGGATGGAAAAAGCGATAGAGAAAGGGTTTGAGAAGGTTACGGACATGGAGAAAGTGATGGATGCGAGACTGAAAGAGCTTGAGAAATTTGGATCAACACATCGAGCTTATGAGACTTATAAGGATATGAATGTTGGGACATCCTATGAGCCATCTGGTGGAGGTTTGGCAACGCCATATGCAGGTGGGGTTCAGCCATGAGGAGGAGGTTTGGCAATGCCATATGCAAGTGGGGTTCAGCTATCTGGAGGTGGGGTTCTGCCTTCCGGTGATATGGTTCTTTTCACTGGAGTCTCCACCAATCATCGTGGATATAAGTGAGTTTTTTGGTGTGAGATTTTTGACTAGATGATTTACTTGTTGTCTTTACTTTGTTTCTTTTTTTATGCAGCTGGGGTTCAGCCATCTGGAGGTGGGGTTCTGCCTTCCGGTGATATGGTTCATTTTAGTGGAGTCTCTGACCCAACTCCACCAATCATCGTGGATATAAGTGAGTTTTTTGGGTTTGGGGTGATGGACTTGATGATTTCCTTGTTGTCTTTAACTTTGTTTCTTTTTTTATGCAGTTGAGAAAGAAGGTGGTGAGAAAGAGAAGAAAGGAAAAGGAAAGAAAGAGAAGAATAGGAGGAAGGCGAAGGAGGCCAGTGTCACTCCAATACCAACCGGAGTGAAGAGAAGAAGGCAAGAGTCTGAGTGGCTAAAGACACCGTGGGTTGATGAGGAGAAGAATAAGAAGAAGAAGCCTGAGAAGAAGAAACCCGAGAAGAAGAAGCAGAGAAAGAAGTAGGTGTTTTTAGTAGTTTGGTTCTCTGGTGTTTTTCTGTACTTTGGTATTTTGGTTTTTGTTACAATTGGTTTAATTAGGTTCAACTAAGATGTTTATTTCCGTTTATCGTATTTATTTATTTCAGTTTTTGGTACAACTAGTTTAATTAGGTTCAACTAAGATGTTTATTTCAGTTTATCGTATTTATTTTTTTCAGTTTTTGGTACAACTGGTTTAATTAGGTTCAACTAAGATGTTTTCAAGTTTAATTAGGTTCAACTAAGATGTTACTTATCGGTTTAACAAAGAAAGATAAGATTGTCTTACAAAGTAACTTTTAACAAAGAAACATAAGATTGTCTTACAAAGCAACTTTTAACAAAGAAACATAAGACTGTCTTACAAAGCAACAAAAATAGGTAGATGTTTTCAAGTCTTAGAAAGCAACATAAACATAAGATCATTCGGAAAAACGAATACAAAAGGATCTTAAGCCGCATATTATCAAACATAAACATAAACTAAAGTCTTCTCCTTCTCTCCGAAAGTTTCTCCCTCAGCGTACGGATCTCGTGGTCCTTGTTGGCTAAGCTTCCCTTGATCTCATCAATTTCTTTACGCATTCGCTCAACGGCCATACGCATCTCATAGAAAGATGCAGGACCATAACAATGGCCTTTGAAAGCGCCGTGAATCAAACCTCTCTGCTCATCTAGTCGGAGATCGACTCTTGTAAACTGCTCTTCGATTGCATGATCCCACCACTTAAATATGTGCTCTCCACCAAGCTAGACATAATAATTCACACAATTATGTAACAAAAAATTAAAAACACATTCAGCATCGTTAGATATACTTTCGTCACTCGCTGGATAATGGTAGTATCTTCTTCCTTCATCATCCCCCGGAGTTTTAGCCACCTTGATTGTCATTTGTTTACCGCACCAACACTTAGAAGGAATGCCGAAATTAGCATCCTCTCTTGCGTAGAGATCCTCGTAACTTGCTTCTGAAGAAGAACTCTCTCTGGCACTGATTGGCATTGTCACTGTACAAATCCGAAATAATTCATGAAATGATAAACCCAGACATCGAAACACTAGCTCCTTCCTAAACAAAGCAATCGCTAATACCTCATACCATAGACCCAGAAATCGTGTATTACAAACCCAGAAATCGAAAATCCTAGCTCTATAGACAAACCCAGAAATCGCGAAATCCTCTATAGAGAAATGTCAAATTACAAACTTAAAAGCAAGCCAATGAGAAATCGAGACTTCCTTTGTCGATTGTTGAACTCCACCTTCCAAATCCATAAATTTCAGAACTTTTCCCATTTTTTCTCTCAAACCCTAGAAATCGCTCTCCTCTCTCTCTCTCTCTCTCTCTCTCTAAATGGAAGAAACGAAAATGGTGAGAAATGAGAGAGAGTGTCGACAAAAATAAAAGTAAAAGGAGGTTGCCAAAAATAAAATAAAATTAAAAAGAAATTGAACCAATTTGGGAAAAGAATGAATTTTTTTTAATTATTAAAAGTATTAAAATCATCCCCACGTGTGTTATACCTTGGGCGGCTAGATATTTATTAAAGTTGGTGTGTTTTAAGCATAGTTGTCCCCTATATGTACAGTTGTACACCAAACAGCATAATTGTTCTTTTGGCGAAAATTGCGTATTTTAAGTTGGACCTTAATATAAATGATTATGTTGTAGTTGTCCACGTGATTTCTCACAGTTATGTACCATTTAGGAGGTTTTCATAAGACAATTTGCACGAAATCGTATTTTTCACCTGTTTTCCATCATAAGAGGTGAATATTAACAAAGACTTCTTTATACTATAAGGAGTACTTCATGTGAGAACAAGCATATGTATTATGAAAAATATTAATTCATTTTTTATTAATAATCGTTTCTTTTTGTATTACGAATCCTTTTACACCTTAATTTACCATTTTTAGCCTTAGTTGGATTTTATATTAATTATTCTTATTTGTATAATTATTTTGTTCGTAGTTGAACTTAGTTAAACCCGGTTGTACAAATCCGAGAAATAAAGCAACATATATATTCTTAGTAGTACTTAGTTAAACCCGTTTGTACAAATCCGAGAAATAAAGCAACATACATGTTCTTAGTAGTACTTAGTTAAACCCGGTTGTACAAATCCAAGAATTACAAAGAAGAAATACATCAACGAAAATATGTTTACTCATCAGGACTTTCGGGCTGCAACCACATCTCCAAATTAATGCCCGAGACAGACTTGTTTCTCCTCTTTCGGTTACCTTCTCCGATAGATGGAAACCGCATTTCCTGATGTCTTCCTGATCTCTTGGTGTATTGCGGCGATAAGGCAAACAATTCTTCAATTTCAGCAGGAAGCATCCACTTAGACTCATGCGGGACGACATAAATCGTTCTGTAATATGCCAACGCCCATGTATCAATCAAGTAATATTGGGAACATAGATTTGGATATTCGCAGTTCTCCCATCCTTCCTCATGAGGTTTCTCGTTGCGGCTATTGCGTGGTGATATATCATGGTTTTTACCCTATTTAAGCCATGATATAAGTCCCTTTTATAGAGTCTTTATAGTATTTTGGAGTCTTTTAGAGTCTTTTACAAGTCTTAGCACGTTTGGAGCATTATTGGAATCATTGGAGCTTTCTGGACCAGTTTGGAGCAGAAGCTGAAGTCGTGTTGCTGAGTACTTGATTTCACGACAAGCATCGATCGATACCCCCTGGTATCGATCGATACTCATCGCAGCAAGACACGACCCGCGAGTTTTCAAAGACTTGAAGAATTGCAAAAGTGCCCAGAAGTCTTTAATAATTACAAGAAGACCCCAATTCGTGTTTTAGGTTATAAATAGGATTCTACAGCCATCTGTTTAGGCTATGCTTTATTTTGTTTTGGTTTAAGAGAGAATTTGGTGAGAGAGACAAGTCTGATTTTCCATTCGTCCGAGGTTCAGATCTCAAACCTTTGTTCCTCTTTCTGATTTTATATTGAGTATTTATTCAAACATGTTTATTGATTTAATTCTCATGTCTGAGTAGATCTCTTGTTAGGTTTGGGGATTCTCATAAGGGATTTCTTTGAATGCTAGGTTGATTAGATATTTAGGGTTCATAATCTGAATTAGTTCTTCACCTTAGGTTGTTCTCAAAGCTAATTATAGATTGATCACCTAGAACTTAGATCTTAGGATAATTGATTAGGCACGACAGTGCGATTAATTACCTGATAGAACCTAGGTGAGCAAATTGATTATTCGCAAAGAGATTTGGTTTAATTGATTTGTGAACATATCAAACTTGAAATTAAGGCTGATTTATTCTTAGGGATTTGCAAAGAAATTTGGGATTCTGAAGTTTAGATTTAGAGAGTTTTCGCAACGACAGTTGGTTGATTATACTTAGGTGATTTGAGTTCGAGAACCGTGCTTAACCAGAACCCTGATTAGTTAGTTTATTTTACATTCATTGATTTCCTGAGAAATATCCCTGAACCTATCTTTTTCCCATCGAATACAACTCGTTTACTACTTTATGTTTTCTGTTGGACCTGAACTGCTTAGCTTAGCTTGATACTATACAATTTATTGTGTGATTTCTGTGAGTCCTTGTGTTCGACCCCTAACTATATTACAACTGCTGCTTTAGTACTGTTAGGGTATTAATTTGAGCATATCAAATTTGGCACCGTTGCCGGGGACTCAATT
>PKML01012401.1:379898-406290 GCA_002933935.1 Eutrema yunnanense | reverse complement strand
AGGATTGGAAGCGAGGCTAGGATTTTCCTATGATGCCATTATTCGCCTACATCCTTTGATACATAGAGAGGGAAAAACCGGGGATTTGGTGGCAAACACCATCAATACTCGCGTCTCATACCTTGATGTGTATATGCAAAACAGAAAATAAAAGAAAGAACATAATAAGAAATAAGTCTGGGGGAGAGAAATTGATACAAAAAGTGTGAAAAAGGGTGGTTCCTTGTCATGATATTGTCTGGTATAGAGTCTAGAAGGTTCTTGAACATTGGCTGCAGCGATGAAACTGGCGATGAGGGTTTTATTTGAACAATGCTGTGGGATAATGTGTGGAGTCTGGGAAAGCTGCGAATGTCTACGGAGAAGTACATGGTGGTTAGATCAAAAGCTGATTAGGTGACATTTGGGTACTTGGAAAGAAGGTCATTTCGATGGTTCATGAACAGGTGAGTCTCCGCGTTTTCAAACCTCTTTCTCTGGTTTAGTCTTCTATTTGCTTGAGGGCAAGCAAAAGGCTAAGTCTGGGGGAGTTGATATATCATGGTTTTTACCCTATTTAAGCCATGATATAAGTCCCTTTTATAGAGTCTTTATAGTATTTTGGAGTCTTTTAGAGTCTTTTACAGGTCTTAGCACGTTTGGAGCATTATTGGAATCATTAGAGCTTTCTGGACCAGTTTGGAGCAGAAGCTGAAGTCGTGTTGCTGAGTACCTGATTTCACGACAAGCATCGATCGATACCCCCTGGTATCGATCGATACTCATCGCAGCAAGACACGACCCGCGAGTTTTCAAAGACTTGAAGAATTGCAAAAGTGCCCAGAAGTCTTTAATAATTACAAGAAGACCCCAATTCGTGTCTTAGGTTATAAATAGGATTTTACAGCCATCTGTTTAGGCTATGCTTTATTTTGTTTTGGTTTAAGAGAGAATTTGGTGAGAGAGACAAGTCTGATTTTCCATTCGTCCGAGATTCAGATCTCAAACCTTTGTTCCTCTTTCTGATTTTATATTGAGTATTTATTCAAACATGTTTATTGATTTAATTCCCATGTCTGAGTAGATCTCTTGTTAGGTTTGGGGATTCTCATAAGGGATTTCTTTGATGCTAGGTTGATTAGTTATTTAGGGTTCATAATCTGAATTAGTTCTTCACCTTAGGTTGTTCTCAAAGCTAATTATAGATTGATCACCTGGAACTTAGATCTTAGGATAATTGATTAGGCACGACAGTGCGATTAATTACCTGATAGAACATAGGTGAGCAAATTGATTATTCGCAAAGAGATTTGGTTTAATTGATTTGTGAACATATCAAACTTGAAATTAAGGCTGATTTATTCTTAGGGATTTGCAAAGAAATTTGGGATTCTGAAGTTTAGATTTAGATAGTTTTCGCAACGACAGTTGGTTGATTATACTTAGGTGATTTGAGTTCGAGAACCGTGCTTAACCTGAACCCTGATTAGTTAGTTTATTTTGCATTCATTGATTTCCTGAGAAATATCCATGAACCTATCTTTTTCCCATCGAATACAACTCGTTTACTACTTTCTGTTTTCTGTTGGACCTGAACTGCTTAGCTTAGCTTGATACTATACAATTTATTGTGTGATTTCTGTGAGTCCTTGTGTTCGACCCCTAACTATATTACAACTGCTGCTTTAGTACTGTTAGGGTATTAATTTGAGCATATCACGTGGACACACAGATGCTTGTCTATATCAAAACATCTGCAAGAATAACTTTTCATTTTCAGGTCCACCAAATAACTCTTCCCATTGCGTCCAATAACGTTGTATTCAAGCTGGAAGATGTTAAGCTCAGTCACCAATAATTGCGATGCTGGTGCACATCTTGTGTGCCACTCGTTCTCCACATAAGGCACCACTCTCTTGTGGTCCGATGCAGCAACAACTTCTTTCCTATGTTTGTTAAACCATTCAGAAAATTTATCAAAAATCGCATCAATCATAGGTAATAGAGAGTACTTCCTTGCTTCCCTAAACACATTGTTCATTGACTCTGTGGAATTGCTTGTGCCTATGTTGTACTTGTCTCTTGGGAATTTTCACCTTGCCCATTTATCCAACTCTATGCTCTTATCGAGATATTCAGCGACTTTAGGAAATCTAATCCTAAAATCAGCATACTCTCGGTCGAAATCACTCTCCGTATAAATAGAAGCACATTCCCTGAATTTCATCGCGACTTGATCCTTGTGTTGTTTCTTCATCTTTCCTCTCACGTTTTGAGACAAATGCCAGATACAATGTCCATGATGTGTGTTCGGGTACACCTCAAAGACTACATTGATGATGCTTGCATGTCTGTCGCTTATAAAAACCAATCCAGGAACATCCGGTATAACTGTTTTTAGCATTTTGAAAAATCAGGTCCAACTAGCATCTTTCTCACTATCAATTACACCAAACGCAATGGGGTAATGGTGATGATTAGGATCCTGAGCTGTTGCGAATACCAACATACCACCATATACAGTCTTAAGAAAAGTTGCATCCACAACTATCACTTTCCTCATAGCCCTAAACCCTTCAATGCTAGCGCCCAAAGCGATGAATAGGTACTTGAACCTTTTCTCTCCATCCAATTCCACAGCTATTACTGACCCATGATTGACATTCTCTAACATGTACAGATAAGAATACAACATCTTGTAGCTTTTTTCAGGACTCTCATGCACATCACTTACATGTTTTTTTGTTCCTCTCCAGGTCGTAGAGTAAGATAAATACAAACTGAGTCTTCCTTGAACAATACTCATGATGTTTTTAGGAGTCAGGGTGTCGAATTGACATGGATAGTCTTCATGCAAAAGAGATGCTACCATTAATGGTGTGCCTTTCTGTTTACAACTGCTTGTGCTCGCAACAGCCCGAGAGCAAGTATGCATCTTTTTGTGTACTCTGACACTGAAAAATTCAGATTTCTGAATTCTCGCAGCTCGTAAATACCATTTGCAACCTTGTGCAACTTGACTGCATCATAGCATAATTCGCTGCGTATCCGACTTAACAGTCTGAATCCCAAAACAGTTCAAATGTGCAGCTCTTTGAACCAGATCTTTCACTGCCTCCTTTGAACAAAATTCTTGACCCTTTTCAAGACCCGTACCATCTTTCCATTCTTCAACATACTGACTATCTTCTACAGGAGGTGGCAGCTCAACATATTTTTGCCTACCATACAAACCGTCATCCACATGGTTATCCACTGGGCTATCCACAGCCTCAAAATCGTTACGTGAAACATTCTCACAACCTTCATTCATCGGTTCTTCATTGATATGCTCGTTATGTTGTTCTGTTATTTTGCCAGCTCTGACAATAGTAAGGATTCCACCATTATATTCATCATCAACTCTGCCATTTGAGGCTGGCTCCTCATAATTCTTACCAAATGAACTTCCTCGCCCCGCTCTTGAAATTTGATCGACCCTCTGAATTTGTTCCAAATCATCATTCGATAACTCCACAGGCAAAACATGTTGAAGTTCCTTTTCATCCGATGTCGTCAGATAAACAAAAACGTCCTCATCATCTACAATATATGACTCTCTCGCAGCATTAGATATACTATAGCTCAATTTCAGCTTCTTCGGAGTTTCATCTAATGCAATCTTCCTGCATATCTTCTCTATTAACATCGCATAAGTTATCTCTTCCATAGATGCGGTTTTAAACGATATAGCGTATACGGAATTTATTGAAACCCATTCATGCTCTTCTGTATAGTACCCTCCATAGTCAAAATGGACGTTTGTGTGCCTTTTCCTCATCGCCTTCTGGAAATAGGATAAAAAACACAAATTACGAATTACACAATTTATACCATTTGTACCAGTTGTCCTAATATCTCTCAGTTATACCATTTGTTACAGTTGTCATGTGTCTGCAGATTTCCAGATTTCAGATCGATTCTAAATCGGGGTTTCCTCTAAATTTACCACAGATTCTAAACCATTCAACAACTAAATTCGATAAATAACCTATGGAAATAGCTATTATTCCCATTAAACATGATTACAAACCAAATGTGCTACTAAAACAACCAAATTTAATTTCAAATCCCTAAATCTTACAAATCCCCTATCAATGAACTCACCAAACCCGATGGAGAAAGGAAAAGAAACCAACGACAACAAGAAGGGAAAACTCGCCGGAGGGGACGACGGACGTGGTTGGAGGAGCTCGGTTTGAATAACAATGGCGAGGAAAGCTCGCGCGGAACTCACGTGAAGAAGAAGCTCTTTTTTTTTGTAATTGTTTTTTGTTTTCTTTTCGGTTTTATAAAAATAAATTCAACAAATATTGCCAAGGGCTTTACTGGTATTCTACATTGTCGGTGGCATGCAGATTAGTACGTGACATGGCATAATTTTTTTAAAACAAAAGTGGCATCTCATAGAGGCGCTCAGATAATGGAGGAACTATTTATAGTGGAATAACATATTCGACCAAAAAAAAGGGTTTTACTTTCGAATCATTTTATAGTGGAATAACATTTTTGTTTGGCTAATGATTTTTTGTTTTTTTTTTTGGTAATTTTGCTACACAAACTTAATTTTTACTACACATACTTCAAATTTTAACATTTTTGTTTGGCTAATGGGTATGTGCCCGTCCAGCCCCGGGTCTAGTGGTAAAAGAATGGGTAACATTTTGCATCCCTAATTTTTGTTTGGCTCGAACCCGGGCTGGACGGGCACACACCCATTCTTTTACCACCAGACCAACACGCCTTTGGTTTTGGCTAACGATTTTACAAATCCTTTACAACCCGAACCCGAAATTATTAGTAATTTAGATTCAGTTTGGGAATTTTGGTTCAGGGTTTTTGAAATTTTGCCTACCCTTACATCAAATCACCGCATAAATATACAATTTTTACCACCAAACAGTAAACAGCAAATAAAAGAACAACAAATTTGAGATCATACAATCTTCCGCATGCTTTTTGTGATAACATCTACAATAAGAAACAACAAACAGTGAGATAAACATTTGAATCATACATTTATCTTCATCAGCAATTTCTTAGGAAGAGCGATATTGGTAATTACAGGCGCATTAACTGTACAAAAAAAAATGAGCATATGAAAACTAAAGAACAGATGAACAAAAAAAAAATCGTATGCGAACAAAAGAACAACTAATTTGAAAGCATATGATCTCGAATTTGTTGTTATTTTGTTTTGCATACGATTTTTTTTGTTCTTTAGTTTTCATATATTCACCAGTGTCGCTCTTCCTGAACAGCATGCCGAAGATGGTATGATCTCAAATTTGATGTTCTTTTGTTTGTTGTTTAATGTTTGGTGGTAAATTCGAAATAAAATTCGATAATATATTCTTGAACTAAAATTTATGTTGATTCATAGTATAAAAACTAAGTTATAAAATCGTACTATCCTGGTTTGATAAATTGAATCACAATAGTGTAACTTCTTGGAGATCAACTTAATAACTCTACATGTTAAGTTAACAAATCAAGAATAAAGAGAAATCACTCTTGACTTTTAAAGCAGAGAGGAGCTTCATTGATGTGATCGACCAAAAGCATAATACCTTAAGCAGTGCAAGAGAGCTGAGGAAGAAGACCGTTTCTCTCTCGGACAAGCTCGTGCAGATCATGCACGATCTTGAACACAGCGTCTGGTCTCGCTAGCCTCAACGCATTCTGCGACATTGTCTCCAGTTCTTTTGATCCTGATCCAAACCAATCTGCTACAAACTTCGATATCTCTTTTGGTGATTTCGAGAATTTCCCGCACCCATTCTCCACAACATACGGTACATTTCCCGCCTCCTGCAAACCGAGATAGAGGAATTGAAAACCATGAAGCAAAAGTGTGTGCCTTTGTTTTTAACTTGGACGAACTTACTTGACCAGCAATGTAATCGTTCAAGATGATCGGTAGCCCTCGTATCATAGCTTCAGCTATAGTTCCCGGACCAGCCTGCGTATCGAAGCAACACCATACTAAGACCAGGGACAAACCAATATACTGAAGTCACCATTGTGAAAGTTACCTTTGTTATGATGCAGTCACAGGCACCCATACATTCCTCCATTTTGGTTATAAACCCTTTAACCTGCGAAAGAAAGTTGTTTTAGGGACATGTTCTTGATTGACGTATTATAAAGATATATTTGATGGTATTCTGGGGACAATGATAGTACCTGGACGGGAATTTTCCAGTCTAACAAACTTAATTTGCTGACAAGTTTCTTGTTCCGCCCACAAATGACTAGAAGCTGACCTACTGGCTCCCCGAGATTCTCATTATACAAAGCATCGCCTAGTGCTCGTGCTGTGGCCTCAATTGGACCCATTCCTTCTCCT
Organism: Eutrema yunnanense; assembly: GCA_002933935.1. NCBI lineage: Eukaryota > Viridiplantae > Streptophyta > Magnoliopsida > Brassicales > Brassicaceae > Eutrema > Eutrema yunnanense. Next base: position 399,923 of record PKML01012401.1, on the reverse strand, counting down.
CCGCCCATTAACAATACAGCTGGAAGATTCTCATCCATCCCTAGTTCCCTTCGTAGTTCAACCTATGATTGTTGGAAAAGTAGACCATATTCAAAGTTGGAAACACCAATAAGCCCCAAAAAAAAGGGAACTCAAAAACAAAAATCAACCTTTGGGCGCACGGGCTTCACAAAGGAAGGACGAACAGGAAGGCCGTAAACTTTAATTTGTGAAGTTTTAAGTCCGGCTTTAAGTGCCCTCTTCACCAACTCTGTGGATGGGCAATAACATCTTGTCACAAGCTTATGAAACCTAATTCACAAATTAAGAAGAAAGAAGCATCAGAACTCTTTTACACCACCATGGAATTTATTTTCTGTACTGAGCTGAGGACTGATACCGATGATAACAATCAACGCTGAGATATGACTAACCACGTGGGATGGCAAGTGCTCAAGTCTGTAACAACTGTGGTGAAGACAATTTTCTTCAGTAAGCCTTTTGATTTTAAGACGCGAAGTGGGACATGTTGCATCAACGGATGAACACTGATAATAATGTCCGGCTGGTATTTCATCAATCCTTTCTCAATTTCCCTGTAAGTAAAAACAATGGAATCAATTCCAGAAAAAAAACAATGGAATCAGAACGAACACAGAAACAGATGAGAGAATTCAAGAAGAAGAGCAAAAGCCATCATAACTTAGCGGCTGTATAAGCAAGACAAATAACATAAAGCTAAATCTCCTCTTTCTCAGTCTCTTAGGTACTTTCACACTTGAGTAGATACTGCAGCAATGTGCAAATGAATTCAGACAAACCAACCAAAAGAACTTAACATCTCACCTGGCAATAAACGTCGAAGTTGCAGCAAAATTAGATTGGTGAATAACACGTGGAGCCGTACCATAATATGTCATTTTCCACAGGGTTTCATGTTTCACCAGAAAGTTATAGCTCCTCGGCAACTGGTTGAACGGCCAAGGCGTGTGATCTGTCCATAAATCTGTAATAGATACCTGAGACAAGCACTCTTAATGTACATAACACAATCAACAAAGGTTCCATCAAGCAATGCAATAAAGTCATAAACTATTTTTATTGTCTTTGGTTGATTCGACAGCATTTGAAGCTAAAACCGGCACCCTTAGTCCAAGAAACAATGCAGTTTAAACTACTAATGCACAAGCTCTTACAAGCCAAATAACAAAAAAAATTCAAGAGAGAATTTTACTTTCCTATGATTCAAGAACTCTAGAACAGATAATCAGTAGTTTCAGAAAGTTTCTAGTCTAACAAATCAGAAGAAGAACAACATTGCCTCTAGGAATGCAATAAAGTCATAAACTATTTTTCTCGTCTTTGGTTGATTCGACAGCTTTTGAAGCTAAAACCGGCACCATTAGACCAAGAAACAATGCAGTTTAATCTACTAATGCACAAGCTCTTACAAGCCAAATAACTAAAATGTCTCAAGAAAGATTTTTACTTCCCTATGATTCAAGATCTCTAGAATTAGTTTCCGAAAGTTTGTAGTCTAACAAATCAGAAGAAGAACAACACTGTCACTCATCAAGCAGAGACTCTAGTCGAAAGCATCTCTCGTATTACCAGTTCTCACAAATCAAAAATCTCAAAGCCATCCATCATCAATTTTCGTTCAAGGTAGGACTTGAAGCCAACCTGGTACTCATCTCCAAATTCCAAATTGAAAGCAGCTTTAATGGCTTCTGCTGAAGCTCTGTGACCACCACCAGTATCACTCATCAAAATCAACACTTTCTTGGGCCGATCAGATTCAACAACATTTAACGGCAAGCCTTCATCACCCAAAACCTCACAGGAGCCATCTTCTCTAAACCCGTTTTCCTCGCTCGACGACCCGATTCCGACGGATGCGAAGCTGTACGGAACAACCCGATCGGAGTGAAACCTAACAAAGCTATTAAAATCACCGATGAACCTACGTAGATTCGCGCCAGCAGCGTTTCTAGTGTTTAAGCTCGCGGAGATTAGGGTACTTCTGGTGATGTGAGCGGGTAAGCTTCGGAAGCCAATGAAATGCAAGGAATTCGAGGTCGAGGGAACAAAACCATCCGAATTCGAGCACGGAGATCGATGACTGAACGCGAATTTGCTAAAGCCGGTGACGAAATCGAAGACCGGTGCAGATTCCTGGGTTACCGTTGAAGGGTTTTGCATACTTGATGAATCAGATACGAGAAAGTAGCAGACGGAATCAAATATTAAGGAGGGTTAATTCGCCATGAATGCTCAAGCGCGTCACAAAAGAGGGATTGAGAGATTTCGCGGAGATTCTGCTGCCTAGAAAGATAGGATTTAGCGGAAGCTGCTGATTGGATTCAGAAGGCAGGACTGGTGCTGGCTTGGCGTTGCTTGGAGAAGAAAGGTTAATTAAACCCTTTTAGCACTATTTACCCAAATTTAATTTTTTCTTGCAAACATAGCAACTTTTTTTAAGAATTTGCGAATTTGGCACCTTTTTTGTATTTTTTGGTGCTTTGGTCTTATAAGGAATCCATGTGGCTGGGTTGTAACCGATTACAAATTACGATAGCATTTTCTCTGGTTACAAAAGAACTAATGACAGGATAGAAAACTAGAAGAAAGAAAATTTTGTAATGACATAGCTTGAGAGAGTGATTGTGATATGATCATTAGTGGTAGTGAGTAGACTAGTAGTGAGGTGGTGATGGTTGTACTCCTCACAAAATTTTCTAAAGTTTCTCAAATTATCTGAATTCTCCGAAATACTTGTCACGAAGTCGATTATTCTCTCTTCTGAAGTTAACCTTTATCTAAACTAGTGAAAATTTGGACAATAATTTTAGCTTTCTGAATTTTTCAACTCCGTGCCGTCACCAAAATTCTTGTCTCGTATTTTATCGAGAATATTTTGAAATAATGTTTTTCGATAACTAAATCACCCGTTCTCGACTCTTATCTGATACTTTCCGTCTTGATTTTTGAAAGGAACATGCCTAGGTAAAACATTTTTCTGAAATTATAGAGTTTCTGGATATTGCATAAAGAAGTATAAGGAAACTACTTTTCCAAAGGAGATTATGCTAATTAAGAAAAAAAGGGAGATATGCCCTATAATCAGAGTGCTATAGAAATAATTAGGTCGTTGAAGTGAAATTCAGTTATGGATACAAATAACTAAAATCCAAACGAATAATAATGCGAAATTGGAGACTGTTATTGGTCCGACAAAAGCAAAACAAGGAAGAAGGCATACATGGTGTGAGAAAACTCCCGGAAGTTCGTGGACCATTCATTTCACATGCTTGAGAAAACTTGAAAAATCTTTGCGTAAATACGAATCTTTCTATATATTTAACGTTGGTCAGTTTTATTTAATAAGTAAATTAAACAATCTTTTGTTGTGAAAGCCCCCCGTAATCCAATAGTTGATTAAATTGTTAATTAATGTTTTTATATCAAGAGATCTAGATTTCAATTCTTAGAAGATGTGATTTCTGCAGGTTGTCGTTTTGATGTTTGGGTCAAAACACACTTGGGCCAACAAATCAAAGGCCCAAAAGAATTGTATTGAAGAAAGCCCGAAGGCCAAAAACCGAAGACGATTTACACAAAGGGGAAGTCGTCTTCTACAAAGAGTTGTTACCAAGTTTTTACAGAGAATAGAGAGAGTCAGTTAGAAACAGAGCAAGAAGAGAGAGACAGAGAAGAAGACGATCTGCGACTCGTTTCTTCAAGTTTCCGATGCTCGTGCTTGCTCCGGCGAAGGTTTCAACGTGATCATCTCCCGTGGTCTATGTTTGCTCTTGATCTTGCACCTGAGAGACAGAGAGAAACATATAGTAAGCTCGCGGTTTGTAATCACCACGATTGAGGTTTTTCCAATCAACAGCTCATAGTGAAATTCGCAAGGCAGAGCGATACTCTCCCCCGGACGTAGCCATATCGGTGAACCGGGTTAAAACTCGGTGTGTCATAGGATCAAGAAACTCACAGTGACCAAACTCGAAGATTCAAATTGCTCAATCATCAACAATTGGTATCAGAGCTCCAGGCTCGGGGCAAAAAGGGATTGGAACTATTGAATCAAGATAAGAGTAAGGTGCAGTGACTTATCTTGGTTTTGGCCTAGCGTGGGGAATCGTCAAGAATCTGGGATTAGATACTAAGGAGGGAGACATTAAGCAGTCTGCATACCTGAAAGAAAGATTCACATAACAAGTAAAAGATGGAACCAATGCATGGAAGATTTGACATGGATAAATTTGACGGGAAAGGTGATTTCGGAATGTGGAAGTATAAGATGCAAGGTCAGCTTGAAATTCAAGGTCTACTTACTGTAATTCAAGAAGGTTACACGATCAATGCACCCACAGAGACTAAATGAGAAGGAACTGAACCTCCAATACAGCCACAAATCGATAAAAAGATGGCTGACAAAGATCTCAGGGTGAGAAGTCTCATGGGAACATGTTTAAGTGACTCTATACTGAGGAAGATAATGCATGAGCCTACTGCACTGGGACAGTGGAAAGCTCTGGAAAAGATATATCAAACAAAGTCATTACCAAATAGAATATACTTAAAGAAACAGTTCTCATGTTTCAAGATGGAGGAGAACAAGTCCATCAAAATGTGGACGTCTTTCTGAAGCTAATAGCAGATTTGGGGAGTCTAAAGATTACCATTTCTGATAAGATCAAGCCATTCAATTGCTGTCAGGTCTGCCGCCAGCCTATGATCAGCTTGTCCATACTCTTCAGTATGGTTCAGGCAAGGAAACCTTAACAGTAGATGATGTGATAACATCGGCCTACTCAAAGGAAGCAGAGTTAAGGCAGAAGGGTATGCTATCAAAGAGAAAAGCTGCTGCTAAAGCTCTCTATGTGGAAAATAGGGGGAGGTCAGAGAAAAGGACATAATATGGAAAGGGCAAGAAATCAAAGAAGTTTGATAGATCAAAGAGCAGAGGAAAGTCCAAGTCAAAGAATGACTCAAGCAAAGGAGAATGCTTCATTTGCGGGAAAGAAGGGCATTGGAAAAGAGAATGTCCACAAAGGGGAATGAAGAAAGATGGTGAGTCATCCGCAAATATTGTTGAAGAAATAAAACAACCATTTGTGCTCACCGCAAGTCAAAAATGTTCAAAGGATGACTGGGTGTTGGATTCTGGATGCCCGTTTCATATCACACACAACAAGAATCTCCTACATGATTTTGAAGCTTGTGACGGAGGAAAGGTGTTAATGGCAAACAACACAATGAGTAAGGTGAAGGGGATTGGTAAAGTAAAATTCACAAATCCTGATGGTACTGTGGTGATTCTCACAGGAGTGAGGTACATGCCTAAGATTGGCAAGAATCTAATCTCATATGGAATGTTAGAGAAGACAGGTTGCAAGTACGAAGGGAAAGACTTTGTCAATAATTTCTATAAGGATGGTCAGAAGATCATTACAGGAAAATATGATGGGGGTCTATATCATCTTCAAGCTAAGGTGACTAACGGAGAAGCAAATCTCGTTGAGTCAAAAGAAAAGCTAACTACCTTATGGCATTCAAGGTTAGGACACACTGGTTCAAAGAACTTGGAAGTGCTGGTGAGAGATGGTTATTTGCCACAATCTGAAGTTGGGAAAATGGAATTATGTGAGAGTTGTGTTTTGGGTAAATCCCATAAACAAAGCTTCCCTAAGGCCAAACACACCACTAAAGGGATATTGGAGTACGTTCACTCTGATTTGTGGGGTTCCCCTTCAACACCAGAAAGCCTAGGAGGCTGCAAGTACTTCATAAGTTTTATTGATGATTTCTCTAAGAAAGTCTGGGTTTACTTCCTGAAGACTAAAGATGAGGCATTTCACAGGTTTAAGGAGTGGAAAGAAGCTGTTGAAAGCCACACGCATAAGAAGATAAAATGTCTAAGAACTGATAATGGCCTAGAGTTTTGCAATATGCAGTTTGATGAACTCTGCAGGAAAAAAAGTGGGATCAAACGTCACATGACATGCACCTATACACCACAACAGAATGGTGTAGCTGAAAGGATGAATAGGACTATCATGGATAGAGTCAGAAGCATGCTTGCAGAAACAGGCATGGGCCAAGATTTCTGGGCAGAGACTACTTCTACTGCGGTATATCTCATAAACAGGACTCCTAGTTCCAGCATTGGTTTTAAGTTACCTGAAGAGATATGGTCTGGTTACAAACCAGATCTGAATCACCTAAGGAGGTTTGGCTGCTTAGCTTATGTTCACACCATTCAGGAAAAGACAAGTCCAAGGGCACTGAAGGGGATTTTCGTAGGATATCCATTTGGAGTAAAAGGCTACAGAGTATGGATTCCAGAAGATGGGAAGTGCACAACTAGTAGGAATGTGGTGTTAAGGGAAGAAGAGGTATACAAGGACACCTTGAAAGAAGAGGCTAAGAAACCAGAAGAGAAGGCAAAAGGAAAAGAAAAACAAAAGAGTCGGAAACAAGTGTCTTTCAATTCAGAATTGATTAAAGGGCCCTCTCCAGCTGGTTTTGAGCAAGGAGAGTCTTCTGTTCAAGGTGGAGGATCTACTTCTCAGTCAGAATCGGAGAGCTCAGAGGATTCAAAAAATGAAGAGAGTTCAGATGATTCAGAAAGCTCAGAGGATTCAGACAGGTTAATTTTCAGTGAGGAACAAGGCTCATAAGGAAATCAGTCTCTAGATGAGTATCTCTTAGCACGGGACAGAAGTAGAAGAGTAAATGTAAGGCCTCCTTCAAGGTATGAGGACTCAGACTTCGTAGCATATGCATTGTCAATTGCAGAGGAGCTGGAAACAGAAGAACCTAGATCCTTTGATGAAGCTAAGAGAAGTAAGAAGTGGAAGTATTGGAAAAATGCAGCTGATGAGGAAATGGATTCTCTGAAAAAGAATCACACTTGGGATCTGATTGATAAACCAGATAAAGCTAAACTAGTGGGATGCAAATGGATTTTTAAGTTGAAACCAGGAATTCCAGGAGTTGAGAAGCAAAGATACAAGGCAAGGCTTGTAGCTAAGGTTTTTTCACAGAAGGAAGGAATAGACTACAATGAAATTTTCTCACCAGTGGTAAAGCACACCTCAATCAGATTAATGTTGTCAGTTGTAGTCAACAATGATTATGAACTGGAACAACTAGATGTCAAGACAGCGTTTCTTCATGGAAATTTAGATGAAATGATTCTGATGTGTCAACCAGAGGGATACATTAAAGAAGGGGATGAGAACAAGGTGTGTTTTCTAAGAAAATCTTTATATGGACTAAAACAGTCACCTAGGCAGTGGAATCTAAGGTTTGACAGTTTTATGAAGAGTGAAAATTTTATGAGAAGCAATCTTGATCCGTGTGTCTACATGAGGAATACTCAGACAAGTCAGGAGATTTATCTGTTGCTATATGTTGATGACATGTTGATAGCCTCAGGGAATAAGTCAGAAATAAGGAAGGTAAAAGAAAGTTTAAACAGAGAGTTTGAAATGAAGGATTTGGGACAAGCGTCAAGGATATTGGGGATGGACATTCACCGGGACAGAAAGAAAGGAATTCTGATCCTATCTCAAGAAAACTACATTGAGAAAGTATTGAAGAGTTTTGGTTTTTCAGAAGCTAAAGCAGTAACGACCCCTCTAGCTACTCATTTTAAACTAAAAAGTCTAAACAAGGCAGAAAGGCAGACAGAAGCAAGCCATATGGAAAACATCCCATATGCCAGTGCTGTGGGAAGTCTGATGTACGCCATGATAGGCTCAAGACCAGACTTAGCTTATGCTATTGGGGTCATTAGCAGGTTTATGTCAAATCCTAGTAGAGAACATTGGGCTGCTGTGAAATGTGTTTTAAGATACCTAAGAGGGGCATCAAAGTCATCTCTGACATTTACCAAGAATTCAGATTTCAGCATTGAAGGGTTTTGTGACTCTGACTATGCCACTGACCTTGACATGAGAAGATCAGTAACAGGTTTTGTTTTCAAAGTTTGGGGCAACACAGTATGTTGGAGATCAAATTTACAATCTGTTGTGGCATTATCAACGACTGAGGCAGAATACATGGCTCTATCCTCAACCGTGAAAGAGGCCATTTGGTTAAAAGCTTTGTCATATGAATTGGGTTTTAACTCAGGAAGTGTTAAAATTCATTGTGATTCACAGAGTGCTTTGGCTTTGGCAAAGAACTCAGTTCATCATGAGAGAACTAAACATATTGCTACCAAATACCATTTTATCAGAGACATTGTGGCTGACGGAACAGTCACATTACATAAGATTCACACTAGCAAGAATCCAGCAGACTTTCTAACTAAAGCCTTACCTGGGCCTAAGTTTCAGCTCTGCTGCGATCTTGTAAACGTCGCCTGAGCGACGATGAGACTCCAGGTAACTCCGCTGTCAAAGGGTCTCTCGCAAACCAGAAACATACAACAGAGTCAGTTTCATAAATGGGTTTATTTTGACAGAAGAAGATACAAAGGGAAAGTATATATCATAAGGAGTGGGTTACCTGAGAGTATTATTGAGCGGGGATGATGAGTCTTCAGCTCAAGGTGGAGCATCTGAAGGGTTGAACACAGAAAATCAGAAGGTCTTTTTTGGGTTTCAAGGGTCAGATCTAAGTCGAGAGTAGGGGTCAGAATCATACCTTCTGGGTAACAGGCGAAGGTAGAGGAGAATGAGGCGGTTCTTTTGATCGGAGTGGATCATCAGAAAGGTCAGTGACGGTGGAGATACGGCGGAATCGCCACAGAGCTCAGCTCAGTCACGGCAATAGGTTTTTTCGGGGTGGCTGTCTGAATACAGCTAGGGTTTCGACACAAACAAGGTGGAGTTTGTCGTTTTGATGTTTGGGTCAAAACACACTTGGGCCAACAAATCAAAGGCCCAAAAGAACTGTATTGAAGAAAGCCCGAAGGCCAAAAATCGAAGACGATTTACACAAAGGGGAAGTCGTCTTCTACAAAGAGTTGTTACAGAGTTTTTACAGAGAAGAGAGAGAGAGTCAGTTAGAAACAGAGCAAGAAGAGAGAGAAAGAGAAGAAGACGATCCGCGACTCGTTTCTTCAAGTTTCCGAGGCTCGTGCTTGCTCCGGCGAAGGTTTCAACGTGATCATCTCCCGTGGTCTATGTTTGCTCTTGATCTTGCACCTGAGAGACAAAGAGAAACATAGAGTAAGCTCGCGGTTTGTAATCACCACGATTGGGGTTTTTCCAATCAACAGCTCATAGTGAAATTCGCAAGGCAGAGCGATACTCTCCCCCGGACGAAGCCATATCGGTGAACCGGATTAAAACTCGGTGTGTCATAGGATCAAGAAACTCACAGTGACCAAACTCGAAGATTCAAATTGCTCAATCATCAACACAGGTTATAAAAGGAAATTTAAAAAAAAAAAATCTTCAGCGTGGTGTAAGGAAAGTGGTGCAAAGAAAGTCGTTCGTCGTGGTCTCAATCTGCATAGATTCTTTTGGAACGAATAAATTAAAAATTGTCGTTGTAATTGTTTTTCTAATTTATAATAAAATTTTCATACGGGGCCTGTTCTTTTAAATGACGCTGCGTCAGCGGTAGCGACAGAGTAAAACAGTTTTGGTTAATAGAAGATAACACGCCGGTGAGAGGAAAACTGTCGCAGAAGATGAACGCAAATGAAGATTGGAGTGTCGCTGTTATTTTCAGCGTCTCATCTCATGCCGTCGGCGACTCATCTCATGCCGTCGACGACTCATCGGCTGTTNTCTCCCCCGGACGTAGCCATATCGGTGAACCGGATTAAAACTCGGTGTGTCATAGGATCAAGAAACTCACAGTGACCAAACTCGAAGATTCAAATTGCTCAATCATCAACACAGGTTATAAAAGGAAATTAAAAAAAAAAAATATTCAGCGTGGTGTAAGGAAAGTGGTGCAAAGAAAGTCGTTTCGGCCATTTGAGCAGACCGGAAACAAACCAGAAAGAACCGGCTCTGGGTATTGAATCTTTTGTGGGCCTAGGGTCCAATAAACCAATTGAACTTTTCTCCTCCTATCGTCTTCCAATTTGGTATGCGCAAACCATCGCAAAGACAATTTTAACTTCTGTCAGAATTTCAAAACCTCTCGGCGAGGAAGGAAAGGAAAAAAAAATGGCGATTTGCATGTGTTGCGAGTCACAGATTGTAGCGAAATTGATAGTGAATCCATGGATTTCGCAGAGGAAAACGAAGCTAGGTTTTGCAGCGGTCGGCCGCACGGTTCGCCGTTTTCCGGCTACGGTCAAGGCATCGGCGGTGGATTCCCCTGAGAGTTCTTCCAATTTCGCTAAGCGTATGGAACAAGCTTGGCTTATCTCCCAGGTTCGTTATCTTCTAAACTTTCTGGGTTCCTTCGCTTCGGTGCTGATTGAAATAGGCTAATTGGTTGTCTCTCGATCTTTTTAGTATTGCTGCAACTTGTTGATTTGGTGGTAAGTCTGTATGATTTTGTTGAATCTGAGAGTGATCATAAGAATTGATCCCTCATGTTTATTAGTATTTCTCAAAAATCCTTAATTTCGTCGTATGATCCCTCATGTTTGATGTATGTGGGTTTGTGTCTATTGCATATATGCATTTCGTAGTATCTACGTATAGTTGTGTTACAACTGACGAGATGTATGCAAATTTTGGATGTGATTAAGAACTTGGAGCTGTGATGAAGTATGGTAAATTTTCACATTAAGAGGTGAACTATAAATCTAGTGAATAGGTTCAGCAAATTCAAAATGTCTTGTACCTTAGAGCTGCTAAATCTGGAAAATCTCTCATTGCAAGTTACTTTTGGGTTTGTCACTAAAGTCAAAAGCTATATTATCTTGCTCCCAATTCTTGTTCTTTGTGACATATGATCCACTGATCCTTGAATGATTAGGCCTTTTTATCTCAGACCATAAGGCTAATGCCTCAAGTTAGCGTAGTTTTGTAGAAATAAGATATTTACTTGTTTTTTTCAATATTGGTCTCAACATGTTGGGTCCTCTAGTTGTTCCAAGAAATCTATCACAAGGTAAGGCTTTTTGAAGCCTCTCATCTAGCAGCATTTGCAGTTTCTTCAAGGGCTAATATTGAATTCGTGTGCAGTTCCTTAGAGTTCAGTAGATTACTCCTGTTTCCAGATGTGACAAAGCCTGCGTTTCGTTTCAATTCAATGATTTTTTTCTGTCTCCTTTTTATTTACTGCAGCAACCAAGACCTGTCCGATGTTCATCGTGCAATTCAAAGGGTCATGTTGAATGCAAATGGTGTGCAGGTACAGGATTCTTCATCCTTGGTGATAACATGCTTTGCCAGGTTCCCTCAAGGAATACTTCTTGCGTTATCTGCTCCGGGAAGGTTAGTAATCCAATCAGATAACCCAGTGGTTAATCGTTTTCTCTGTCCCACTTGTGGTGTTTTCTGGTTTATATAGCCTCACAAGTTTGAACATTCGATTCTTTTGGTGGTTTTAGGGTTCTGCTTGCTGTAGCGATTGCAAGGGAACTGGGTTTCGTGCCAAGTGGTTGGAAAAGCCTCCAGTGCCGTTGTAGATGATGAACAAAAGCAAGTTAAGTGTTTTGGTCTTTGATGATTTTTAACGGAGCAAAAATGTTTACATTTATTCAAGTGGAATATGAATTGGATATCAATATATCTCTGTACATTGTGTATAAATATGTCAATGTATGTTCATTATTGTTTTTTGATCAAAAAAAAAAAATGTTCATTATTGGGAAAATTGCTTTAAAAATCCCCAACTTTGTGGTTTGAGCCATTTTAAACCTCAACTATCACGTAAACCATTTAAAACCTGAATTTTTGTTGACTATACTTTTTAATCCCGAACTTATTGTTGACTTCGCCAAAATAAAAACGTCATCAAGTACAGTAACGGACCGTTAATGCTCCATTAACCTAACATTAGTTTATCCCATTAAAGCAGACGTCGTTTCACTTAAATTTGAAAAATTAAAAAATGTTGTCACCGCTGGAGCTTGAACTCCGCTTGATGGGAGTATAAGAGAGTGCTTTTACCACTGTGACACAGTTGCTCATTCGACTTATTAACAGCAATAATACTTTTTATTATATCGCGAGTAACAATGAACTTAAAACATTAAAATTACAGTCGTGTTTCAGAGTAACCCTAATCTGCAAAAGACCCAAATCGATTTTGGGAGATATTCTCTCAAATCTCACGTCTTTTGTTCCAATAAGCTCAATTCTTCATATGTGGTGTCGTCATGACTGGGGAAAAAGTGAAAGGGAAGGTGTTGGGAAAGAGTTATGAGGGAAGGTCGAAGAGGGTCCGTCATGTTGATAAAGCTGGGAGCTCGAAGCGGAAGAAGGAAACTGAAGCAGAAGGAAGAAGGTCGGGTTCCAGGAGAAAACGTCGAAATAAGTCTGAAGGCGGAGCAAACTCTGGTTCTAGGAAACATATTCGAAAGAAATTTGAAGGCGGAGGAAGCTCCGATGACGGTGACGGTGAGGAAACTTCTGAAGCTCCGGGTTTGGAGGCTATATGCAGTGAAGGAGCTATCATTGAGTGTGAATATCCTGATACATGATATATCAGCGAAGATTATAGAGACATAGATGAGAACGAAATCGAGGGTGCTAATGGTCACGGTGGCATTGAGGTAGAGAACTGTGGAGATTTATCTCTCTTCTTTGGAGAGGAAGCTAGGAATGATGATCCAGATGTCGATGCAGATAGTGGAGACGACGATTGGGATGATGACAAAATACCAGATCCTGTGTCATCAGATGAAGAAGACGAAGCGGAATCGAGACCAGGGAGGCAATGTATGGTTAGGAATGCTAAGAGGTCAAAATTAGCAACGAATTTGAAGTCAACTTTCACTAAGAAGACACATGCAAGGACAACGAAAAAATGGTCTCCTTGGATTCGTCCTCGTTTTCGACGTGTAGATCGTCGATTCACAGCCACACAAACACTTTGCCGGAAATCCGCGTATTCCCATCGTGTTTACACATTCCTCTGAATTAGAACTCATCATCGATTCCTCCGAAATAGAGCCCTTGATTCCTTTTTTCCCACCCATCCTCAGACAAGACGACCAACAGATAGACTGAATTGAGCTGTATCAAACAAGAACGAATCGATTTAGGAGTTTTGAGGATTTTGGCGATTTTAGGGTTTTTTTTTCCAGATATAAAACCCCAAATCGATTTGGCTGAAACAAGACTACTCTGAAACATAATTTTAATGTTTTAAGTTCATTGTTACTTGCGATATAATAAAAGGTATTATTGCTGTTAATAAGTCAAATGAGCCACTGTGACACAGTGGCAAAAGCACTCTCTTATAGTCCCATCAAGCGGAGTTCGAGCCCCAGCAGTGATAACATTTTTTAATTTTTCAAATTTAAGAGAAACGACGTCTGCTTTAACGGGATAAACTAATGTTAGGTTAATGGAGCATTAACGGTCCGTTACTGTACTTAACGACGTTTTTATTTTGGCGAAGTCAACAATAAGTTCGGGATTAAAAAGTATAGTCAGCAAAAATTCAGGTTTTAAATGGTCTACGTGATAGTTGAAGTTTAAAATGGCTCAAACCACAAAGTTGGGGATTTTTAAACCAATTTTCCCGTTCATTATTATTCATTTCCACTTGTTTTGTCTGTACAACCAAATTGGATTTTATTTTAAGGCTACTTCATCTATACTCGGTCTAAAACCTGATTCGTAAATGTCGTGTGTTGATTTTTTATTTTTTATTTTTTTGAAATGAATGTAAAATTGGATTCAAGCTCAAAAAACGTTTTTACAACAAATGTGTGACTAAATCAGAGAACTTCTAAATCAAATTAAGATAACCTCGATATTGTGTTCTTCCTTAGATGCGCGTTTTGAACTAGGTTTGAAGAGCTTCTTCATACTAATTATCTCCTAGATCTCTGATGGATAGGATCCTGCAACGAATCTGTTTATCGATGAACGACACAATTTTTGCGGCAGATAGGTGAGGCTCTCCGTGACGACAAGAGTTTCTCTCTCTCCAAAGACAGTGGATTGCTGCTTGAAATGCATATCGAGTTAGAAACTGCTTGATTCGATCAATATCAGATTCGGTGATGAGCTTGATCATCAAGTTCCAATCCGTTGTGAATCTTCTTTTCAACAAACCTTTCATTAGCCTTGTCCATATTTCTTCCGAAAATTTGCAGGAGAAAAACAAGTGGTCTCTAGATTCCATTGGAGTACGACACAATATACAAGATGAATCTGCATCAGCATTCCAGCTTTGCATTCTGTCTCCCATCGATAATCGATTATGGGTCGCTATCCAGGCCAACATTGAATATTTCAGAGTTGAATGCTTGAACCAAACTTCCTTGTACCATTGAATTTCTGTCGACGCCGACCTTGAGAGTTGAGAGATAGCAATGGAAAGTGAAAGACATTAGTAATCAAAGAGAAAATGAAACTTAATCTCAAAAAGAACATAAATCTCAATGTTGAAATCAAAACCCAATTGGCAACGGCGCCAAATTGATGAAGGAATTTTGCAAGTCTCGAGATCAATTACTCGATATACTATTGCTAGTATAAGAGGTTCAATCCAATGAGAAAGAATTCAAAGCAACAAGAATGCAAGACACTTCTTAAGTTAAGCTAAATAAGGAAGAGTTGTGATTTAACTAGTGAATTAAGCAAACTAAAACAAGAACAAGATATAGCAAACTAAACAAGTTGTAATGCAATAAATATAAACGAATTCAAGGATGGGATAATCGAATTAAGATGATCCAAGACTAATTCATGATGCTCAATATTCAAACAAAGCTATCCCTAGGCAATGATCATTAAGTGTGACTAATCCTCTCTCAATGCATTAATCACCATGCTAATTACTAATCCAAGAACAAAATCTCATTTGTGAATTACTAACTATCAAGCATTAAGTGCAAACAATCAAGATCAACCAAATAAACACCCTAGACAACTACTCTCATAGGCTAGGAATGAATATCTCTTTATTAGTTCATCAAGGCATTTCATCAAACACCTTGTGGGTGTGAAATGCCCCTTGATCTAAATTGGTTCTCTCAAGCCCAATCTAGCATTAGGATCACTAGTCAAGAAGAGAAACAAGATAATCTAACCCTAAGCATCATAAATCAATCTTGGAATCACCCTAAACCTAACCCATCCTCAAACTCTAAGAACTACTCACTAATCACCATGGTTTCAACAAATCCCATAAAAGAAGAGTTAAAACCCATGATCAAATGATTGGATGATTAGAAAATAGAAGATAGATAGAATGAATCAAAGAAAACAATACTCAAATGCATAAATTAAAAGGATCAATCTCTTACAAATCACTCTAGAACACACTTAGAGAGGGGTTTTGCTCAAGAAAAGACTTGTTTCTAGAAAATTAGGTTTAGACAATATATAGTAAATCTGGGCGAACCGGATCAACCCGGAACAAACCGGGTATTGACCCGATCGGGTTTGGGTAAAAGTGGTTCTGGGGAGTTTGCACCAATCGACCCTAGATCGGTGCAAATTCTACCGCATGTTCGGCTGTCTGGATGTGAGCTGGTTGGTGCGGGGGTGCGCGCTTTGGCTGGATCGGCACAGTCCGATCGGATGCTGGATTAGCACCGACCCGTGGCACCGATCCAGGATGGATCGGTGCTAACCTTCTGTTGCTTCGGCTTTCCTCTCGGGCTCGGCACCGATCCAAGAGGGATCGGTCTTGGATCGGTGCTGATCTTCTTATTTCCTTGCATTTCTCCCTGTGTCTGGCATCGATCCAGTGCACCGACCAAGGATGGATTGATGTACTCGTCCGACACTTTCATCTTTTGGCTGAGGGATCTCTCTGTGGCTGTACCAATCCAATGCACCTATCCAGGAGGGATCGGTGCATTCTTCTTGCTGAGGCACTTCTCTCGAGCTCGGCACCGATCCAGTGCACCGACCCCTCCTGGGTCGGTGCGCCTTCTGAGAACTTCTTTCTCCTTCTTGCTTCCTCCTTCCTGCTCCCAGGGTCGGATGTGCTCGGTTCCAAGGCTTCCTATCTCCATCAAAATGCCTCCAAGCCCCTAGAAATCATTCCAAAACATACAAGATTCACTAGGACCCAAATGCAAGACCCTAAACTCTATCAAACACTAAAATGCCAAAGAAAGATATGAACTAGCATGTGTATGATCTAAAATGTTAACTAATATGCATGCTAAAGACATGTAAAATATGCAAATATCACATCCAAGTTTGTTTTGAAGAAAAACTTGACTTGAAACTCTCTGCTTTATTCATCCATATCGATACATTCTCAACTTCTGGTTGAATTTGTCTCTGTTTTAAGTACAACACTTCCTCAATTTCATTCAAGACGTCTCCCCGATGTCGTCTTCTTCGTCGTTGCGATAGAGAAGCTACGGATGCATCCCGCAAAATACCCATATCGATAACCCGTCTCTGTCCCAACAAGTCAAATAAGATACCCAGATCAGACCAATTGTCAAACCAAAAATTAGTCTTTAATCCATTCTTCAGGTAAACTCGATAATTTTTTTTTGCGATATCCCGGTATTTGTGTATTTTCCTCCACATCCAAGATCCTGCATTCGTGGTATCTTGTATCGACCATAGAGTGCCTTGTCTTATTAGATACGTTTGAATCCACCTTACCCATAAAGATGGATGAGAAGAGAGTAGACACCATATCAATTTAAGACAACATACATTATTAATCTCCTTCAACGGGCGAAGCCCCAGACCTCCTTCTTGTTGCGGCTTACATACATCCTCCCAAGATATTTTTGCTTTTCGAGGATTTAAATCAGGTCCTGACCATAGGAAAGCATATCAAAGCTTGTCTATCTCGCGAAGGCATTCACGCGGTAGTCTTAATGCCGAAAACCAAAAGTTTGGATTGCTATGAAGCACTGAACTGATTAGTTGCAATCGTCCCACAAACGTTAGGAATCTTGATGTCCATACGCTAATTCTCGACCGGATCTTCTCTAGCAATGGCAAGTAATATGTCTTTGTCATCTGCTTCGTAACGAGAGGGCGCCCCAAATAACGGACCGGTAAATGACCTGAATCGAAGTGGAAACGTTGATGAATCTCCACTCTCGTGTTCTCAGAGACACCAGCCATGAATATTGTTGACTTCTCCATAATGATCTTTAAACCCGAGATACTTGCAAAATCCTCAAAAACTTTTACAATGCCTTCAATGGATCGAACATTTCCATCTGATAGCACCATTATGTCGTCAGTAAAGCTTAAATGCGTTAACGCAATGTTCTTACATTTCGGGTGATACCCAACCAATCGATCACTAGCTGCCTTGTCCAACATCTTTGATAGCACGTTCATACTGATAACGAACAAATATGGAGACAATGAACATCCTTGTCGTAGTCCTCGGTTACTTCTAAAGAAACCAGCAAGCTCCCCATTGACTTGGATCGAGAAGAAAGCCGTTGTTATGCACATCGATATCCAGTAGATGAATCTATCTGGAAAGTACATGGCCTTAAGTGTATTCAGCAAAAAGACCATTGGACTGAGTCGAAAGCGTTGGAGATATCAATCTTGATATCACAACGAGTGGAGATTGAATCTTTGTGATAGTCCTTTACCAATCTGTTGCCAAAAGAAGATTTTCTACGAGTAGGCGGTCTTTGACAAAAGCATATTGGTTCAAAGCTATAAGTTTTGGTAAGATACCCTTCATCATGTTGGCCATTATTTTCGAGATAACTTTGTAAAGTACATTACAGCAGGATATTGGACGTTAGTCTTTCATCTCCATTGCCGTGGTCTTCTTAGGAATCAAAACCAGTATTGTCGAATTTACTCCCTTGGGAAGAAACCCCTTCTCAAAGAAGGACTTGATCGCAATGGTAAATTCTTGTCCGAGAATAGGCCAGACAGCCTTGTAGAACTCCGCATTATACCCATCTGGTCCCGGAGATTTGTTATTTCGCATAGCAAACAAGACCCCTTTTATCTCTGCATCCGTAACCTCCTTTGTAAGACAAAATCGATCCCCATCAGAGCATCTATAAGTCACAACACTCTCAAGTTCCTATGTAGAAATTCCTTCAAAATCAGAAGGGATATGTTGGAGAAAATCCTTAAAAAATCCCTCGGCTTCCTTTTTTATTTCCTTTTCACTTGAAACCACAATCCCACCTCGTCTCTGAATTTCTTGGATAGTATTAATCGCTTCACGAGCTACCACTCCTTTGTGAAAAGACTTATTATTTCGATCCCCAACCTTCAACCAATGAATTTTTGATAGTTGTTTTAGGAATTTCTCTTCGAGTCTCGACACAAAACCCCATCGATGGTAAGCGACATTTTCCTCTTCCATCTGTTGCAAAGAGGGGCTTAGTGCGTTAGCTTCCTATTTTTCACATAGGGATACGAAAGCTACCTTAGTTTTCCTCGTCAGATTACCCAACTTTGTCTTCGCCAAAGATCGAATCAGAGGTTTAAGAGTCTTGAGCTTCTTCGAAAAACGAAACATATGGACGAGGTTGATAAGAATATGGGCTGCGATTCACACCAAAAATTCTCCATCAGTGGTAGAAAGTTCTCCATCTCTGCAACCGCATTCACAAATTTAAAAGGTTTCTTCCCTTTTGGTTTATCAACATCCAATTGAATTTGACAACGTAAATGATCCGAAAACATTATACGATTGTGGAAATTCTTGGCTCCATACAATATTTATAAGTACTCTGTCTAGTTTTTTCCATATCAGGCCATCTTCTCTCTTATTGCACCAAGTAAACAATGGCCCATGAGATGCCATATCCTCCAAAGAACAGAACCGAACCAGATTATGAAAATCTCGCATCCCCGGTGGAATGGATGGCGAGCTTTCGAATCCCGAGTGTTCGTGAGCCTCTATAATCTAATTAAAATCACTGAAACAAACCCATGGCTTGCTTTGAATTATTGGCTAATTTTGGTGATCCCTTATGTCACTCCATAAATCTCTTCGTTCTTCCATAAAGTTTGATGCATAAATGAAAGAACAGAAAAATTCCTTATCGCTTTCTTCTAATTTCACTGAACAAGTGATCATCTGGCCACTTTTGAAAAAGATAGTAAGTCGTACTCGTGGACTTCACATCACCCAAATACGACCCAGGCAGTTAAATTCATAGTTCGTGATCATCGACCACTCCCTACAAATAGATGAAGCAATGCTGTTTTGCTTTGCCTTTTTTGACTCTTGTCTCCAAAAGAGCTCCAAACTGAAATTCCTGACTCTGGATCCAGTTTCTTATTACGAAATGCTTTGATGATTTGCTTAAGCCTCGAACATTCCAAAAGAACCCCGACATAAATTAATTTTTTTTCTTTGGCGCCCTTTTGCTCGAAACACTAGGCTTTGGGTCCCTATTATTCAAAGTGATATATCATGGTTTTTACCCTGTTTAGACCATGATATAAGTCCTTTTTATAGAGTCTTTCTAGTGTTTTGTAGTATTTTAGAGTCTTTTACAGGTTCTAGCACGTTTGGAGCACTATTGGAGTTATTGGAGCTTTCTGTAGCAGTTTGGAGCAGAAGCTGAAGTCGTGTTGCTGAGTACCTGATTTCACGTCGAGCATCGATCGATACCCCCTTGGTATCGATCGACACCCATCGCAGCAAGACACGACCCGCGAGTTTTCCAAGACTTGAGGAATTGCAAAAGTGCCCAGAAGTCTTTAATAATTACAATAAGACCCCAGAACGTGTTTTAGGTTATAAATAGGATTTTACAACCACTTGTTTAGGCTATGTTTTATTTCTGTGTTTGATTTTACTTTGGTTTTAGAGAGACAAGTCTGAATCTCCCTTCGTCCGAGATCAGATCTCTAAACCCTTCTTTCTATTCTATTGATGATTGATTCAAGCATATTGATTGTTTCATTCTCTATGTCTGAGTAGATCCACTTTAGGTTTAGGGTTTTCTCATAAAGGATTTCTTTGAATGCTAGGTTAATTATCTGTTTAGGATTCACCATCTGAATT
>PKML01012401.1:344831-371791 GCA_002933935.1 Eutrema yunnanense | reverse complement strand
AATCTGGAACTTAGATCTTAGGATAATTGATTAGGCACGAGAGTGCGATTAATTACCTGATAGAACCTAGGTGAGCAAATTGATTATTCGCAAAGAGATTTGGTTTAATTGATTTGTGAACATATCAAACCTGTTATTAAAGCTGATTTAGACTTTAGGATTCGCAAAGAGATTTGGAATTCCTAGGATTTAGATTTAGATAGTTTTCGCAACGAGAGTTGGTTAGCTATATTTTAGTGATTTGAGTTCAAGAACTGCGCTAAATCTGAATCATGCTAGTTAGTTTATCTGCATTCATTGATTTCCTGAGAAAAACCCTGGGCCTATATTTCCTTGATTGAATACAACTCTTTTAATTTCTGCATTGCTTTTAATTACATCTGTTTGGCTTAGCGTAATTCGACACTTCATAATCTATTGTGTGATCCCTGTGAGTCTTTGTGCTTCGACCCCTACACTTACTACAACAACTGCTTTAGTATCTTAGGGTATTAAATTGAGCATATCACAAAGCTAATGGGTCGGCCGAGAGTTTTGAACTCTCTTTCGAAGCACGAGGCAGTGGAAGACGAATTCCTCCTTCTTCTTGCTTTTTCGACTGCTTTAAAAGAGATGTCTGATCATTTTCGAAATCATCTGCAGCAACCAACAAATTCTCCGCCTCTTCCACCCTTATTGGAGCATCGATCTGAGTATCCTCCGTTTCATTTTCCTCATCATCGCAGTTCAAGATTGAGAAGCGAGATGGAGATACTGAAAAATTTTCTACCACACCTGATTTCCCAGTATTCCTTCCCACTTTAGTTGGCGAAACAGAGCTCCATTCTCCGTCTTCTCTTTCAACAATTTCGACACCAATAGTAGCCGGAGTGTTTTTATCCTCTTTCTCAACATCTTGAATCACGATAATTCGATTTAGCTCCTCTGTATTTTGTGTCGGCTTCTCCACCTCCACCTGATTTCTCACCAAATTCTCGAGGGTCCTCTCTGCATCATCGGCAGTTCCACTTAAACCTGGAATGAGGGTTCTTTCTTATAAAGGTTTTTTTAACAGAATTTTTTTCCCACCATACAAGTATTAGAGAGATGTCCCCATCTCAAACAGTTGCTACATCTTGGCGGTAACCATGGATACACAAATTCCACGATTGAATCAACTCCTTTATCTGATTTAAACCGATAGCTCTTTGGAAGCTCTTTTGATAGGTTTGCCTCCACAAAGACTTTGCTTCATTGAAACTCTTACACATCTCAGTATCGGGATGAAGCCTCTTTGGCTCCCCCACCGCACTGGCGATAAAACCCAATCCTTTCCAATGGAACATCTTTGGTGGAACATTTTTGAGAATGATCCACATCGGCATTGAATAGATATGGGGCTGAGCTTCTTCTGCGATCGGTGACCATTTGGAAACAATCATAGGAACATTCGCAATATTCCACATCCCTCTCCTCAACACACGGTTTCGAATAGATGTCTCTCGAATTCTGAATTTCATTGTGGTCTGATTAACGACAATCACATCGATTTTTTGATTCTTGTCTCCTAGCGTCCAAATTTTGTTCACGATCACATGAACCTTTGCGACGTGAGGAGCAGTCGAGAGAAATTTGCCAATAAGTATTTCTTCTCACAGAGGAGCAGATCCTTCGATGATGTCATCCGGAATCTCCACAGTTGGTGATCCTTCAATCATCGATACAATAATATCGTGCTTTGCAAGACGAGGTTTGCTTTGTACGATAGAAGACCAAAGTGGCTTTGTCATTGGTTGAAGAGTAGACTTCTCCGAGTCCTTTGAGTCACCATCCCCAGAAGACTGAGACGGATTCGCTACCAAGATTGCATCGACACCTTCACTAGACGAGATCGCATCTTCCATCGCCATGGTTTCCTCCTGGAGCTGAGACGAAGGAGCCGCCATAGCTGCCATACGTGCAGCGAACGGAAAAAAACCCTGCCAAAACCCTAATCGCCTTTAGAATCGCCCTCCACGTCAGCTCCGGAAAAAACGCTTTTTAATCTAGTAACTAATCCCCTATTTTTTCGTGTGTTGATTTCTCCGTGCGTTGGTATGTTTCTCTTTATCTATTGCGATTGGTTTATTGTTTTTAAACCGCATCTCTTATCTCGATCTCGGGAATTCGACCATTAGAGCTGCTCAACATTAAAATATTAGTAGCACAATAACTCGTATCTCTTATCTTCGAACATCGCCTTTGTTTGAAAAACGACAACCAACAATCGCATAATATATCTTTCAAGAGATTCAAATCAGAAAACCATAAATCAAGGTTGGAGAAACCTTGTCACACAATCTAGTTGTAAGGATGTCCAATTACGACGTTGAAAGGCTAGAACACAATAAAATGAATGAGAAGGAGGCGTCTTGAAACACCCCAACCGCCATGCGAGCTCACGAGTCGTCAGTGATGGTCAGGATTTTATCGACCGTCCTGAACTTCCTTTCACGCGGGTACAATAGTAGGTATACTTGAAATTATACTAAGCTGTTTTAAAACCATGAAACAATCGGACGAAACATTTTATCGAGTAAAAACGCAGCAAAATTTGAAAGTGAAATAAAATACCCCAATCCCCGATGGTCCCTACAGTCTCGCGCTCCAACTCAACAACTAGTAATCACATGCATCATAAAAGAAGTGTGAATATAATTATCCAGTGAAAACGCTCATACCCGCCCACATGCAAACACATTATAACAAAATAAGCCCATCAAAAATTGCATTCCATACTAGCAACATATCAATCCATTTGACATTCTCATTACCGTGTTACGTATCCATTTTACACATTTTCCGACCCCAAAGGCCACTTACGATCCGAAGATCCATACCGACCCGAAGGTCCCAAACAATCCGAAGATCCAAACCGACCCAAAGGTCCCAAACGATCCAAAGAATATCCATACCGACCCGAAGATCCCAAATTATCCGAAGATCCCATACTATCATGGTATATGTACTTCCCTTAATTAACTTAACACTTCATTAATTTCTTTTAATGTTTTAACTTATCATGCCACAACTACTTAAGATCAAAGTCATATTTTTCTTCATAAACATCTTAACTTAACCCTTCAATCATCATACAAAACCTAACAAACTTATTCCTAAGAACACGACGAATGTTCTTCGAATCCCTTAGAATCACCTTCAAGGACTCAAGAACGAACTTTCCATAAACATCAAAATAAGCCACAAAATATCGAAAGCATATATAAAGGGAAGAATTTTGTAACAACGCGTTGCCACGAGTCACGTTTTCACCTTAGCTGAATCTAGAAGATTCGAAGACTCTGAACTCTCAAGCATTTTCCGGCGAAAATTCATGCGATCCTCCTCACTCGGTCCTCCTTCTCGAACTTCTCTCTCTAAAACCCATGTTTTCTCTCTGGTTTCTCTCTAAGACTCTCTTTTTCTCAGTTGTGTGAGAAATGAGAGCTTCAGATCCCTATATATAGGATTTGTGGACTTGCTCACCAAGTCGGGCACTTAATGTCGGTTTCCTTATTTTGCTAAGTCTTATCTTTCCCATTAAATCTCGATTCATCAGAAAAAGAGAACATGTTTTTTTTCTGTTTAAGGAGAAACGTGATATATATCTTTACGGAGCTTCACTAAAGTTGTTTTCTCTCGGGCCCTCTCCCCGATGTAACCTAATCTCAGATCTCTTTTTCCACCATGGATTCAAATTTTGAATCCCTCCGATGAAGAAGAAGCTCGGAGCCACCATCAACCTCCCAAGTTTCTCTCCGCCGTCACATCTATTTTACAAAGCCACCAGCACCGCCATCCCTTCACTCTCTAGCGAATTCCCACTGTCCGAGGAAGTCCCTTTCACAGTCTCCGGAGTTTTGAAGCCATTGTCACGTTTCCGAAGCTGTCTCCTCGCCGCCACACCTGCATTTAAGAAACCACCGTCACCGCCACTTCTCTCCTCTAAGTGTGATGTTTCACGGTCCAAGGATGACACTCTCCAAGTCTCCACTTCTAGCCTTGGGTTAAGACCTTTAGTTTAACTTCTAAAAGAATCAGCTTTTAGTTTTAACGGTGTGATTCTTCCGACCACCGTATATGTGCAAGCTCAACGAGTTTGCATCTTCACCGTCATCTCCTAGACAGCTCTGCTCTGGCCCACTTTTTGTTTCAATTTTCCAAAATCCAGATGATAATTGCGACAACATCCATGGATATCTGCTATCGGTTATAATATCTAGCCAAGTGCTAAGACTCTTCAGATCTACTCCCCAGTCACGGTGATGTTTCAGATTTTAGTCATCTTGGAAAATATTATTTTTCCTCATCAACTCCATCCGGCAACCACATCGACAATTAGCTCCATGTTCAACCCTTAATTTCAAGCTTGGATTTCCCATTCTAGCATTTTGCTAAGATTGTGATCCTTTCTCCTTGTTACTTCAGGCAAGCGAAAGAATTAATTTCCACTCAAAGCCATTCATAGACAAAAGCTGATTATATCGATTTTAACCATGTCTAGCTTTATGCTAAGTTCCTTGTTTTGTTACTTAGACTACGTTTCTTGTGTCGATTGAAAAGGAAAATTCCGAGATTTTTAATTGAACTTAAGTGAACGAGTTTAGAAGAAGTCTTTCTTTACTTAAGTCTTCAATCTGTGTAGCCGTTATTCGGAGGCTATAGTATAAAACTCTAACCAAAATTCAAGCATGAACGCAATCGGTTGGAATTGTCAGGGGGTCGGTTCTGATCTGACCAAAGAACATCTAGAAGAACTTCACAAATGTTTTCGACCGAGCTTTCTATTTTTGTCGGAGACAAAAAATAGTCGTTACTTTCTCCAAAACATGCAAGTTCATTTTGGATTCGACCATGTTTTTACAGTTGAGCCGAGAGGCCGAAGCGGAGGAATAACACTTTTTATATGGAGGAGACGAAAGTTACAATTGTTTATTCGGATGATCGCATGATTGATATTGTGTCAACATTGGAAGGTCATAAGATCTTTATGACCTTTGTGTATGGAGATCCGGTTGTAAAAAACCGAGAACGAGTTTGGGAAAGACTTACGAGAATCAGTTTTAATCGAAAAGATGCACGGTTTATGATCGGGGATTTTAACGAAATTACGAGCAACCATGAGAAACAGGGAGGACAAAGGAGAACAAAAAACTCTTTTATACCATTTCTTACTATGCTCGAAGATTTCGGGATGCTAGAATTCCCATATAAGGGTAACTCATTTTCATGGGTGGGGAAGAGTCGATCTAGGAAAGGAAAATGCATATTGGATCGGGCAGTAGCTAACGAGGAATTGCATTATCTCTTCTCCCACACTTCTGTAGAGTATCTTAAACTATGGGGTTCAGACCACCGACCTGTCTTAGCTCAGATCCAAGCAAGACCCCAAAACAAGAAAAAAGTCTTTTAGATTTGATAAAAGATGGATAGGGAAACCCGGTCTTAAAGAAGCAGTAATCTCGGGATGGGAACTTTTTGATGATGTTCCACGTCGGGACATCCACAAAAAATAGCCTCATGACGTAGTAATATCTCCAGTTGTGATATACTCATATATTGCATGTTCTAACATGCATTTCATTTAGAGTTTGTGTAATTCACATGCATAATCATGGTCTTGTCTTGCATTTAGGTCTCAATTAGAGATTAGGACATTTGCATTAGGTTTAGTGTGTTCTTGCTTGTCTTGGAGTATTTCCGAGGTAATTGGAGGCGGTTGGACATATTTGGAGAGTTGGACCTAAGAGGAGTACGAAGTCCATCCGAGACGCCGGAAAGATGTGTATAGATGACAGCCCTCCAATCTGAATCAGTCTTGGAGACCTTCATGAATGTTGTATAGGGGTGAGTTAGCTGTCCATGGGAAATTGAATCAGGTGATTTGGACGTATGGTTCGAGAGCTACCGCGGTTTTACTGAAGTCGCCTCTACCTAACCGAGAAGCCGAAAGACTTGTACTAGCCAGGACATTTAAATCGAGACCACCGAGCGATGCAACAGACCGATGGAGGATCAGGTGGAAAAAGCCTTAGCATCGACCAGCAACCAACGACCACGGAGTGATGCAACTGGGCGATGCTCAGCTTCAGGACGTCTACATCGCGACCACGGAGCGATGCAACAGACCGATGGAAGACCATGCCCTTAGCATCGACCTGTTGCATCGTCCAATCCCCTTGATGTTAACCCTGTCGTCCACTTTTCATATAAAAACCCATCTAAACCTAATTTTTATGATGATGCTTTTTGTTAGTAAAAAACCTTTCCCCTTTGAGAGAGAACTTGGATTTTGTAAGAGAGATCTTTGAAGTTTATGCATTTAGGTGTTTATCTCATTGAATCTCTTCCATCTATCTTCTTTTCTTATTAATTATTCATCACCCATCAATGGATTCATCTCCTATCTCTATCGATTTTGAGATGCCCTTAATGGGTCTTGAGTAGTCTTTTTAGGATCTTGAGATGGGTAGATTAAGGTGATTCAAGGTTTGATTAGTGGTGTTTAGTGTTAGATAATCTTATATTCCTTATTGTCTAGTGTCCATAATGCTAGATCTAGCTTGAAAGAGTGGAACTAGATCATAAGGCATTTCATGCACACCAAGTGTTTGATGAAATGCCTTGATGAACTAGAAAAGAGATTTATGCTCATAGCTTATGATAATAGTTGTCTAGGGTGTATTTTTTGTTGATCTTGTTTGTATTCTTAATGCTTGCTAATCAATGATTCACAAATGAAAGTTTGTTAATGAATTAGGTGATTAGCATAGTGATTAGTTGTTTGAATGAGAATTAGTCAAGATTAAGGATCTTATGCCTAGGAATTAGCTTCTTTGAGTGAATAAACACCACTAATTGGATTTGGATCACCTAAAGTCGATAACCCCATCTTAGGATTCGCTTTTGTTATTTGAATTACATCTTGTTTGCTTTGCTATTCACTTGTTTTGAATTGATAATTAACAACAAACCACAATGGTTTAGCTTAACTTACTTCAAGTGCCTTGCATTCTTAGTGATTAGAATAATCCCAATTATGGATTGATAACCTCTTTACTACATCGTATTGGGGATATTGATACCTCCTAGAGACTAAAACGCCTTGTATCAATTTGGCGCCGTTGCCATATTGGGATTTGTTTTAACATTGAGATTTAGGTTCTTAGTGAGCTTAAGTATTATTTTCTACTAAGTTACTAATCTTCTTCACTTCCCATTGCTTTTGCTCTCTATAGGTGTATGCATACCCGTTCACGTGGCAATACCAATATCATACAACCAAGGGACGATATTGATCAACTTGAGAGGAGTTCAAGAGCAAGAAGGAACCGAGTGAGAGTTCAAGAAGAGGTTGGTAACGACATGGAGCACTTTGAGAATGTTCCACTTGGGAACATCAACGAATCCATTCCCCACCAAAGGAATGGTGGGAATGGGGATGGAAACGGCAACAATCAAGGAGGTGGTGGCAATGGAAACCATCACCGTCCTAACCACCCGCCTAGAGGTAGGCATGTTGTAGGAGAAGGTGATGCGGCAAATGCACACCAAAACCGTCAAGGGATTCAACCACCACCGGTTGAAAACAACAACTTTGAGGTCAAACCGGCTAATCAACATGGTTCAAGCTAACAAGTTCCATGGGTTGTCAATGGAGGATCCTCTAGATCACATTGACCAATTTAACCGGATATGTGGTCTCACCAAGATCAATAGAGTATCCGAAGATGGTTTCAAGCTTCGTCTCTTCCCGTTCTCTTTGGGTGACAAGGCTCACCAATGGGAGAAAAGCTTGCCTCAAGGTTCTATTACTTCATGGGATGATTGCAAAAGGGCCTTTCTAGCCAAATTCTTCTCACCGGCTAGAACCGTCAAACTTCGCAATGAGATTTCAAGCTTCACACAACGGTCTATTGAGTCTTTCAACGAGGCTTGGGAGAGATTTAGAGCCTACACTTCTCAATACCCACATCATGGCTTCTCCAACGCCTCACTTCTTAGTACTCTCTACCGAGGCGCTCTACCTAAGATTCGAATGCTACTTGATACGGCATCGAATGGTAATTTCCTAGCTAAGGACGTGGATGATGCAATGGAGTTGGTAGAGAACTTGGCTCAAAGTGATGGCACCTATGGCGACGATTATGACCGTGCCACAAGGACCACGAGTGACTTTGATGAGAACAAGAGAGCCAAGGACATGAAAGCCTTGAATGAGAAGTTGGATAAACAAGCCTCCATGATAGATAAGCTTCTTGTGGCTTCAAAAGAGTCTCAAAAGGCAGTCCATTTCATTGATGACTACGAGAACAATCAAGCTTGCTATCAAGAGGAAGCCGTAGAAACACAAGAGGAAGTGAACTACATGGGCAACCAAGGTAACTTCCAAAGACAAGGGTTCAACCAAAACTATAGGAATCCACAAGACCAACTCTACCCTCAACAATCTACTCAAGCTCAAGGAGTTCCACAACAACAATTCCAATCTCAAGGTCAACCTTCTAACTCCAACCAACAAGAGTATGTCCCAAGGAACCAATTCCAAGGAAACCAAAGTGGATTCCAACCAAAAGCCCCACCCCGTTTTCAAGGTCAAGCACCTACGTCTAAACCGCAAGAGCTTGACTTGGCCTCCATGTTCCAACAACTAATCAAAGGCCAAACGGAAACCAGTAACAAGGTCATTTGCTCTTACAATGATCTTAATAGCAAGTTTGAGGCATTGAGCTCAAAGGTGCAACTAATGGATCAAAGGAGTACCGCCTCTTCCTCAAATCATCCTCAAGGCTATTCAAATGGGAAGGCAATACTAACCTCTAAAGAGTCTTGCAACACCTCTTCCACTCTTGAGCAAGATCACATAATTGAGGAGTTCCTCGGGTTAGTCTCTAGCCTCAATGAGGACATTGAGCAACAAGGTGGGGAGGTGATCTTTGGCCATGAGAATGATATGGTGTTGGTTGAAGAAAATAATAACAAGGTTGAGGAGTCCATCAAGGACGTGGCTAGAGTGAAAAACGTAGAGATACTTGTGGGGTCAAAAAGAGAGCCCATTCGCACTTTACCTCCCCCATATGAGCCTCCACTTCTATTTCCCGGTCGTTTCCTCAATAAGGCACAAGAGAAAGCGTCTCCAAGCACAACAAGGATCGAGCCTAAGACTCTCCCAAAGCTTGGAAACCCCGGGAAATTCTCAATATCTTGCACCCTTGGAAGCTTGGAAGTTGATGATGCTTTGTGCGACTCGAGGTCAACCGTGAATGTCATGACCTTGGAGATGGCCAAAAGTCTTGGAATAAACAATTTGAAAGATTACCCTCCACGAAGAAACCTCTTGGCATGGTTGAAGACTTTGATCTAAAGATTGGAAAGTGTCTTGTACCAACGGACTTCGTTGTAATGGAGATGGCACCAAACATAAAGCTCCCTCTACTCCTCGGGAATCCATTCCTCAACACAACCGGTGCAAGCTTGGACTTCATAAACAAGAAGGTTGTTCTTAAGAACGTGGATGACAAGAAGTTTTATACAATGATGCCTTCTTCCACCGCTATTTGTGGGACCATTATTTGTGGAGACAATGAAGCCCACGCCCGGAAGGTTGAGTATGTGGGCGTTTGTGCGATAGTGAGTATTGGAAAGGTTGAAGAAGCCCTTGCTTTAGATGGATATTGCTTGAGATCCCTCTTTCACACCACGATGGAGAATGAGGTTGAAAGTGGCAAGGTTGCTAAGAAGAAGACAAGGCCTAGGTCCGAGGAGAGGAAACTGAGCATGCTCAAGGGGATTGGACCATTGCTAGACCAACCTTCGATCGTAACTCTCATTCCATGGAAACATGGAGAAGGGATGATTGAGTACAAGGTCAAACGTAGAGGGCGTCCCAAGCCTTTTGCCAAGGCCATAGCAACCCTCACACCAGCTGATAGGGAGCCCAATCACGCCGGTCTTGAAGGCTTAATGGGTAAAGTTCTCAAACTCGAGCTTAAGGAACTGCCAAGGAGTGCTCGCGCTCCTCAATCACCCGCCTTAAAGGGTAACAAACGTCGAACTTAGTGACGTTAAACAAAGTGCTCTTTGGAGACACCCCAAGCTTATCCTTGTACATATTTTCTTCTATGCTTTTCTTTCGTTGTTAGTTCCTTTTGATGGGTTTTCTTAGTGCAAGTAGGTTTTCGATGGTCTTATGGGCATGGACTTATGGACTAAAGTGCATAGGATGAGGTGATGGAATATGGCGTCCCTTGATCCCTCTCGTCCCCTCCATCTTTTTCCAAGGTAACACTCCAAACTTTGTACATAGCATTTAGAATCATATCTTCTTTCCTTCTTTCATGCATTGTTTAACTCTTCCTTAAGCTTCTATTACACAAGGGACTGTGTAATTTAAGTTTGGGGGAGGGTTTGTGTGTTATCTAACATCGTTTTTGGTGTTCTTATTTTGTCTTTTGCACATTGAGTCTCATGCATAGCATGCATTTTCAATAAATTTGAAAATTTTGTGCATTTCCATATATGATTGAGTCTAGATGCATAGCATATAAGGTAGCTTTGCATGAGCATTAGGAGCAATGATAGATTTGTCCTTGAAAAGTACTATATTAAGAGCATAGTCCAATGCCATTGTTGCTAGTTACTTGATGTTTTGATCTCGTGTACAAATTAAGAACGAACCATGCCTTGATCTCATGTCTTATTGTTTGCTTTGATTGAAACAAATCTTGACTTGAATTCAACCTCATCTAAGTGATAACCATAAATTTGACTTGTAAATATTATGTTTGTGCAATCTAGAATGAATTTGTGGATCACCTATACATACTTGGATATTCTTTCTCCTTTTTACCACTCTTGCTTATCCAAGTAGCCATATCCCATCATTGGAATGGTTTCCCCTACCCTAACCTTAGCCTTCTTTCAAGCCATTGTTATTAGTATGTGAATTGTGAGGCATTTCTTTCGAACAAACTTGGCAAAACGTGTTAGGTTTAGGGCGACAAGAGGGAATTCTCATGTAGATTTAGCTCCAACATCTCGGAGTTAATCTAGGAATAGGCTAGTTAGGATGGCGTTTCTTGGTTCAAGTTTGGGGGAACGGTCTTAGACTTGGTGAACGTTTGAGAATGGATTGTGGAATAGAAAAGAAGAAAAGGAGAAAGGAAAAAGGGGATCGGATTTGTGTAGATTGGTTGGTGCAAAAATTATAAGACTAGCTCTAAAGAATAAGATAGCCTCAAAAGAGAAGGAAAAAGAAGAAAGCCGAAAAGGCCAAAGCATCAAAGAATGAGAAGAGGCGTGAACCAAAAAGAAGAAAAGAAGAGCTAGATCACAACAAAGGAGCACTAAACCATGAAAGAACAAGGAATAAGAAGTGATCCCCGAATGAGAACAAGGTGAAATGAAAAGACAAGAAGCATGCGGGTTTGAGAAGGCAAAATGCCTCAAGATAAAAAGGGTAGCTTAGGATATGGACATAACGGGTTAGAAGCTTTAGGTTAGAGATACTCTAGGCATTTGGGTAGATGAGAATTCTCCCTTGTATGCATAGGTTGCCTTTTACATTTAGCATTTTGCTTAAGTTTGTTCATTTCATGAGAGATCCTTGTACCTAATTACCCATGCATGATAATGAGATCACCTTCATCTCATAACCTTACCCTTAGCCAAACGAATTCATTTGATCTTGCATAAACATGATTCACACCTATTACACTTAATAAATGTCAAGAGGTTGGAAGATATGAAAGTTTGAGTAGGTTGAGGTTCGAATGTAAGTTATGCAAGGATAAGTATGGCTAGTCACTTTTGAGTAAGTTGTTTGATCGCATCAAGAAGTTTGCAACTTGCACATTGGGCTCAGATTCTTTTTATGGCACTTTTGGATTTGAGCTCCCATTTCTAGTCTTCTCCCTTTCTTTATTCTTGTTTGCTTGAGGACAAGCAAAGATTTAAGTTTGGGGGAATTGATATACTCATATATTGCATGTTCTAGCATGCATTTCATTTAGAGTTTTGTGTAATTCGCATGCTTAATCATGGTCTTGTCTTGCATTTAGGTCTCAATTAGAGATTAGGACATTTGCATTAGGTTTAGTGTGTTCTTGCATGTTTTGGATTATTTCCTAGGTAATTGGAGGCGGTTGGACATATTTGGAGAGTTAGACCTAAGAGGAGTACGAAGTCCATCCGAGACGCCGTAAATATGTGTATGGATGACAGCCCTCTAATATGAATCAGCCTTGGCGACCTTCATGAATGTTGTATAGGGGTGAGTTAGCTGTCCAGGGGAAGTTGAATCAGGCGATTTAGACGTATGGTTCGAGAGCTACCGCGGTTTTACTAAAGTCGTCTCTACCTAACCGAGAAGCCGAAAGACTTGTACTAGTCATGACATTTACATCGAGACCACCGAGCAATGCAACAGACCGATGGAGGATCAGGGGGAAAAAGCCTTAGCATCGACCAGCAACCAACGACCACGGAGTGATGCAACTGGGCGATGCTCAGCTTCAAGACGTCTACATCGCGACCACGGAGCGATGCAACAAACCGATGGAAGACCAGGCCCTTAGCATCGACCCGTTGCATCGCCAAATCCCCTTGATGTTAACCTTGTCGCCCACTTTTCATATAAAAACCCATCTAAACCTAATTTTTATGAGGATGCTTTTTGTTAGTCAAAAACCTTTCCCTTTTGAGAGAGAAATTGGATTTTGTAAGAGAGATCTTTGAAGTTTATGCATTTAGGTGTTTATCTCATTGAATCTCTTCCATCTATCTTCTTTTCTTAATAATTATTCATCACTCATCAATGGATTCATCTCCTATCTCTATCGATTTTGAGATGCCCTTAATGGGTCTTGAGTAGTCTTTTTAGGATCTTGAGATGGGGTAGATTAAGGTGATTCAAGGTTTGATTAGTGGTGTTTAGGGTTAGAAAATCTTATATTCCTTCTTGTCTATTGTCTCTAATGCTAGATCTAGCTTGAAAGAGTGGATCTAGATCATAAGGCATTTCATGCACACCAAGTGTTTGATGAAATGCCTTGATGAAATAGAAAAGAGATTTATGCTCATAGCCTATGATAATAGTTGTATAGGGTGTATTTTTGGTTGATCTTGTTTGTATTCTTAATGCTTGCTAATCAATGATTCACAAATAAAAGTTTGTTAATGAATTAGGTGATTAGCATAGTGATTAGTTGCTTGAAAGAGAATTAGTCAAGATTAAGGATCTTATGCATAGGAATTAGCTTCTTTGAGTGAATGAACACCACTAATTGGATTTGGATCACCTAAAGTCGATAACCCCATCTTAGGATTCACTTTTGTTATTTGAATTACATCTTGTTTGCTTTGCTATTCACTTGTTTTGAATTGATAATTAACAACAAACCACACTTGTTTAGCTTAACTTACTTCAAGTGCCTTGCATTCTTAGTGATTAGAATAATCCCAATTATGGATTGATAACCTCTTTACTACATCGTATTGGGGATATTGATACCTCCTAGAGACTAAAAAGCCTTGTATCAAGTTGGAAGAAGACCCTCCCTACAAACACGGAAAAACTCATCGAAAAGTTGAAAGATCAATTAGACAAAGCTCAAGATGACGATAATACTACCCTAGAAGAGATTGAAGAAATCAGAAGACAACTTTGTACGACCTTTCGTGAGGAGGAATAATTTTGGCAGCAAAAAAGCCAAAATCTTTGGCACACAAAAGGAGACAGAAATACAAAATTTTACCATGCCATTACTAAACAGAGACGGGCTCGAAACAACATTATTTGCCTTAAAGATCAGAATGGAAAATGGGTCGAGAACGCATATGGTATTGAAAGAGTTGCAACCAATTATTTCCAAGAAATTTTTACCACCTCACAGCCCTCGGATCCCGAGATTTCACTTCGGTACATTACCGAGAAAGTTTCAGCATCTACGAATCATGCACTAGTCTTGGATCCATCAGAAGATGAAATCAAAGAAGCCCTATTCGACATTAACCCGGATAAATCCCCGAGACCAGATGGATGACGAGTAGATTTTATCAAAGATTTAGGCAAGTCATAAGCCAAAACATAGCCAAATTGGTTAAGGATTTCTTTGCGAGATGTCACTTTGACCCTAGACTTAACCATGCAAATATTTGCCTCATCCCTCAAAAGGAGAGACCAAGAGCAATGGCCGAGTTCATGTCGATTAGCTTGTGCAACGTGAGCTATAAAATTATTTCCAACCTCCAATGCAAAAGACTAAAAAAGCCCTCCCGAGTTTAATCTCGGAGACCCAATCGGCCTTTATAGTTAGGCGTTTGATAACATATAACATTCTACTCACCCAAGAAAATTTCCACGCACTTCATACGAACCCCACTTGTAGATCAAATTTCATGGCCATAAAGACGGATATGAGCAAAGCATACGACCGTGTGGAACGAAAATTCTTGGAAGCTCTTCTACTGAAGTTGGGATTCGCGGAAAAATGGGTTAAACTGCTGATGTTCTGCATCTCCTCGGTCTCATATCAGGTTCTCATAACTGGGGAAGCGAAAGGAAGAATAAAACCCTCTAGAGGACATCGGCAAGGAGACCCCTTATCACCATTCCTATTCATATTATGCACCGAGACACTTTTCTCCCTCCTAAAGGGAGCGGAAGAAGAAAATCGCATTATAGGTTTGCGAGTTGCGAGAGCCAGCCCTCAGATTTCCCACCTGTTGTTTGCTGATGATAGCCTTTTCTTTTGCGAGACAACCATCCGACAAAGTGCCGAGATTTTTAAGATTATTGATACTTTTGGCGTTGTTTCGGGACAACAACTAAACATAGCTAAGTATTTCATAGTTTTCGGAGATAAAGTACACCAGAGATTGCGTCGAGGCATAAAAAGAGCAATATGTATCACTAACGAAGGAGGTGTGGGAATGTACTTGGGATTACTCGAACAAATTTTGTGGATAAAAAAAGGTCTTCGCGTTTGTTCAAGATTAACTCAATAATTGGGTCAATTCTTGGTCGGCACAACTCATTTCCAAAGGCGGGAAAAAGGTCCAAATCAAATCTGTAGCACAAGCAATTCCAACATATGTCATGTCATGGTTTCAACTCCCTCAATGCATAACCGAAAAATTGAGAAGTGCTATCTCAAACTTTTGGTGGAGCTCCAAGCAAAATAGCAGAGGAATATATTGGATATCATGGGACAAGATTTGTGTTCCCCAAGAATTGGGAGGGTTAGGATTTCGAGACCTTCAAGATTTTAACCTTGCTCTGCTATCAAAGCAATTGTAGCCCCTAATTCATAATCCTCCATCTCTACTGGCACGGGTACTTCGAGGTCGATATTATAGACAATCTAACCCGCTTGTAGACCGGAAGGTTCGCTCCCCTTCCTACGGGTGGCGTAGTATTATGGCTGCAAAGCCTCTCCTTAAACTTGGATTAAGAAAGACTATAGGGTCGGGGTTCAGCACAAATGTTTGGAGTGAACCCTGGATCCCAGATATTCCGGCTCGGCCCGCGAGACAATCCGCACAAGTCCGGTATAGGAATCCTCAACTTCGTGTCTATACTTTCATTAGGAAAGATACAAGAGAGTGGAATATACCCCTTCCGCGAGACCATTTCCAACCCGAGGACATCCCTCTTATCTTAGGGTTGAGACCTAGTCGACATTCTACCCAAGATGGGTACGCATGGAGCCATATAATGTCGGGCTGTTATACAGTAAAATTCGGCTATGATCTAATAAGGAAGACAAATATTATTCGTCAATCAGATGAAGTGAGAGAACCAAGCATTACGTGTCTTCTGAGCCATGTGTGGAAGGTCCGGACGACCAGGAAGCTAAAACATTTTATGTGGCATGCCTTGTATGGATGTGTGGCAACGTGTGAGCGTCTTACGAGTTTTCTTCTCAAATGTCCCTATTTCTCAAACTCTTATCTGAGATGTCCCTATTATAAAAAGATTTTTGTTTTAAATTATTTTTAACTCGAAAAAAGTTTATTACTATGTTACCCTAGCCAAAACATAGAAATTATAACTTGTATCAGGGTTTTATCCGCCCACCCAAATCCTATCAGATCTAACCCGAAAACTGAACCCGATTTCTATAACTCTCAATTTGAAATCGAACAATCCCTACATTTTGCGAAATCAATACCGTTTTCTCTTCAACTCTCTTCGTAAAACTAGGGATACTACTCGAGTTCTACTCCCAGATCGTTCGATCGATAACCTGTGTGTGCACGAAGATGGCTCCTAAGACAAGGTGGGGAAAGAAGAGGACAACTCGAAATGAAGAGGTAGAAGATACTCAAGATGGAGAGAGGGTGGCTGAACTGGTTGAGGAAGTCCGAACGAATGAAGAGGTAGAAGAAGAAGGAGAGAGGGAGCGATCTCCGGGACATAGTGAAGAAGAAAGAGATAAGGACGAGGTAGAAGAAGAAGGATCGAGTGAAGAGGAAGAAGAAGGACCGAGTGAAGAAGAAGGAGATAAGGACGAGGGAAGTACCAACTCGGGAAGAAGCAGCCGAACCGTGAGTACCAGCTCAACCGTGAGCGACCCGTCGAGTCAACGGTAAGTAGTTGGATTCGATTGAATAATTAGGTAGAACTAGGAAAAACTAATTCGTTTTGGTTAGGAAGAATTTCGTGATTTGTTTGCTCTTGATGTGATTTGTAATATTATATGTGCAAGATTTCTGGGAACACGAATTTGGAGGTATAATTTGTGAACTTCGGGTTGGTGTTCGTATTTGAATTTTTGGGTTTTAAGTAATACTGGTATAAATAGGTAAAACTAGTGTGATTTTGTAGTACTTGGTAAAATTGTTTGTTACAGGATTCCGAGGAGGAAACGACAGCACTACAACCTCTGAAAATGTACTTTCCGCCGATGGAGTATAAGAAGAAGATTAAGATATCGACGAGGTATTATATCCACGAAGCTTTGACAACGCTAGAGAATTTGAATCCTCCGCTCACTTGTGTTGAGAGCAACTGGTTTGAGAAGCATCCGCAGTTCAAACACATTTTCCACATGCCAAGGGACAAAAACCACAAGCTTATGGGCATGTGGATGCTTCTTCTTCGAACGGCATGCATCGAAAAGGAAAAGGAAGTTTGGTTCATCGTAAATGGCGTTCCCATACGCTATGGTCTAAAGAAACACGCCTTGATATCGGGATTAGACTGCCGCAACTATCAACTCGATTATAAGAAAGTTTGCAGTTTGAACTTCGTGAAGAAACATTTTACGCGATCAACAATTAAACTTCAAGACGTGAAAGAAAAGCTAGAGGAAATGGTACAAACGGAACGTTCTCTAGAAAGGTTGAAGATGGCGGTCCTCTACTTCTTATCTAGCATCGTTATAGGGCATACAAAGTGTGGAGCAGATGCTACGCCTGTGGAGTCATTCTTTCTAAGAGCGGTGGATGATCTTAACTTTTGTGAGGAATTTCCTTGGGGGAGATTGTCATTCGATCACATGGTAGGAGAGATCAAGCACACGATGACTCATTTTGGAGGGGTCGTCAAGGAGGGTGTATTATGGCCGATTCCAGGTTTCTGTATTCTTATGGAGGTAAGTAAAAATTATTTGAGGTATTGGTCATTGTTACTAGTTCTTATAATTGAAGCTAATTCTAACTATATGTGTGTTGTGTAACTTTTAGCATTTGAGGCAATTTCAGAATTGTGGAATAAATTTCGAGAAGGTATTCCGGGCGCAGACTTAAATTGTTCTAGGATGTGCAAGACAAGGTTCAAAAAAAGCGAAATGAAAGGGTTTCCTCTTTCGAAAATAAATGAAGAACTTGGTAAAACTAAGGTTAGTTATCCTTTGCATATGAATTATTTTTGTTATGTTTTTAATCTTTCTTCATTGTTTACATTCCCAGGACATTGATAGTATCCTGGCAGCTATAGGTGAAAAAAACTCTCTTATGGCTGGAATCACGGAAGAAGATGACGATGATGATAAGCATGATGTCATTGTTGTCAGTTAGATGCAGCGTCTTCGTAAATGAAATACAATATCGTTTGAAGAGATGTACAACCAAGATGTGGCTTCTCGATTAGGAGAAGAACCTGAAAATGCGGCGAACGAGGAAATATCCACCAATGAAGGACCGGGTATAGCTGAATTGGTGGATCTCGAAAACACCATGAAAGAAGAGATGGGAGAACGGTTGAAGAAAATTGAGGACAAGGTTGATGGGTTGGACAAAAGAGTCACACCGTTGGAAGATTATGTGAATGAGCAATTAGGAGAGAACTCAAAGGTAACATTTTGGGTTCTTAAATTCTAAAATGAAAAGGTAACACTTGGTAATACTGGAGCATAACTGTATTCGATTGTAGAAGCCTGCATACCCATCAGATGAGCATGCTGCTGTTTTCCCATACCCACCAGCCGAGCATGTTGCTCCTTCGCAAGAAGAAGACAATGATATTTGGAGTTTAACCGTAAAAGATTTACGAAACCAAAAAGGGTGTTAAACGGACTGTTCGAACTGGAGTAGAATATTACTTGAGTAGGCCAATGACAAGGTCAAGGAATAATGAGAAGTGAAGACTATATCTTTGTCTTATGGTGGTTGTTTGGATTTGTACTACTGGTATTATTATGTAAAACTATGTTGTCGGTTTTGTATTTGAATTCGTAGTACTGGTTTTATTAGGTAAGACTATGTTATCGGTATTTGACTTCGTACTACTGGTAAAACTGGGTAAACTCGGACAAACTATGCAGTTTGTTTTTGAAATTGATTTCGTACTACTGGGAATAACGAGATTAACACATCGATTCTTACAAACATAAAAGAAAGATAAGTCTTACAAAAGAAAGATAAGATAAGTCTTACAAAACAAAGATAAGTCTTACAAAAACTCCTTACAAAACTAAGATAAATCGATTCGACTCACAACACCCGCCACTAAGTCCTTCAACTTTGCAATCTCTTCACCGTTGTTTTTCAGCTCCATACGCATTTGCTGTATCTGAAATACATGGTGTCCGAAGCTTTGAATCTTCTCGGACTGCTCATCAACCTCCTTCCTTAACTTAGTCACCTCTTCTTCGATAGTGTGAACCCAAATTTTCTGAATGTGGAAGCCATCATTCTGCACGTGAAGACATATATAGTATCACATATTCAATATTGCCATTATTCTAAAAAATTAATGTCCTCTTCTCACCTCAAACACATTGCATGTAAAGTATCTCCTTCCTAGGTCCGCTTCGGTTTGAAAGGTCTCCTCGATGATGCATCCACCACATGGACATCTTTTAGGAATTCCATAGTCACCATTGGCGATGGCATAGTATATGTCGTATAGCTCCTTGTTCCTCTTCGCATCACTATAGCTCCTTGTTCCTCTTCGCAACACCTTGCCCATTTTTCTTTCTCGGTACTGTCCTCCAGATACTTGGCTGCAGAAGGATATCTCGTCTGAAAAGAACAATAAGCACTGTTGAACTCAGCCGTTGTGTAAAGCCTACTGCACTGTATGAATCTTCATGCGACTACGTCTTTGTTGCAGTTACTGACATGACCTTTCACATTTTGGGACAAATGCCATATACAATGCCCATGATGAGCCTGGGGATACACATTAGCTATGACGCTGATGAGGCTTGCATTTCTATCACTGATAAATACCAATTCGTAAGAGTCCGCTACAACGCTTTTCAGCATATCGAAAAACCAGGTCCAACTTGCATTATTCTCACCATCGAGTACACCAAACGCTATGGGATAATATAATGGTGACGATTAAGATCTTAAGCTGAGGCAAAAACTAGTACACCACCATATCCGTTCTTGACAAAAGTTGCATCCACAATTATCACTTTCCTCATGACTTTAAACCCTTCAATGCTAGCTCCCAAAGCTATGAATAGGTACTTGAATGTTTCCTTCTCATCCAATTTCACACTTGTTATTGTACCAGGATTGACTTTCTCTAACATGTACAAATAACAATACATCATCTTGTAATTTTTTTCCGGGCTACCACACAAATCACAAACATCTTGCTTTTTCCCTCTCGACGCTGTGGAGTATGATATCTTCACACCAAATTTTGTCTGAACAAGACCAATGATACTGTTAGGAGTCGGAGTTTCAATTTGACTTGGAAAAACATCATGCAAAATCGATGCAACTAATTGTGGTGTGCCTTTCCTCTTCATGTTGCTTGTACTCTGACTAGTCCGAGAGCATGTATGCATCTTGTTGTACCTTCTAATCGAGAAGGTATCTGTCTTTGGAATCCATGTAGCTCGTAAACGCCATTTTCAGCTTTCTTGACGACATTTTAGCACTAAACACACCTTATCCGACTTTGTTGTAGCAAAACCATAACAGTTAACAAATGCGGCTCTATCCACCAACTCTTGCAATGCCTTCTTATTTGGAAATTCTTGATGTACACTCACACCCAAACCATCTTCCCATGCCTCTATAAACTGATTAGATTCTACATCAGGTGGAAGCTCAGCATATTCATTACGCATATCCGAATCATCCTCTTTAGTATCATCAACATCCTCTTTCACCTCATGTTGGTTTGCTTGTTCCCACACAATTATGACATTAGCTCCGATTTCATCATCATTTGAATGCAACTCGTCATAGTTCATACCAAAAGAACTTTTGCCCGCTCTCGACAGTTGCTCGGCGAATTTCGATATAGTGATAACCTCCACAAACAAAATACATTTACGACTCTCTTTATCAATGGACGTTAAATAAACACACAGATCCTCATCATCAGAAATAGTAAATTGTTCCTCACATCCCACCAACAATGGAATGTAACTCAATTGCAATTTAACCTTACTTTCATCTAACGCAAGTTTCTTGTATGTCCTAGCTTCTATCATCGACAACGTTATATCCTCCACTGATGTCTTCAACATTAAACTATACATGTGACATTGGCATTTAAAATGTATGATGGCTTTGTTGCTCATTGTATCCTGCCAAAACAATACAAAAAAAACTCAATCAGTAATACCTGTTTTACTAGTTATACTACATTTATCAGTAATACCAGTTTTACTAGTTATATTATATTTATCAGTAATACTAGTTTTACCTAGTTCTCCTATCTCAATCTCAAGAACTCAAAATTGATGGTTTCGGGTTCTAATCTACTTACGATTCAACCACTGAAATCCATTTCATATCAATTTAAAGTCCTAATCGACCCAGAAACCATGGTAAAACACCCAATGCGCATACCAAAATAATATGCATAATCAAATCCAATTCAATCCCTCAATTTACAAATCCAAAATCAACTACTCTTAGGTTGAAGAACGAACCTGGATTTTGAAGCTCGATGCAGCTAGAGGGAGGCGAAGAAACGCCGGCGAAGGAAACGCCGGCGATGGAGAGCGAGCGAGCTCGACGATGGAGCCAACTTTTTTTTCTTTTCCGATTTTTTTTTAAAATATTTTATGTATTTTTTCAATATGAATTTTGAGCAAGGGTATTTTCGTCTTCACACATTTGATTAAATATGAGGGGGGTATGAAGATTAGTTAGGGATATAGGAGATTTGAATTTCTCCAAAAGGGATAAATGAGAGGATGGCTCGCGTCTTACCTACATGCACATGGGCACCGATACAAGTTGTCCTAGGTGTGGTGCTCCTGAGGAAATGATCAACCATCTTCTTTTTGAATGCCCTCCAGCTTTACAAGTATGTGCTATTTCAGACTATCCGTCCCTTCCGGGTTTCTTCCCGAGTACATCTATTTTCTGAAATATGGATTTCCTATTTTGGCGAACTAAAGAAGTAGGTCTTTATGACCCTCAAAAAGACATATACCCTTGGATCATATGGTACATATGGAAAGCAAGGAACGATAAAGTGTTCAACGGGAAATAAATTTCTCTGGAGGATACTTTCCAGCTCGCTACTGTGGAAGCGGAAAGTTGGAGGATCGCAAACCAACATGAATGCGAAGAAGAGATAGAAGGCGTACCAGGACAAGATGAATCGAGAGTCTCTCCTTTGGCCCCTCAAAACCCAACATGTCAGATCGATGCTTCATGGATTGATCATGGCCTTGTTAGTGGTCTAGGGTGGCGTCATAGGGATCACATGGGATGAGAGATCTTCGGATTGAAAGGATGCCGTAGAAGCCTATCGGCATTACATGCTGAGATGGATGGACTCCATTGGGCTATGCTATGTATACAGGAAAAACATATATCATCGATGCATTTTGAGACGGACTGTTCAGATTTGGTGAAGATGATCGAGAACCCGATAGATTGGCCGGCGTTTATTTCAGAACTAGACTCTTTTCATGTCCTTAGAGCGTCATTTATCAACTTCAGCTTATCTTCTATTCCACGAGTGTCGAATGTTCGTGCCGATTCTCTTGCAAAAAGAGCTCAAGCACGAGGTTTTTTATATTTTTCCATGTAAGTCTAACGGAGCCGGTAAGGGATAATAACCTTTTCGGCCAAACTTGATTTAATAAAATGGGTAGTTGACAAAAAAAACATCATCTGCAAGACTTTCCATATCCAATTCTCGCACATCCGACTATCCTTTTCTTAAGTTCACGCTTCTTCGGTCTACCAAACTGCCTTAAATGGA
Source organism: Eutrema yunnanense (assembly GCA_002933935.1). NCBI lineage: Eukaryota > Viridiplantae > Streptophyta > Magnoliopsida > Brassicales > Brassicaceae > Eutrema > Eutrema yunnanense. Next base: position 349,137 of record PKML01012401.1, on the reverse strand, counting down.
TTTCACATTTCTCAATTCGCCGATTCTTCCTTAAATGGATACGTGAATCTGTTCTTTCCATTTTTGGATTCCGAACTTTCATACGCAACTCGCGACTCAACTGACTTAACAGATAACTTAGCTCAAGTCACATAGTTGAATACAACAAGCTTCCAATGATAGATCACTTATCCAAAATCAACTTCCTTTTATCCATTCTCTATTTGGAATGGATATTTTAGAGCAAATGATTTGCGACAGATGTGAGCTGAAGTCCAGGCGTTTTAAGTTCACTTCCATTTTCCATTACATCAACACTATTGCCCTGCACACCATGAAGGTGTCATATGAGTGTTCAATAGACTTGATTTTCACGTATTTTATTGGGTAATTAACTGTGGTTTTGCCCCACTTTATTATTAATAGGTTAAACACGCTAAGAAATCATTCGAAGAACTTATGGATCTTGTGGGTACAGACGATCCACTATCCTGTGATACTGAAGCCGGTGGTTGTGGGAAACGCAACCATGTACACAAATTTCTCAGTACTCCCCCACATGTTTTTACTATAGGTAAAACCCTTTTTTTTAGGAGTCTGATGATTGGAAACCTATTTTAGATCACTGCTATGTGTGTCTTAAAGCTCTATTTATATTGTGGCTGGCAGTTTTAGGTTGGCAAAACAACAACGAGATTGTAGAAGTCATAGCAGCTACTCTTGCAGTAATGAAAACCGAGATTGACATCAGCATCATGTACCGAGGTCTGGAGCCTAAAACCACATATAGCTTAGCTTCCATGGTACGTGTTGTAATTTAATTAAGTACGTGTTTTCGAACTTAATTTGTGTTTTCCGTCTGGACGTTGATCTTTTTGCTATTTCTCTGCAAATCCAGATTTGTTATTATGGAGAGCATTATCAATGCTTTGCATATATACATGACCACGGGTTACACGATCAATGGATCATGTACGATGACAAAAACGTGAAGGTAATAAGACTATTTGAAATACACTTTTGACTTTGAAGTCAGATACACTATTCCCACTCATTTTATGTAATATCTTCAGGTGATCGATGGCTAGAATGAAGTACTTTCTAAGTGTGAGAAAGGACGCTGGCAACCACATGTTCTTATCTACCAGAAACGTGATAAGGCACATAAGGTGGAAGCATCAAAGAAGAAGGCTGGTGTTACAAAAAGAAAACAAGCTGAAACCAAGAAAGAGGATGGCGCTGTGGAAAATGCTAAGAAAATGATGAAGACATAAACTTCAAATCAGCCTGGGAACGTTTTCTTAAGACGGACAGCTCGCGAAGTCAAAGTATCTAACGCTAGCAAGACTCCATACCGTGCTCCAAAAAATCCGGCGTTAAAGATAACTCCGGTGGTAAATCCATTATTAGATCCTTTCCTCACACCTGATATGAAAAAGATTACAAGATTGTTTGATTGGAAGAGAAAAAAGGACAAATGTTGGTACATCTTTAAAACTTATAGATCGATAATAAGAAATTCTTAGGTGTTACTAACTGGTTTCAACTAATAAATGCAGAATCATAATTGATGGAAAGTCTGTATCAGCATCATGGTTTACTAAACTAGATATCCTGAAAATCCTATGACTGATGAGGTAATTACTTTAAAAACTGGTTTTACGAAGGCATTCCTAAATGCGTAGGACTCTTTCCTAAAGTATCAAAATGCCATATATTATGTGTTTTTAAGTATTTATTTTATGCAGCACATTTCGGCAACACTATCAATGTTGGCAATGAGAAATAATAATTATGCTGCATAATTCCACAACAACCATCTCCCAAGAGCTACATTCATCAACCAAGAATTCTTTGAGATACTGTCATCAAGCTATGAAAGCTTCAAAAAAGCTAAAAAGGATCAAAAAAATCATGGCTTTACAGATGACATTGTTCTAGTCCCGAGTGGGAAGATGCATCCAACTAAAATATGGGGAACCGATGTTGATGTTATCTATGGCCTGACTTTCAAGAGCAACCATTGGATAGGGATGGCAATAAATCTGAAGAAGCGCACAATCACGATAGCAATATGTGGGCATCCGACAGAGGAAACGGATATTGTTCTTGATCATGTGACACAATTTGCAGGTATAGCTCTACTTTATATCAATTCATTTTCCTAAATGAACAAATGATTCAAAATCATCTTTTATTGAAACATATTTAGGAACATATATAACGTATTTCGGAAAGTCTTCCGAAATGAACAAATGATTCAAAATCATCCTTTATTGAAAATGAAACGTATTTAGGAACATATATAACGTATTTCGGAAAGTCTTCCGAAATGAACAAATGATCTTGCTGAGTTATATATGTTCCTAAATACGTTTCCTTAATATGGCTCATAAACGGCAACTAAAAACCAAAATATAATTAGATCAACCTCTTGAAGGGTATACGTTGGTTATAAACATTTGTATCTTTCTTTCTTTGTGTAGGCAAACAACAACACATGTTCGGATGCTTCATTTATGCATGAAAATCAACAGATAATATATTATTTTATAGTTTGTATGTGCATGACTTAAGTGAAATCATAAGTTTTTATGTTTCTTGTTGATTTAGGAAGGCTTTCCTAAATACGTTATATATGTTCCTAAAACGTTTAGGAAGAACTTTTTGATCAGATATGTCAACACAATATGACAAATAATCGTTTTATGTTTACTTGAATGTTTAGTAAGTACAAATAATTCATCCTTAAACGTGTAATATGAACTTTTGTGTCCATTCATACAATAAGTTAAATTTAGTAAGCCGTCTTACACATTTAGGAAGTCTTTCCGAAATACGTTATATATGTTCCTAAATGGTTCCTAAAACGTTTAGGAATAACTTTTTGATCAGATATGTCAACACAATATGACAAATAATCGTTTTATGTTTACTTGAATGTTTAGTAAGTACAAATAATTCATCCTTAAACGTGTAATATGAACTTTTGTGTCCATTCATATAATAACTTAAATTTAGTAAGCCGTCTTACACATTTAGGAAGTCTTTCCGAAATATGTTGTATATGTTCCTAAATACAATTCATTTTCAAGAAATGATCATTTTCATCATTTGTTAATTTAGGAAGTCTTTCCGAAATACGTTATATATGTTCCTAAATACGATTCATTTTCAAAAATGATCATTTTTCATCATTTGTTCATTTAGGAAGTCTTTCCGAAATAAGTTATATATGTTCCTAAATACGATTCATTTTCAAGAAAAGATCATTTGTTCATTTAGGAAGTCTTTCCGAAATAAGTTATATATGTTCCTAAATACGATTTATTTTCAAGAAAGGATCATTTTCATCATTTGTTCATTTATGAAGTCTTTCCGAAATACGTTATATATGTTCCTAAATACGATTCATTTTCAAGAAAGTATCATTTTTCATCATTTGTTCATTTAGGAAGTCTTTCCGAAATACGTTATATATGTTCCTAAATAGAAATCAAGATAATAAAGATGCAGATTGCATAAAACTACAATATTACTATTTTTTTTGTTCATTGGGAAGACTTTTTTTTTTTATATAGTTTTCTGTTTTTGTTCATTTCGGAAGACTTTCCGAAATAAGTTATATATGTTCCTAAATACGATTTATTTTCAAGAAAGGATCATTTTTCATCATTTGTTCATTTATGAAGTCTTTCCAAAATACGTTATATATGTTCCTAAATACGATTCATTTTCAAAAAAGTATCATTTTCATCATTTGTTCATTTAGGAAGTCTTTCCGAAATACGTTATATATGTTCCTAAATGGAAATCAAGATAATAAAGATGCAGATTGCATAAAACTACATAGGCGCATTGGAGGAGAATGGTCTCAACTTGTCTTCCGAAAACACACCGGAATTTTATGTTTACTTGATTCGTTGTGTAATAAATAAAGCTTTTATTTGTTTTTGTTTTTATGTTTTCTATTTTGTATGGAAAACAATATTTTTGGTATGAAATGTATGATTCAAAATTAGTGATTTTAGCTACCCAAATTTTCCGACCCGTTTTGTTATACTCCCTCCGTTCCACAAAGATGGATTTTTTAGAAAAAAAAATTTGTTTCACAAAGATAGATTTTTTAGCTTTTCTATGCAAATTTTATCAATTAATGATGATACTTTGAAAAGTCTAAGAAGATTAATTAAATTTATTGAACTACTATTGGTTTAGAGATATGGGAAATTGTTCAGTAACAAAAATTGATGCATTTATGATTAAGTATTAATTATTTTCTTAATATGTGTGAAAACTCTAAAAATATCCATATTTGTGGAACGGA
>PKML01012401.1:299728-344821 GCA_002933935.1 Eutrema yunnanense | reverse complement strand
GAAGGTTTTCCAGTTGTCAAACGGAATAATTTGTCTATTTAACCCGTTTTGCAGTGAACTAAAATATTATTCGAGCTAACCCATAAAACCTATAATCTTGAAAACATAACTCTATTATGTACCGTTTAATGACTCTAGTTTTGTGGTTAGTTCACGAACTCTTAAAAAAATCAATTTTCGTGTGTCTAACTTTTTATAAAATTAGTAAAATATTTTTCAATTTTTATTTTGATATAAATTCAAATAAAATATAATAAACTATAGTGAAAAATATATCAAGATTTCGAATATTTTTTTTTCTTTGAATATATATGGATTGATTATTATTTATAAAGATATAGTAGATAACATCTTTAATGCAAAATAAATACTTTCCATATTCTTATCACTAATTGTAAAAGACAATTATATTATTTTCTATTTCAATTATTCTTTGTTATTTGTAATGGCATTTCATGTAATAACTTACAAAACAAAGTTCATTTTCAAAAATGTCTTCTTAAATAATAATATAGAAATATGTTCCTAAATGGTTCCTAAATACGTTGTATTTCCAGAAATTATCATTTCAACATTTGTATCTTTCTTTCTTTGTGTAGGCAAACAACAACATATGTTTGGATGCTTCATTTACGCATGAAAATCAACATGTAATATAGTCTTTTATAGTTTATCTCTGCATGACTTTGAAATCATACTTTTTCTGTTTCTTGTTGATTTAGGAAGGCTTTCCTAAATATGTTATATATGTTCCTAAATGTTTCTTAAATACGTTGCATTTCTAGAAATGATCATTTCAACATTTGTATCTTTCTTTCTTTGTGTAGACAAACAACAACATATGTCTAGATGCTTCATTTACGCATGAAAATCAACATGTAATATAGTCTTTTATAGTTTATATCTGCATGACTTTGAAATCATACTTTTTTTGTTTCTTGTTAATTTAGGAAGGCTTTCCTAAATATGTTATATATGTTCATAAATGTTTCCTAAATACGTTGCATTTCCAGAAAGGATCATTTCAACATTTGTATCTTTCTTTCTTTGTGTAGGCAAACAACAACACATGTTCGGATGCTTCATTTACGCATAAAAATCAACAGGTAATATAATCTTTTATAGTTTGTCTCTTCATGACTTAAGTGAAATCATACTTTTTCTGTTTCTTGTTGATTTAGGAAGGCTTTCCTAAATATGTTATATATGTTCATAAATGTTTCCTAAATACGTTGCATTTCCAGAAAGGATCATTTCAACATTTGTATATTTCTTTCTTTGTGTAGGCAAACAACAACATATGTTCGGATACTACATTTACGCATGAAAATCAACATGTAATATAGTCTTTTAAATAGTTTATCTCTGCATGACTTTGAAATCATACTTTTTCTCTTTCTTGTTGATTTAGGAAGGCTTAGAAAGGCTTTTCTAAATATGTTATATATGTTCATAAATGTTTCCTAAATACGTTGCATTTCCAGAAAGGATCATTTCAACATTTGTATATTTCTTTCTTTGTGTAGGCAAACAACAACATATGTTCGGATGCTTCATTTACGCATGAAAATCGACATGTAATATAGTCTTTTAAATAGTTTATCTCTGCATGACTTTGAAATCATACTTTTTCTCTTTCTTGTTGATTTAGGAAGGCTTAGAAAGGCTTTCCTAAATATGTTATATATGTTCGTAAATGTTTCCTAAATACGTTGCATTTCCAGAAAGGATCATTTCAACATTTGTATCTTTCTTTCTTTGTGTAGGCAAACAACAACACATGTTCGGATGCTTCATTTACGCATGAAAATCAACATGTAATATAATCTTTTATAGTTTGTCTCTTCATGACTTAAGTGAAATCATACTTTTTCTGTTTCTTGTTGATTTAGTAAGGTGCTGGGATGGGAACAAAGGTCGGCAAATCGACTTTGGATCATTAAATAGAATATCTTAAGCATTACCTGATACTTGCATATAATAATAGTAATGACCAGAGGAAACAATGCAAGAATCACATGACGCGCCATAAGAAACAAAATATCGCATTGAGATGCATCACCCACGCATTGATCCCTGAAACCTCGGATTCATCACATAGTCAAGGGCATGCATATCTAGTGTATATATAATATATATTAAAGCAAGGAGTCCTTCTTCCACCAAAACAGGCCTTAACTTTGAGTTCACGAATATAATACAACCGACCAAATCAACTAAAGATCTCCGAATGAATCACAAAACTATTTTATTGTTGACTCCAAGCATTTTGGTATACCAATTTTTTGTTCAATGCATCGCCAGATTATCCAGAACATACCACATCACGTCCCTCAGATCAGCACTGCCTTTGGAGAATGATGTAGTTGTATGCCTTGTGTCTGTCCGCAGTACTCTGCAGGATCACCGTTGTTATCAAACCCGGCCAATAATACATTTGCAACAGTCACATACAAAGATGACTGGTAAGCTTCAGCAATATCTGACACCCTATGCCGACAACACAATGTTAAATCTACCATTCTTCTCACTTTAGCATGTATTAACTCAACTTGCAATCAACATTAGAATGCATGAAAACATGTAAGGTCACCCTTAGCATGAATTAGGGGGACTCTATCCGTCATGGAATTACATCTACAACTACGCTTTTTAGAGGACAAAGGAAAAACCGTGTTAACAGGCTCCAAGCAGAAGAGAAAACTAAACACGCAGATTGATTTTTCTGTTCAAAGGTTGTTATTACAAGTCAAGTAAACATCTTATGGAGACTGCATACCTAACAGCACTGCGTAAGTGAAAGGAGAATCATAAGGGTTTCTCGATTGGTTTCTTCTTGAATATGGTTTCCCAAGCCAAAGACGGAAATGGAGCTTTTTTGTCCATGAACTCCTTGACAGCCTTTAAATTAACAGCAAATCCTTTTTGGTTTAAGGTGTCAATAGCCGAATGGGCTTGTTCGACGCCCTTTTGTCTGCACATTGTTAGGATTTAAACTTTAATACTCTTTGTCCCAATCTATCTTCGATATACAAATTAACGAACACGAGAATTGTTCACCCAGTTCACGGCCTCTAACCGCTACGTCTGGGGTGGATCCTAGATCCACAACATCCACTATAAAGAATCAATCGGAAAACATCTCCGATGTGGTTCACAATATAGATCTCTCTCACACCCAACAAACAAGAAAGAACAAAGAACATAACTAGATTCCCCAGAGAAAACTCATATTCTCTCTCTAGCTCTACGAGCCGCCTCTAAGACGCTCGGAATCCCTGGAGTCCGGATTAGATAATCCTATTGTTAAACACTTGTATTTATAATAAAGAAACCCTATAAACTTACTTGGACCCAACTTGACACTAAGGCTTGTACTAAGCCCAACTGCCGGCCCAAGTCGTAAGTTGACTGAAGTCTGATATCTCACAATCTCCACCTTCTGATTCAGACAACCCTCAGCTTCTCCGCAAATCTTTGTTTCTTTGTCTTTCTTCCTGTTTGTTTCTTCTAGAATCTCCACCTTGATCCCAACTTGAAATATCCTTGTGAATTGCCCTTTGAACCTTTGACTCATGGCTCTAGACTTGGCACTTTGATCTTCATGTAAACATGTCCTTCTGCAACTTGATTCACTTTGGTGTTCTTCGATTCTTCTCCTGTACATTGAGCTTAATCAAACACTCCTTGAACTGTAAGCAGCTAACCCTGAATCATACATGCTTCAAACCTGAAACAATCCCTGATTCAACACCTTCTCTGAAAGCTCCGACCAACCTCCGATCTCAGCCACGAAACCCTAGCCTCCGTGAATTTCCAGAAAACAAATTCTCTCTCTCAGATTAATTTTATTATTTTAATCTGACTTAGAAAAAATTGATTCACCAGTTCTTTAACCGTTCTTCTTTCCGTGAGATCTCGATGTTCCCGTCAAAACTGTGAATCGAAGAGCCTGACTCTCTGATACCACTTGTTAGGCTTTTCTAGCCAATGTCCAACTCCAATTAGTATGAGGCCTTTTGGGAAGGAGCCCAAAAACAAATCCGTGCGGGCTTTGCCACTTGGGTCCAAAGCGGACAATATCATACTAATAGGGAGTTGGACATGGGCTAGAAAAGCCTAACAGTGGTATCAGAGCCCGGGTTCAAAAAAAGGTGGACCTGGAGAAGTGGGTGTAGGCTGCATGTTCGTTGTGGGAGGGAGAACCCTCAAGGTGACCTCGCGATTAGGGGTGTCGGTGCCTTGTGTCGAAAGTCTTCCTGACGAAACAGAAGGTCAGGCGGCGGGTTCGGTTGGTGATTACGGCGGTACAAGATGGATGCCAAGTTTCGCTGGAGGAGAGGCCAAGGGCTTGTGTGGTCCTTGGTTTGAGGGGAGCATTGTTGGGATATCAATCCAAATCCCACATCGGAAGTTTAGACAAATATTGTCTAGTATATAAGTAATGTCCAACTCCAATTAGTATGAGGCCTTTTGGGAAGGATCCCAAGAACAAATCCGTGCGGGCTTTGCCACCTGGGCCCAAAGCGGACAATATCATACTAATGGGGAGTTGGACATGGGCTTGAAAAAGCCTCACACAAAACATATCAGCCTTGAACTCCTTTTGTACCGCTGTTACTCCTAACAGAACACGCAATCCAACCATACTGCTGAATAGACTTTCGACACAACCATGTTCATGCATCATGTTTCACAGAACCTTGCTGACAAACCAATTCCTCTTGAATCAACTGCAGAAAACCTCTAAGTCATTTATGCTTCATTTCCCTGAAACCGTCTTTGACTTACCAAGACACCACTGAACCTGAACACCTTTTTCAACATCACTTTGCACCGTTGCTATTGCCTGCAAAACCATCCTCCTAACTCCACCTGGCTAAGAAGACTCTCGATACAAATACCTTTGTTCAACCTTCTGTTCAAATCCCTTCTGCATCAGCAGAATCATCCAACCAACAGACTCGAACTGTTTGGTAAACTTGTCTCACATCCACAACCTTGTGAAATGCCCGAGACACCATGTTACAGCCTTTAGCACTTCATCTCTAGAACCCTTGAAGCCGCTTCCTTGCTGTAAACATACCCTGCATCACATCACCTGTATGCAAATCCACCTATCTTGACACTAGCATCTTTTCCCTTAGAAATCAACATGAATCTTCACTTGAGCTCCCTGCAAGTCAACCCTGCAAAAGATTCATCCACCAGACTTCTCTAAGATGCAAATAGGTATACCAGAACTCTGCTTGTTCTCCTTTCCCAATGCAGCTTTTGCCATCTGCATTCTGATCCTTTCTTGGATCCCTCTTTAATTGCTAAAACCTGCAACTGATATCCAGATGTCTTCACCATCATCAAGCAACAAAGCCTTAAAGCTTTCTTTCTAACCCCGGTTGCAACCTGATTATGCTTGAACCTGTAGACATCTCCATCTGCTCATGGACCTCTATCCACCAACTTGAGACTAACCCTGCAAACCAAAACTCATCAAACCTTAACCATACAAATCTGCATTTGACCCCAACAGATTCCTTGATCTTGTTCCATACTCATCTGCAACTCTCCTTGAATTGAATCCATAATTTTTTTTTAATCCTCAAATAGCCAATAACACACAGACAATTCAAACTTATAAGGCGTCCCTCCGTCCCATGAATTTTCTTCCAATGGCAAATTTTGAACCATGAACACCATCTCTTGTGTTCTCCCAAGATTTCAATTCCCTGAATTTTGCAGACCCTGAGCAACCAGAAACAACCAATCAAAATATCACAAATGTACCTTGTGATTCCACGGTTTGACCCTTGAGATTGACGATGCAATTATGATTCTCTGATCTTAATCTGAACCAATAACCCATCAGATACCGGAGATAACTCCACCTTAAACCAATCTTTAATTTGTTGCACTTTTCTATCTCCTATGTGATATTATGTCCCTTGAGCTCCTGTATATTCTCCTTGCATATTCCCTTATGCAATTTTAGACAATTTTCTTTTGATTAAAACTGGGCTTGTTTTAATCCATGGCCCAACAGAAATTTCCTCCAAAATCCCTTTTAAATTCGAACTCAAGCCATGTGCACAATCTTGGCCCAACAGATTTTTCTCCAAAACTTTCATTAATTCGAATTTGGGCCCTGCACAATCATGGCCCAATTTTTCCAATTCAGCGCCTGGGCTTTTATTTTCTTCTCTTGTTTTCGGCCCAATCCTCTTTTTTTTTTCTTTCTTTTTCGGCCCAACTCAGGCCCAGCTAGAAGAAACCCTAGCTGTTAGGATTTAAACTTTAACCCTCGTCCCAATCTATCTTCGACACACAAATTAACGAACACGAAAATTATTCACCAAGTTCACGGCCTCTAGCCGTTACATCTGGGGTGGATCCTGGATCCACAACATCCACTATAAAGAATCAATCGGAAAACACCTCCGATGTGGTTCACTATATAGATATCTCTACCACCCAACAAACAAGAAATAACAAAGAACAGAACTAGATTCCCCAAAGAAAACCCATATTCTCTCTCTAGCTCTACGAGCCGCCTCTAAGGCGCTCGGAATCCTTGGAGTCTGGATTAGGTATTCCTATTGTTAAACACTTGTATTTATAACAAAGAAACCCTAGAAACTTACTTGGGTCCAACTTGACACTAAAGCTTGTACTAAGCCCAACTGTTGGCCCAAATCGTATGTTGACTGAAGTCCGATATCTCACAATCTCCACCTTCGGATTCAGACAACCCTCAAATTCTCCGCAAATCTTTGTTCCTTTGTCTTTCTTCCTGTTTGCTTCTTCTAGAATCTCCACCTTGATCCCAGCTTGAAATCTCCTTGTGAATACCCCCCTCCCTTTGAACCTTTGACTCATGGCTCTAGACTTGACACTTTGATCTGATGTAAACATGTCCTTCTGCAAATTGATTCACTTTGGTGTTCTTTGATTCTTCTCCTGTACACTGAGCTTAATCAAACACTCCTTGAACTGTAAGCAGCTAACCTTGAATCATACATGCTTCAAACCTGAAACAATTCCTGATTCAACACCTTCTATGACAAAACATATCAGCCTTGAACTCCTGTTGTACTGATGTTACTCCTAACAGAACACGCCATCCAACCATAGTGCTGAACAGACTTTCGACACAACCATGTTCATGCATCATGCTTTACAAAACCTTGCTGACAAACTAATTCCTCTTGAATCAACTGCAGAAAACCTCTAAGTCATTTATGCTTCATTTCCCTGAAACCGTCTCTGACTTACCAAGACACCATTGAACCTGAACACCTTTTTGAACATCACTTTGCACCACTGCTATTGCCTGCAGAACCCTCTTCCTAACTCCACATGGCTAAGAAGAATCTCGATACAAATACCTTTGTTCAACCTTCTGTTCAAATCCCTTTTGCATCAGCAGAACCATCCAACCAACAGACTCGAACTGTTTGGTAAACCTGTCTCACATCCACAACCTTGTGAAATGCCCGAGACACCATGTTACAACCTTTAACACTTCATGTGTCAATAGACGAATGGGCTTGTTCGACGCCCTTTTGTCTGCACAAGGCATCAACCAATCCAACGAAAGTGGGGACGTTGGGAGAGTGACCAGACTCGAGCATCTCACCACAAAAATCAACAGCATCGTCTAGCATGTTGCAATTGTACAATCCCTGAACCAAGACACCATAGCTGAAGGCATTTGGGGCAATCCCATTGGTCAGCATTTTCCTGAAAATCCTCTTAGCGTCTTCAATTTTATGAGCCTTGCAAAAGCCCTCAACGACAGCAGTGTAGATAACGACCTCAGAGATTGTACCCTTGTCACGCATAAACCCGAAAAGCTTCATGGCTTCATGTACAATCCCATCTTTTCAGAGGCCGTCAAGCATGGCGACCGCGTTAGGAATGAGACATCCTTCCTTCATCTTGGTGAAGATCTCATCGGAGTCTTCAGGCGGAGGTAAGGGCTGGCTTGTCTCTTGCTGGGGTTTTCGTTCTTTCTCGGGGTTTTCCCGTGAATCCTTCTGATCGACTCCGAGCTTGAACTGTTCGAGGAAGCCATCTCGAAGATCGAAGGTTGCCACCAAATTTAGAGATGATACACACCAAAGCTTCCGACGATTGAGAGTAAAAGCTTACCGAACGGCGACGAAAAGCTTCTGGCGATGATAAATCTCCGGCGATGGCAACGATTCTGGCGAATCAGATGATCGTCGGCTATTGTCGGCGTTGGCAGTTCTTTTTTTTTCAGAAATCTGTTTTTTCGTTAGGCTTGTCGATGATTGATTTTAGATAATAGAGGTTAGTTAAGTCTTTTCCCCTTTTAATGAATGCTAGTTTTGGGATTTTCACCCTTGGGTGCTAAATTATTGAATTTTAAGTTTTTGGGTGCTATTTTGTAGAATTGCCCTTAAAAATACATAAAAAGTAAAAAAAATAAAGATAAAACACAACATAATACTACTAAATTAGTAAACAGGAAAACCGCTTCCGGATTCATCAAGATCATTAAAATATTATCCAAATGAAGATGCATGATGAACTTCTTCAGATCGTTGTTGATCAACCCATTTTTGTAAAATCCGTGTTTGTTCAGCTTGAATATATGCATGAATATTCGGATCTTGAATGGTCCACGATAGTGCAACCTATTCATGAGCCAAGAGGTGCAAAGAAAAAATATTTTGCTACACAACAAGAAGCATGTAGGATAGATGTAGAACGTGCATTCGGAGTTCTTCAATCGCATTTCGCTATTGTGAAAGGTCTTGTTCGTTTTTTGGAAAAACAATGTGTTACATGACATAGTGACAGCATGTGTAATTTTACATAACATGATAATCAAGGATGAACGTAATCTCGATGCACCAATTGAAGTTGGAAGAGAAACTCCACCTCTAGAGGTCCAAATAGCAGAGGATGATAATATCCGGTTCCAAAAATTTCTTGCTCGATTTAGAGAAATCAAAGATAAAGAAGCTTATTTTTCACTTCGAAATGCATTAATTGATCATCAGTAAGAAAAATATACTAATGATGATGATTAAACTTATATGTACTATTTTTATTATAACTATTATTTTTATTTGTTATGTTGTATAATGTAATTTGTTTTATATAAAATTACTTGAACTGAAATAACATTTTAATTTTATTTAATATAATCAACAAAATAAAGTTAATGGGTTAAATTCATAAGTTTGACAAACATAAGGGTATAACTACAAATTATCTATAAATTAAGTGGAAAGAGAATATACTTGGAATATTCTTTTTAGAGTAAAAAATAGAATGGAGTTGGAGAATAAGCCAACGTTATTATAGAGTTACTCTATTATAGAGTCAAAAATGGAGTAATGGGTTGGAGATGCTCTTATAGCATCTGCAATGGTTCTCAATAATAAATTATTATTTTTTGTAATATAATTTAATTCAATAATTAATTTAAATTAAAAAATAAAATTGGACAAATGAAAAAATGATACATATAAGAAGGGTGTCTCAAATTTTTTTGTTGAGTGTCTCAAATGAGACACCCTTCTCCCCCTCTCTCTTCTATTTTCACTTTTTTTCTTTTTTTTTATTAGTGGGTGTCTCATTGAGACACCCCCAATGCAAATGCTCTTAATCGTTCTATGACTCTAGTTGACTTAGTCGAAGGAGTAAAGCCCAGCATATATTTTGGATTTTTAAACCGTGAAGTTTATAAACCATTTTTGTCATTTTTTAAGGAAAAATCATTGCTAACTATACCAAGTATACCCTATCACATGACCACACATGCAGACTATATAAATACATCTTTAACTACACGAAGTGTTACCATGGTGACATGTACGAACTATCAATGGTTATGTCGCCAACTACATGTACAAAATAAATGCATCTTTAACTACACAAAGTATATAAATGCATATTTAACTACACGAAGTATATGGTTACATAAACCTTATTTGCGTAATCGGAATAGTGTAACCAACGACGAAATCCAGTACCGTCGTCGTTCTCATGGCCTTCATCTTTCGATCAACCTCACTAGGAAGAACAATTCTCTATCCATCATGGCTCATTATGATTCCGATCTTCCATCCCGAACCGCATTCTCTCACCGCACGTTTCTCCTCGTGCCGCCGCTGCTTCAACCACCTCCACATCTCCTTCCCACCCACTCTTCTACAGCTTAGCCGCGTAACCCAATCCTTGCCGCACAAACACATATTTTCTTTGGACGAGTTGCACAAGTTCGGGAGAAGACCGTGAATCCTCATACGCCGCTGAAACCGGATCCTCTGGCGCACGGTGATACTGAACCGATACGGCGAGGCATTCTGGGAAAAGATCCGGTCGATGAGAAAGATGTGCAAGACAAAGATATGAGCAGCGGAGTTGAACAACTTTGGGAGAAAATTGTGAGCCCGAATAACGTGGATGGTTGCGGTTGCCGGAAAAGATGTGTTTGTGCGGCAAGGGTTGGGTTGCACGGCTAAGCTGGAGAAGAATGGGTGGATAGAGAATTTTTCTTCGTAGTGAGGTTGATCGGAAGATAAAGGCCATGGGAACGACGTCGGTACCGGATTCCTTCGTTGGTTATACTATTCCGATTACGCAAATGAGGCTTATGGTAACCATATACTTCGTGTAGTTAAAAATGCATTTATATATTTCGTGTAGTTAAATATACATTTATTTGGTACATGTAGTTGGCGGCATAACCATTGATAGTTCGTACATGTCACCATGGTAACCATATATTTCATGTAGTTAAAGATGCATTTATATAGTCTGTATGTGTGGTCATATGATAGGGTATACTTCGTGTAGCTAGCAATGATTTTTTTTTTTTTTTACAAAAAACGTACTTTCAACTATTGGTGTACTTATTGCACTGTTTCTTTTTTGTAAATTCAAAATTGCCTCACATTGTCATGGATGCAAGGTCGTGGATGTTCAAGAATCTGAGAAAAAAAATTATTACCCCACCTGATTTATTTTCTATTTTTTTATAATGTGAAAGACATAAAACAATTTCTTTGGTAACAATGAATGATAATTTTATTTTTCCTCATTTTTAAGATCCATTTTGCTATAGTTTTGATGTGAAACAAGAAATTTATAAAACAAAAAAAAACAAGAAATCTAAACATATGAAATCCAGATCGATGTGGACATGAAAACGTGGACAACTATGTGTGGACAGATGGGAATCTCGTATTATTAGTGTGTGTGGTCATGTGTGGATGGACATATGGGAATCTCGTATTTATAGTATGATAGTTGCAAGTAAATTACTTATGAGTGGTATATGACTTTGGAAACTTTTATGGTATTTGTAAACTCTTCACAATGTTAAGTTGTAATGCAATCAATGAGAAAATACAAAGATATTGTGGATGGGTTATGAATTCAGATCGATATGGACATGATAGCGTGGACAAATTTTAAGTGGCTTATATCGACGTGGATGAACACAAAATCTCGAATCACTTCCATTATTAGTCTAATTTTGATCCTTGGATAAAATCCCAGCCTAATTGGACTTTTTCGACTTGGTAGCGGAATACCATGCTTGCTAATTAGAGGGGATCGATCAGGTATTTCATTGTAGAATTTATCAACATATTTTGACTTTTTTAGCTTTTACAAATATATTCAAGAATATGCAAATGATAACTACTATAAATGTATGTCAACGATTCATTGAATTTAGTTAGTTAATCTACATGTAGAGATTTAGACGAGCTCTTGAGTAAGTCATTGTTTGGACATGATAGCGTACACTTGTTTGCTATGAATTTAGTTAGTTATTCTACAGGTAGAGATTTAGACGAGTTCTTGAGTAAGTCATTGCTTATGTGAACCTTTAAAGCAAAACATGACAAAAGATGAATACTATGAATTTGTTGAATTCCAATATGGTCATTCATACATGTCCATCCACGAGAGTCAACAAAAGGAACATAGTCAACAAAAGGGCAATTTCGATTTTTTACACACCAATAGTCAAAAGTGGCTTATTGTGTAATAAAAAGATAAAAAGTGGGTTATTGTGTAATTGTTTCAAGTTTTTAATATATGACCCGGAAGATAAATCTAGGGTGATTTAGGTGTATATGGTAGGTTGACCAATTAATTAGGTGTGTGTTATTAACTTTTTGTAAATTAAGAAAGTAAGAAAGAGAAAAAATGATTAAACCCAAAATATCCTTTGTGATTTTTGAAATTTACAGAAATGCCATTGGTCTGAAACTCAGTTTCTAAAAGCATATTCCGGCAACACTGTTCATCAAAAGGTCGGCGGTACTATTAATCAAAACTCTACGAGCACTGTTCATTACCGGAAAACACATATTGTTAGCATCGTTAACATTGTCATGTTAACCCAGTTATCATTGTTAGTATCGTTAACATATAGTTGATATCGTTAACATTGTCATGTTAAACCAGTTATCATTGTTAGCAACGTTAACATATAGTTAGTATCGTTAACATTGTCATGTTAACCCAGTTATCATGTTCATTTTTATGAAATTGTCATGACATGATAACTGGATTAACATGACAAATTCATAAAAATGAACATGTTAACCCAGTTATCATGTTCATTTTTATGAAATTGTCATGTTAATCCAGTTATCATATAATAAATTATCGCGTTACTTTAGTTAACATCGAATGTGTTATCGTGTCGCCACCGGTGTTAACCGCCGGGATATAACCACCTGTGTTTCGTGTCGTCGCCGATGTTAACCGCCGGTGTTATCCGCCTGTGTTTCGCGTCGCCGCCGATGTTATCTGCCGGTGTTAACCGCTGGTGTTATCTCCTTGTGTTAACCGCCGGTGTTATCTCCCGGTGTTAACCGCCTGTGTTTCTTCTTCTTCTTCTTCGTCTTCTTCTTCTTTTTCTTCTTCTTCTTCTTCTCTCTCTTATGGTTCTTCTTCTCTTTCTTCTGGTTCTTCATTTTCGGAATAGTGATGGATGAAAGAGAAAGGACATGGTGTAATTGTTTAGAAAGGTTAGGGGTAGGGTAGACTTTTAATGGTAAATAGTGTATGTGAATAGTGGTAAAAAAAGAGAAGTTAATTTTGATGTTATGTATTAGTAGTGGATGCAAATTCTCATAAATCTATTCCAAAGTATGATATGCTCAGACAAATGAGCAGAAATGTCTCGACATTAAAAAAGGATGATTTTGTTTATTACCAATGGTGGACTAGTTAATTATGTATATGACAATTAATAGTCGTAAATTAGTTTTCTCTTATGTCAACAAAAAAATATGGTAAAACTGCCATTATAAAGATTACGTAAGCAAAAGACTGCCGGGATAGGATTGCATTAAATGCAATGTTGTTGTCAAGGTAATAATTTCGGTGATAAATTTTATGTTGTCCATTTAACAAATTTACCACCGATAATAACTTGGATTAGCGTCGACATAATTTATCCCAATCAAGTGGTTCTAGCAGTTGAAACCCTATCTAACAATGTTGATGGTATGTTATCTATGTCGGCGTTAACTTAGATTGATGAACTACATTTACCAAGGTAACAATCTCGGTGATAACTTCTTTGTTGTCCATTTAAAAAAAGTAGAAGATCCAAGAGAAATTTGTTTTTACAGAAAATAAACACCTTCAATCGTGGGAAGATGAGATTACAATGGCCGTAAGAGCTTTTCGTGTATAAGCGTAGAGAGAATGAGAGAGATGAATTGGAGTTAAAGGTGAATATTTAATCCATTAAACTTAGCCGATATAATCTCCGAGGAAGAAGAAAAGAGAGAAGAGAGAGAAGAGAGAGAAGAGAGAGAAAATATAGGATATGTTAAGAGAAAGAAAGAGAAAAGGATAGGTTTTAAACAATTGTAATAGGGGTTGTTTAGACTATTCTCTCCATACAGTATCAGATGAATATTATCAATTCCTAAAAACTAATTTTGATATTAATAAATACTATATGCTCATAATACTCTTACAAAAAAAATCAACTGAGGAGACAAGTCCCAACAAAGAAAAAAGAGAAATTGAACAGATACTATAAAATAAAAGCAAAATTAACTCTACTTTTTTACCATAACTATTCATCTTAAAAAAGACCTTCTCACCCTCATCTCTTCCAACTAATTACCTTTTTGTTTTTTTTCTTTCTCTCTCATCCATTTTTGCAGAAGAAGAAGAGGAAGAAGAAGAAGAAGAAGAAAGAAAGAAGAAGAAGCGGACGCCGGCGACGGAAGCGAGGACGGCGGCGGCGGCGGAAAAGACTCTGATGGGGGCGACGCCGGTGAGAAGAAGGAAGAAGAAGAAGGAAGAAGAAGAAGGAAGAAGAAGAAGGAAGAAGAGAAGAAGACGCAGGCGACGGAGGCAAAAACGGCGACGCCGGCGAAAAAGAACCCGACGCCGGTGACACCGGTGATATGAACAGTGTCGCCGGATTATCATATGATAACTGAATTAACACAATAATCTATTATATGATAACTGATTTAACATTACAATTTCATAAAAATGAACATGATAACAGAGATTAACATGACAATGTTAACGATAGTAATTATATGTTACCGATGTTAACAATGATAATTGGGTTAACATTGTTAACGTTAACGATGTTAACTGAGTTAACATGATAATGCTAACGAAGTTAACAATGATAATTGGGGTAACATGACAATGTTAACGCTGATAATTGAGTTAACATGATAATGTTAACGATGTTAACATTGATAACTAGGTTAACATGACAATGTTAACGATATTAACAATGATAACTGGATTAACATGACAATGTTAACGATGAAAACAATATGTTTTTTGGATATGAATAGTGGTCGTTAAATAAACAGTGCGTCCGTTAAATGAACAGTGTCGCCGTATGGCATTTTTGTGATTGTTAAAAAAACAAAGGATATTTTGGGTTTTCTCTTTCTCCTCACCTAATTTTCAAATCAACTTCTAATTTTTTGGTCAACCTACCATATACACCTAAATCACCCAAGAAAAAAAGTCGCGATACATTTAAGTTGATGATCTTTACAGAAATTAGTAAACGAAAAAATCATTACAATAAAAAAATTAGTTTATGTGAGTGAACTACTTGACAACTACATTCATTTTATGGGAATTACTTTGATGGTAAAAAAAAAATCCGATCACCCTCGAATTATACAAAAAAAGTTTCGTTAGAGACTATAGAACTTGTAAAATTTGGTAAATATGTCCCTAACCATTCCACTTGTATGCATGAAATTTAGGGTTATTGCATCTATAGTCACTTTCTAAAAATTTACTTAGTATTTTAACATTTTCTGAAAACTTTTGCAAACTTAACACTTTCGGTACTATACACATGTGATTTTTCCAGTTTTGCTCCTCAACAGTACGGCGTGCCTCTACATGTAAAGTACACAAACCAATAAAAAAATATGCAAAATCGTCATTTTACACAAAAAGATACAAAAAGTGTTAAAATAAAAAAAAGTTTGAATAAAATGACTCTGAATGCAATTATCTCACCAAATTTTTTCACAAAAACATACGCACGAATAATGCCGCAGTTATAAATTAAAGCAATATATTAAAAAAAATATTGGAATCGAACAAGAGATTAAAGAGAAACAATGTCGCCTATTGTGGTTGATTTGGCACAAAATGTATGAAATATTGGTGGCGTCAAGTACACGTTCTCATCAGAGTTTAGGATTATTTTTTTTTTTTTTTTTGATAACCGGAGAGGGTTCCAGGCCGGAGTCCAGACTAATCTCTCGGAAGTCTGGGCAGACATCCATTTTTTTATTGCATGATTGGTATCACGTGCAGAGAGACGTTGCGTAATATCAACGCCGTAACAACGCCAATCACCGATTGATTTTTTATCTTTCACATGTGTCCATATATTGAGTAACTGGAACTTTATAACGTTAGATAATAGAGAGTTTGTGGGCGTTGGTAATTTTATTGGTTTTTTTTTTTTAAAACATGACATCTTATTGGTGAACAAATAAATTTTCGAAGAAAATCTTAGAATATTCACACACAAAATCTATAATAATATCTTAATTTAGATTTTTTTTTTCATAAATTTAACATCAATATTTTTAAAAAATTATCTATAAATACCAAACCACAACTCTAATAATCTTCATTCAATTTTCTCTAAGTTACAGTTGCAGCATTTTCATTGGTAATTTTAGTTTTTTTCATACAAGCTATAATTCATGCAAGCTCCCGTAGAATTGTTGTAGTTGGTTTTGTTCATACATGTAAGATTTTAATTTTCTCTAAGTTACAGTTACAGCATTTTCATTGGTAATTTTAGTTTTTTTCATACAAGCTATAATTCATGCAAGCTCCCGTAGAATTGTTGTAGTTGGTTTTGTTCATACATGTAAGATTTTAATTTTATTTTTTTGTTTGCATGCTGGCAAATCGAACACAAGATTTTCCACAACAACCATCTGTTGTGGTAAAAAAAATTTCTTTAACTTTTTTTTTTGTTCACGACAACTAATATTCTTTGATAATCCAATCAATTTTTTTCAGCTTTCAAATGTTATATACTTTGGTGTTATATGTATGATTGATATGCTTCTTTATATACATTAATTGTTTAGCCAAAATTTGTGTGGAGCTATCAATTGAGTCATAGATTATTGCAATTATGCAATGATCAAAATGACAAGGGTCACTGGACTGGAAGGATATATGTCTTGATGATATAGGTCGGCAAAGTGTTCGAGCTGAATTTCTGAAAATTTTTGGTTTCGATATTCTATGGGTTAAATTCAAACATCGGTTGAACCATATTAAAAAAGCAGTATGATGTTTACAAGCGCATCACACAAAACGCTACTGAAATGGGGTTTAATGAATTTGGAGAGCTCGATATGAGCAGATTGGTGGAATGAACTAATAAGGGTAAGTAATTTTGAACCTTTTTTTCAATCTGCTAAATGCTCGTATATCTTTTTAGTTACTAATATAAGTAATATAATATAATATATATATATATCAATTAATCATTTTTATGTTTATATTATATTTTAGAGCTGTCCAGAAACATCAAAGTTGCGAATCCTCTCCGAGATATTCCTCTACTTGATCGTTTATATGCTCGAGTTACAGTTTATGTAAATGAGGGATGGCAACCTCGTGCTGGACCATGACGTGATCCATCGAGTCCACTTCCACAAGTTGTGGAATCTGATGGAGAAGTGGAACCAGCTGGACCGATTAAGAAATCACCATCACGTGGAAAGGTTAAAGTGGGATCGTCTTCCACAAAAGGAAATCCATATAAGTGGGACCTTCTCACGACTGTCATTGAAGATCAAAGAAAAATCTGGAAAGGTGGTCAAGAGACATTCGAGTCTTTAAATCCATTCAGTTGTGTTGTATGTATGCAAGAGTTGCTTAAAATAACTACTTTAGACCATGATAGTGAGTTGTATTGGGCTGCGATTGATTATCTTGCATCTGATAAGAATGACCGTCAGATTTTCATGTCATTACCAAATGAGGCGGAGAAGATAAAATTTATGGAACGAAAGACGGGAAAAGCTGATTGGGCTACATTTGTTTAAGACCGTGTTATTTGTTTTCTAATAATCATGTTGCTGTTTTCTGTTGCTTTTATGTTTTTTTTTCCTTGGGTTTTTATGAATTTGTTTCGTGAATTTTTATGAATAATTAAGATAGTTTCCATAATTTAGTAAACTATTTTTTTTAACTTACGTATACTTGTTTTGATATGTTTAATGCTTGCTATATGTATTAACTAGCATTTAATATATATGCATAGTTACTTATATTGTAATTGCTGTTAAATATATTCATTAACTTTTCTTTTTTTTTTGGAAGGAACTAGCTCTTCATTGTAGCTAGAATTTGCTTAAAGTAATTGCATTGCTGATCGAGAGTGAATGCTTGGATCCAAGTCGTGATAGAAAATTAATGAGAATTGACCGAGGTTGTGGATGGCGTCATACGATGCAAATGATAACTGGTCATGATCAAGAATGCTATGAGACTTTACGAATGCATCAAGAAACGTTTCAACATTTGTGTGGTCGGTTGAAGAATGATTATGGTCAACGGGAATCACACGAATATGGATTGGAAGAAATTGTTGCAATGTTTCTTGAGACTTTTACGCATGATGAAGTTCAACGAACAATTGCAACACATTATCAACGTAATCAAGAGACGGTGAACATAAAAGTTTCATGAGCTTTTGGATGCGCTTGTTCGTATGTCTCAAGATATTATAAAGCCTGAAGAACACGAACCTCATTTTGTCTTATGATAATATATATTATCCTTTTTTTAGCGGTTGCATCGGAGCTCTCGATGGTACACATCTTGCAGTGCGAGTTGAAAGTGATAAAAAAGAGAAGTACTAGAACTTACAGAAGCAACATCCTACCATGAAAGTGCTTGCGATTTTTAATTTCAACATGGAATTTATATATACATATGTGGGAACACCAGGAAGAGCCCATGATTCGAAGATATTGACATATTGTGAACAATATGACAAATATTTTCTAACTCCACCTGAAGGAAAATATTTTCTCGTTGATTCAGGGTATCCTAACAGAAAAGGATATCTTGCTCTGTATTGCCGAACTCGATATCATCTGCATCAATGGCGAGGAGGATCACCAAAAAATGAGAGTGAAACGTTTAATAGACGTCATTCTTCTCCGCGTTCGGTGATTGAGCGAACTTTTGGGGTGTGGAAAGCAAAATATGCTTTTATCAGAAATCCAGCACGCTATGACTTACATACGCAGTGTAAGATTGTTGTAGCGACTATGACATTACATAACTTCATACGAAAATCAAGGAAGAATGATGAAGATTTTCAAGAGTACGAACAAATGGAAGATGAAACGCTTGAATTATCAGATTCAGATGATGATGAAGAAGTTCAACAAAGAGGTTACGTGCCCACATATGATGCATATATGGCGGGTATCCGAAACAACATTGCAGAGAGTATATGGAAAACTCGTAGATTGTTTTCTTTAAGTTTTTGTTAGTTTTTAATTTTTTTTTTTTCAATTTCTTGTTTTTAGTTAGTATTTTAATTTTAAATAAATTAGTTTCATTTTTTAATTAGAAATTTTATTTTAATTATGCGCTCCCAGCTCGCGCTCCCAACTCGCGCTCCCAACTCTAGCTCTAGCTTCTAATTCCAGCTCCCAGCTCCCGACTCCCGCTCCAACTCCCAGCTTCCGCTGCATCTGCTTTCAGCTATTCCTTCCTTTTCCACTTTCCCAATCACGCCTTTAGTATTGTCCTAGACACCGCCGGATGGCTAAATAGAAAATAGTTTGATAATTCCGCCGGACTGCCTTTAACCCGGCTACAAGAAGAGTTGTGGGAGGATGGATAGTAATGAATAATCAAGGAGTAGCTCAGTACTGGGGTTCAATAAACTTAGGAACAACAATATCAAGTTTGGAAGCAGAAGGTATAGCTTTGTTGAGTGCAATGCAAAGTGTGTGGGCACAAGGATATGATTCAATCATATTTGAAGGGGACAATGAGAGCTTAGTCAAGATTGTGCAAGGGCAGGAAAATGACATCACAATTCTCAGTTTAATCGATGATATCGTAGAATGGAGACAAAAAATTTCTAGATTAAATTTTACACATGTTAAACGTGATGGTAATAAGGCTGCACATCTTTTAGCCCACAATGGACCTCCAAACAATATTTATTTCTCTGATTGTATTTATCCACCAAGCTGGTTAACAAGAACATTGTATTCTGATTTTGTATCATCAAATTAATAAAGTTATGATTTGCAGTAAAAACAAAAAAATCCATGCTTGCGGAAAGTCTGTCCTTGGCCTAGACCAACATGGCGATTTATCCACAAATGGGAACACCCCACCACCACAACCACCACTTGGTTAAATTTAGAATCTTTGTTAGAGTACTTGGACTGCTTACCAATATATAGAATAAAGACTTGTTTTGTTTTAGAACAAAAGAAGAGTCTTTATGGTTGAACAATTTAAGAATATATCTTTTGAGCTGAATAAACTAATTGACTGGATTGATGTAAACCTAAAAGAGTGAAATTTGTGGAATAAATTGAATATTATTGTCTTTCTAATGTTTTTTAAGTTTTTAATATGTTCTTAGAAAGTTAATGTCATTTATATTATAAATATTTTTCAATAAAGTTCTCTTTTAAATATTATTTAAAAATTATTTTTAATTTTTAACAAAGAAATTTTAAACATTTGGTCCATAATCTCACTCGGTCTGAAATCAAATTTTAGTAGACTCAAACCTTGGATCAAGAACTCAACCTCTCCTAAAGGAATCCTTGAAACCAAAAACTTCGGATCAAGAACTCAACCTCTCCAAAAGGAATCCTTAAAGCCAAGTGAGTTGTCACCATTTGGACATAAAAATTAATTTTTCATAAGTTGTTTTTTTTTTTACCAAATTTTTACTGTATTTAATTTTTTTTGGGTTTTTGATTTTTTTACAATAATAGCTAACCGAAAATAAACCGAACCATAATAACCCATATGGGCCTGATTAAGAGCACCAAACCAAATAACAATTGAAGCCGTAAACCGAGATCAAACCAAAACCGAATCGAGAGCCAAACCGGAACAAAAACCGGAAACAAAGATACCTTAATCGCCGTAGAGAAACCGCCACCAGTCTACTCTGCCACCTCCACCAGCCAGCTCCACCACCCAAAAAGTACACTACCAGTCAACTCCACCGCCGACCACCTTCAAGCTCCACCAAAACCAAGAATCCACCGTTTCCCGACAAGGAACAAAGAATCTCCGCCATAATCGAAACACCAAAGGCTCAGACCGAAGCGGAACAGTGCCTCCGCCTAATGACGAGGTGGAAACAGGACTAACCACCACCGACTGCCAAGCTACACGATGGGAAAGCGAAGAAAGCACCAAGAACCAGAAAAGAGCCTCACAAACTCCACGGAATAAACACGCCGGACAAGGAGGGAGAAGGCTCATAGAGAGGGGGAGAAACCGGGAAAACTCTACCGTTTCGCATCACCGCGGTCCCCATGGCAGATCCGCTACCACTGGCAGCGACATCCGGCAAACCCCTTCCCTGGAGCCCACCTGCCGTCGCCCAAACCCGCGACTGCAGATCCGCCTCCTCAATGAACTAAATATACCAACTCTGATAAGCATCCACAAGAGCTCCGGGGAAAGGATCCTCGCCGTATCACATCCTCACAGATCCGGACGAGGAGCCTCCGCCGTCACCACCGCATAACCAACCTGCCTCGCCGCCGAGCCAGGCTACGACCACAAGTCTTGCCGGAAAAGCACCCCCTTCCACGGGTGAAGCGCCGCCGGTTCTTAAAAGGTGGAGATTGTCGAGAGAAATTTTTTGGGAGAGAAAGTCGCCCGCACGTGAAAGTCATGCGCTCGATTTTTTGGATCTAAAAATTTAGACAATTTCTCGATTTGTGTTTGTCATCCTCGTGCAGGCCATGCTAATATTTTCGGTATCATTTCAATTTTATCGGATGTCGCCAAAGAGACTTTATTTTTTATTTTTTTTATAGACTAGTCAATCTTATCATATTATAGGATTGACTAATCCATCTTATCATTATATTCTTGTAGTTATTCCATCATATTATTTTTAAATTATTCTATTTGATAGTTTTCAGTTATTCCGCCAACGAATTTTCAGTTATTCCGCTAATTACTTACTTCAAAATTTCCCATAATTCACGATCATGATGACGATGTAGACAAAATGTGTTTTTATAACATGCATTCAAAGAAAATTATTAATGTTTTTTTATATTAATGCAATGCTTTCTAGTTTCTACAAGAGGTTAGGTTTTATGTTTTATGTCAACATAAAATAACACATATACAGACGATCCGAGAGGGAATTATTTTACGATATAATCATATCACTGATTGCTCATATCAAGGAGCTAATAATGTACAAAATATATTGACATTAACTCTTGTAGAATACCCTAGCTAATTTCTCTTTTTAAGCACTCTCGTATAATAGGAAAATCATCACTTCTACAATCATCTATAAATTAAACAACATAAATGTGATGCGTTTCACTAAGAAATTACTAATACTAGGAGAAGACCCGCGTGTACACGCGGGTTTGTTTGTTTGTTTTTTTGTTTTTCAATTAAGTTTTGTATATATTTGTTATTTATCTTTAGTAGTTATTTTTTATAAAATACCCTAACAAAAACAACTTAATTCGAGATATAGAATAGTATGTTTCATGTAATATATAGAAATTGTTTGAATTTATATGTTTACTCATTCGATATGAGAATAAAAGATTATATATTTAAAATAAAAAGTTTAAAATGTTGTAGTAATAGTAAAGCTTTTTCCATAATAAAGATTCACTTGTATGTCTTCGTCTTCAGCTAAAAAGAAGAAAAAAGATCGATTGTTAGTTGTACATTCTTTATTCACACTTCATTAATTACAATTTATCAATTAATTGTTGACGGTGTTTTTTTGTAATTATAATATGTACATGGTTTAAGTTTTTTCCGTAGATGTTTTTCTTGATGATTCTTGCTGATTTCAAATCACTGTCTCCTTTTCCAATAGCGTCACATACATTAGTTTCTTTTGGTTGTTTCTTTGAGCATTACTTTTTCATGAAATCACTCTATTGTCTCCTTAAAAGCAATCAAAACCAGAAGCATCTCTGTAACAAAATTGAGACCATAGAATCAAGAAGATGCACAACATGTGGAAAGCTCAAGAAGAAACTACGGCTTCATACATTGAAGAACTCGTAGAACGATCACTGATACAGAAACATAACACCAAAAGTACCTCATTTTTCTTGTAGAAGTTGTATATGTCATCGATATATTCGACTATAGCTAAATGATTTTTCTTGTCGCAGCTATCTATATTAATCACAGACTCTTCTATTTAATCATCAATATCATTCGAATCTCCCATTTCAATACCCTCCTGTACAAAAGAACACAATATGAGAACCATCAAACAAAAGAAGGGTTTTGTTATAACATGTTATTGTTACCATTCTGTCGATTTCCTCAAGCATGGCTTCAGTGTGCTGGACAAACATAGGCTCATTAAAGTCTCCATCTTCTTCCACATCTAATATGATTCTGTCTAATGGTGCGTTCGAAATCGAGCCTGATTTCTTGATTTCCTAACCATACAGAAATGATAATCCAATAGAGATTAGACCAAAAAACTAAGTCATATTTTCAGAGACCAAAATGGAATAGTTGTCTAAAGGAACCTCCTTCTGGATTTGGGGATTGCTTTCAGCTAACTGCTCAAACTTCCTGAAACCAAACAGGTGGGATCTTCTTCTGACATATCTCATTTTCCCTGAAAAGAACAAAAATTGATTTCTTTAGGATCTCTTAATACTCATTGGAAGAAGAAGAAGAGGTTAAAAAATTACTCGGTCAGTGGTCTCTTGTTGACAGCACAAGGATAAACCGGAGCTCCGATGATGTTCTTGTTTATATTACTGAGTGCTCTTCGTGTCTGCCCATTTCCTCCACATAAACCCCTTTTTGCAAAAACCATTTTAGCAAAATCAACAACTTTTAAAAGATGGGGTTTCGATTAATTCGGAGTTCTTGCTTGTTCTCATCTGATCTACCCATTATTATCTGGCAATCGCAGAAACATGTGTATAATAATCCAAACAATTCCATCTTAATAATCCAAATTAAAGTTTGGATCTTACACCGACAAAGTTTCGAAGAACTGCTTACATAAAAAGCCATAAGATGAAGCAAAACTTAAAAGCATACATTAGGGTTTCAGAATCGATATCTCTCGCTTCGAAATTCAGCGGGACAAAAACAAAAAGGGTCGAAAATCGAAATCCCCAATATTTCAATCGCGTACAAAATGAAAATCGAAATCGAACAAATCAGAAACCCAAAAAAAAATTGATTCATGCACCCAATTTCAGACAATTGAGACTCAAGAGAGAAGATGAGAGAGAGAGGCAGATACTAACCACCATGAGCAAGAGACGGTGTGATCAAGCTTAAGCGCCGAAGCTTGTAACAGAAGAGCATGCCAAACTTGTATCGACCGAATTGGGAATTTTGGACGAAAGAGAAGTAGCGAGTTATTGTATTTTAATTTTTTTAAAAATTTTAAAGCTGAGCTGATGTGTCAGTCTCTTGTGAGACCTACCCAGTCTTTATATAATAGATGTATTGTATTTAAGAATACTCTACATTAGGCCAACTCTACATTAAAATTTAATGTTTTAAATTTTAATTTTTTATGATGTGTATATTATCATTTGTCTGCACTCATAAATATCGACTAAAATACGCTACTTTTTTTTTTTGGTCACAAAATTCCATTAGAGCTTAAGAAAAGATAACATAGTTTTCAAGGGCTATAAGAGCTCTTTTAGCAATCGAGTCAGCATCAACATTAACCTCTCGGGAGATAAAACGATATGAAATCGTAGGGAACAAAGAGGCTAAGAGCCTAATATCATGAAGAACTCCATGGAGTTCGACGAGATCATCCGAAGATTGGAAGATATCGATTATATTTTTGCAATCAGAGAGAATATGGACTTCCGTGTAGTTTTGGGAAACTGCTTGGGTTAATGCTGAGCGCAACGCCCATGCCTCTGCCTCCAGCGCCGACCGGATTCCTTTTTTATGATCTAAGAATTCTTCTGAGATTGTATTCGGGATTAAACGGAAGACAACTTCCATGCCGCAATCCCCAGAGGATACCAGTCGTAGGGAGAGTCGGAGGGATCAGTTGTGTTGAGGAGCTTCGTTTTTTAGTGCGACATTCATGTGCTGCTTTCCATTCTCGGGCCATAGAGATGGCTTTTGACACAACTTCTTATGGGTGGAAGCTCCTGGCTTCAAAGATTAGTTGGTTTCGAACAGTCCAAAGTGACCAGCAAATCCAAGGGAAGAGAGAAATTCGATTCCCGTAGGGGGGAGAGAGGTCCACGTTCTTCCTTGTCGCAGCAGATCCCAAGTGGAGGGATTAGGAGAGGTTTGTATTCTGGTTAGCGGGGCTAAATTCCAGCAAAATGAAAGAGGTAAAGAAGATGAATGATGCTCTTCTCCTCATCACAACGTCTGCATTTCGCATCTGTGGGAATTCCTCGACGAAGAAGTTGGATCCCCACAGGTAGAGCTCATACCGCATATTTTCAGAAGAAACTTTTGATTTTTGGTACTACCTTGACTCTCCAAATGTTTGTTTTCCAGTCGAAGTCATTCGGTGCATTCGACTGGGATTCGAGGCGTGCAATAACATAGCCTGATTTGGTGGTGTATTGACCTTGCTTATTCGGTAACCACACAAACTTGTCTGGTTTGCGAACAACTGATAAGCGCATGTTACGGATAGTGGCTCGGACAGCTTCCCAATTCCAGGAGCATGAGTCTGGGTGGATGTTATGGTCCCTCTTCAAAGCCAAAGAGATTTGTAAACATAAGACAAGA
Organism: Eutrema yunnanense; assembly: GCA_002933935.1. Classification (NCBI taxonomy): domain Eukaryota; kingdom Viridiplantae; phylum Streptophyta; class Magnoliopsida; order Brassicales; family Brassicaceae; genus Eutrema; species Eutrema yunnanense. The sequence continues at coordinate 319,309 of PKML01012401.1, read as the reverse complement.
ACATATATTTTGTGGTAGTTAAGACTACCTATTTTGGTTTTTCTCATTGACTTAAATAGGAAAACAAAGAAGGTTGGAGTCATCGACTCCTTACAAAACGGGAACGAGATAAAGTGGAGTCATAGACTCCTTACAAAGTGGAAACAAAAACAAAGTGGAGAACTGATCTTCCGAAAGACTCGTTCCATTATTTGAACAAGCAAATGAATTTAAGGAAAGAAGTCATGTGACTTCTAAATCAAATACTTTCTGTTTGGCGCCTTTGGTCTTGTTGACTTTCTCAACACCAACTCTTCTTCTTCTTTACTCTGCATCTCGCCTCTGTTACTCTGCATTTCAGCTCTGCCCATGACTGGTATCCTATCAATACTCCCACGGTCCAAAAGAACCTTGTCCTCAAGGTTCGTGTTGAAAAGAGGAAAGCTGGATTGAATCTGATGCAACTCCTCCCACGTTGCCTCATCAAGTGGTAAATTTTCCCACTTAATTAACACTTCTGTGAACTCCTTAGACCCTCTACGAACTTGACGTTTGGACATAACTTCCTCGGGAATGAGCTGGAATAACCCATTCTTCTTCAACGGTGGAAGCTCAATTGAAACAGGTTCGTCTTCCCCGATTCGCTTCTTCAAGAGTGATACGTGAAATACAGGGTGAATCCGAGACCCTTCTGGCAAATGCAAACGATACGCAACCTGTCCAATGCGTTTCTCAATCTGAAATGGCCCGAAAAATCTGTTTGCAAGTTTCTGAGATGAACGCTTGAACACTGATTGTTGCCGGTACGGTTGTAGTCTAAGAAACACCCATTCACCCACTTCGAACTCAACATCTCGTCGCTTTCGGTCCGCCATTTGTTTCATACGATTGTTAGCTGCCTGGAGATGTTGCTTTAATTCTGTCAACAACTCATCTCTGTCCTGCAATTGTTCATCGATTTCTTCCACCATAGAGGAGCCGATTTCGTACCTTGGCATTAGAGGAGGCTGGCGACCGTACAAAGCTTCAAACGGTGACATGCCGGTGGACGAATGAAAGGTGGTGTTGTACCAGAACTCCGCCCATGGAAGAAGATCGCTCCATTGCTTTGGTCGATGTTGAACAAAGCAGCGGAGAAATTGCTCGATACACCGGTTAACGACTTCCGTCTGGCCATCGGATTGAGGATGGTAAGCTGAGGACATACGGAGAGTCGTACCTGAACGTTTCCACAACTCTTGCCAAAAGTTGCTGAGAAATATGGGATCACGATCACTGAGGATGGACTGTGGAATTCCATGATGACGGACAACAGAATCGATGAAGCGTGTAGCCACATTAGATGATGTGTAAGGGTGAGTCAAAGGAATGAGATGTGCAGCCTTACTCAAACGATCGACGACCACCATGATTGTCGTATGATTGCTGGATCGTGGAAGTCCATCAACAAAATCCATTGACACGTCTTCCCAAACCCGATTTGGAATGGGTAAGGGTTGAAGGAGACCTGCCGGTGAAAGAGTCTGCGCCTTTGCTCTCTGACAAGTATCACAACGAGAGACATATTCACTGACAATCCGATGCATCGAGGGCCAGTAAAATTGACGAGACAGACGTTTGAAGGTGCGTAAGACTCCGGAGTGACCTCACATGGTTGTATCGTGATGCTCGCGGATGAGTTGATCAATGAGTGGTGAGTTTGGCGGGATAACCACACGATTATTGTAGCATAAAAGACCGTCCTTCCAAGCGTACGGCATCCCTGGTTTGGCTGTGGCTAAGACGCCAATCCGAATAAGATATGGGTCTGTCGCTGCCAGCTTACGGAGATCATCCCAGAGGGACACTGACGATACCGAAATGGTGTTGAGGACTGGGCTGTCGGGAATACGTGACAACGCGTCTGCTGCTGCGTTAGCTTTTCCCGGTTTGTAGACAATCTCGTATTCATATCCAACGAGTTTTCCCATCCATTTTTGCTGTTCCGGTGTAAGAATCCTCTGCTCCAGCAAATATCGGAGACTACGCTGATCGGTCTGAATGGTAAATCTGCGTCCCAGAACATACGGTCTCCACGTACGGATGGCGACTATGATTGCCAACATCTCTCTTGCATATGTCGACCACGTCTTCTTTGCCACACCCAACGATCTACTCATAAACGCAATAGGCTGGTCGTTTTGAGAGAGAATAGCGCCGATACCTTCACCTGAAGCGTCAGTTTGAATGACAAATGGCTTCGAAAAATCCGGTAAGGCCAACGTCGGAGTTGTCGTCATCGCTGTTTTGAGTCGTTTAAACGCCTCGTCTGCCTCTGCATCCCACGTGAACAGTCCTTTGCGTAAACGATTCGTAAGTGGTCTCGCAATCAGACCGTAATCCTTTACGAACTTCCGATAGTAACCCGTCAAACCCAAAAATCCACGCAACTCGGTGACTGTTGTTGGAACTGGCCAATCGAGCATAGCTTGGATTTTTGAACGATCCACCTTCACGTCTTTATTGGTAATTATGTGCCCCAAGTATTCCAGCTCCTGTTTCCCAAAATCACATTTCTTGAATTTGACCGACAGCTGATTTTGCCGCAGCAATTCAAACACCTCACGAACATGGATCAGATGGGAGGTCCAATCTGGGCTGTATACGAGGATATCATCGAAGAAAACCAGGACTGATCTGCGCATCAACGGTCGAAAGATCGTGTTCATCAATGCCTGAAATGTTGATGGCGCGTTGCACAACCCGAACGGCATCACCAAATACTCATAGTGCCCGTTGTGCGTTCGGAATGCCGTCTTGGAAATGTCAGGAGGGTGCATTCGGACCTGATGATACCCGGCAGTGAGATCAAGCTTCGTAAAATATGCTGCTCCGTGCAATTCATCTAGCATATCGTCGACAGTGGGAATAGGAAAGCGGTCTTTGATCGTGGCGGCATTTAGAGCTCGGTAATCAGTGCAAAAGCGCCATGACCCATCTTTCTTCTTCACGAGCAAGACTGGCGAGGAAAACGGACTCGAACTTGTCCGTATGATACCCGACTTTAGCATATCCGTCACTTGCTTCTCGATCTCTTCTTTTTGGAAATAAGCGTAACGGTATGGCCGTACGTTGACAGGATCCGTTCCCTCCTTGAGCGTAATCTGATGCTCAATTTCTCGATGTGGCGGCAGACCATCTGGAATCGTGAACAAATTGTCGAATTCCTGGATTAAAGCTTGCAAATCTTCTGCTACAGGTGTCAATGGTGTGTTTGTTTCACCGATGTGAATCGCAAAGAGATAATGACCTTGTCGGGCTTCTTTTTCTAATTCACGTGCATCTATGGGCTTAATTTGTGTTGCTTTAAGCCCATAAAGGATATGGACTACTCCTTCCCATTTAATCTCCATCGTCTGGGCCCGCCAATCACAAGTTACTGGGCCTAAAGTTTCAAGCCATTTAACCCCAAAAACAAGATCCAAACCTACCAATGGAAGCACGTGCAACGTCATCGTGAAGGTGGCGTTACCAATTCTGACCGCTACGTCGTCGTATCGACCTCCGCACTTCAATGGTGCTCCGTTGGCGACGCGAACCAGAAACGGAGAGGTTGGCGTCATCGGCAAACGGAGTCGCTGCGCCGCCTTCTCGCTGATAAAATTGTGGGTGGAACCACTGTCCACAAGCGCCAGTAATCCCGTTGTGCCAATCTGTGCGTGAAGTCGAATAGTTGTCGGAGAATCCCAACCGGTTAAGGCGTTAAGCGTAATCTCCGGCGACTGTTCATCTTCATCTGGTGGGTCGCCGTTGTCATCATCTCCATCCTGCTCACTCTCCATGATGAACAACTGCGACTGCTTACATTTATGGCCCGGAGAGTATCTCTCATCGCAGCTGAAACAAAGCCCCAGACTTCGTTTCTTTTTGAGCTCGTCCCAACTCAATCTTCTCGGCACCGCCGTTTGTCTATCGCTGGGTGGGTGTGACGCCGGAATTGCTGGCCGTGAATTGCCAATTGATTGGGATGTATTGGTATTATACGATCGTGACGTATTCCATCTTCTCTCCTTCTGTAATTGATCATCACGCATTCTCGCCAAGTTTATGATCTCCGTCAACGTTTTGGGTTTGAAGATTCGAATACCGCTGGAGATGGAAGTGTTGAGCCCGCCCATAAACGTTCCCACCAACGCCTTCTCGGACCATCCTTCCACTTTATTTTGTAATCTCTCAAACTCCCGTTGATACTCAATGAGTTGTCCTTTCTGGCGGATGTGAGACAAAGCTTCGTCAAAATTTTCTCCATCAATGGGACCAAATCTTGTCCATAGCTCCGTTTCAAATGTTTCCCATGTTGTCCTGTGTGGATCGAGACCCCGCGCCTTCGATATCGCCTGCCACCATTCATTGGCTTCCTCCGACAGGTGGTATGAAGCGAAACTAACCCTCTGGTCGAAAGGCATATCGTGATAAGCAAAGTATTGCTTCGCTTTGCTCATCCATTCGGTAGGATCACCGCCGTTAAACCTCGGAAACTCCAACTTCACATGTCGTATATTCGCCATAACCGGAGGTGGAGCAAAAGGATTGGTCTGCTCTCCTCGGTGAACTGATGGTTCGGGTCTATGGCTCCCTCGTGGCACACTCGAACCGCTCTCCCGTCCGTGTGACATCATCTCCATCATTCGTTGCAAGGATTCCTCGACCGTGCGGTTGAACGAGTGTTCCATCCCTCGGAATTTGTCGTTGATACCGGTGTTGAGTTTTTGAAGCTCGTCTTGTACCATCCCGAGACCCGCTTCAAGATCATCGAGTCGCTCTTTGTTGGTTGTCATGGGCTCGTCCCTTGGATTTTGAGCCACAACAGTTTTGTTTGAATTTTTTGTTTTTCTGGGTGCAATGGTGATGTTTGGTGGTGAAAGAAAATAGTGAATGAAAGTGATGAATGAAAAAGAAAAAAAAATATTTGTGCTTGCTGAGCGTTGATTCGGTGTGAATACCGTCAACAAGAACAAGGAAACGTGCTCTGATACCAAATTGTTATGGTCCCTCTTCAAAGCCAAAGAGATTTGTAAACATAAGACAAGAACAGATATTTTGTGGTAGTTAAGACTACCTATTTTGGTTTTTCTCATTGACTTAAATAGGAAAACAAAGAAGGTTGGAGTCATCGACTCCTTACAAAACGGGAACGAGATAAAGTGGAGTCATAGACTCCTTACAAAGTGGAAACAAAAACAAAGTGGAGAACTGATCTTCCGAAAGACTCGTTCCATTATTTGAACAAGCAAATGAATTTAAGGAAAGAAGTCATGTGACTTCTAAATCAAATACTTTCTGTTTGGCGCCTTTGGTCTTGTTGACTTTCTCAACACCAACTCTTCTTCTTCTTTACTCTGCATCTCGCCTCTGTTACTCTGCATTTCAGCTCTGCCCATGACTGGTATCCTATCAGTGGAGAAGTGTTGAGACCTTCCAATCTTGAAGAGCTAGGGGATGGGGGCCCATTGGTCTTAGAGCTTCAGTAGACGATAACCATGAGTATGCCCAAATGTTAATGATTTCCCCGTCGCCTACAATCCATCCCGAGGCTTTTTCAATGAGGGTTTTTCCCACAAGAATACCACGCCAGCCATGTGATATAGATTAGATCTTTTCGGAGAGCATTCCATAAACGGAGATTATGGGGAATATTTCCCTTTCAAAACTCGCGCCATCAAAGAGTCAGGGTAAGAGATGATTTGCCATGAAAGCTTAGCCAGGAGGGCATCAATGAATGCTTCCACATCTCGAAAACCTAAGCCTCCATCACTTTTTGGTTCAGTCATCTTGTCCCACGCGACCCAAGAGATTTTCCTCTGATCCTTTTTAGTGTCCCACCAGAACCGAGTCAAAATGGACTAGATTTGTTTGCAAGGAGACATAGGAATCTTGAAGCAAGACATCGTGTAAGATGGCATGGAGGTTAGTACTGATTTTAACATCACTTCTTTCCCCGCCGTAGACAGGAATCGAGTAGACCAACTCTGAGATTTCTGTATGACCCGATCAACAATGGATGCGAAGACATCCCTTTTTCGTCTTCCAATATTTTCCGGAAATCCCAAATATTTGCCATTACCTCCTTCGTGAGATATTCTAAGAATTTGCTTTGCCTTATCTCGTCGATGTTGTGGGGTTTTTGTTGAGAAGGTTACAGCGGATTTTGCGAGATTAATGGATTGTACTGATGCCTCTTCATAGCGTCTCAGAATATCAACAAGTGTGGTACAAGATGTCTCATATGAACGGCAGAAGAACAGTGTATCATCCACAAAGAGAAGGTGGTTAACCAGAGGGCTATTTCTCGCTACCTTGATTCCAGGGAGAGAAGCATTCAATTGTGCTTTCGTACACATCCCCGATAGCACTTCTGTACATAGAAGGAACATGTACGGAGAAAGGGGATCACCCTGGCGCAGGCCTCGAGATGGAATAACCTTTCCGAGAGCAGCTCCATTTATAAAGAATGAGTAGCACACTGAGGTTACACATTCCATTACCAAGTATATCCAAATCTCGTGGAAGCGCAACTTTGAGAGGATGGCGCGTAAGAAGTCCTATTCTATGCGAGCATACGCCTTGCTCATATATGTTTTCATAGCCATGGAACAATGTTTCTTTGCCTTTGATGTTTTAAGGTAATGGAGTGTCTCATGGGTTATAAGGACATTATCTGATATTGCTCTACCAGGGACAAAGGCAAATTGATTTTCGGAGATGATAGACGGGAGAATCGGCTGTAGTCGCTTAGTAAGGATCTTCGCAATAATTTTATAGAAGACATTGCAAAATACAATAGGGCGATAGTCATCCACTTTTCGAGGACCCAAAACTTTTATTACCAATTTTGCTTATTTCATATCGATGTGGGGAAATCGGTCTGTTCGGGGACATCCGGTAAATGGGAACGATGGCGAAAAGATTAGTATGGTTTTTGCACAAAGATTAACACGCAAATCAAGAAATTACCCAAAATTTTCCTTTTTTATATATGGGTCAACCTAATTGTTTGGTCAACCCAAGTTTTAGGGTACCAAGCTGTAAACCTCTCTAACAAAAAAACAAATCTGGCTTCGAACCGCTTTGCCTAAAACCACCACTACAAGAATATACGCCGATTCCCGACAGGAAAAAACCGGTCGGAAACTCCCGACAAATTTCGATGAAATATCGAGGAAAAATAACCCGTCGGGAATTGGTCGGAAACTCCCGACGAATTTTTGGTCGTCGGAATTCCTGTCTGATTTTCGATGATATAGAGACCGATTTAAGATCTTCGGAAATCGGTCGGGGCGAAGATATTGATCTGTTAATCTGCTAGTTGCACTAGCCGTTTGAATTTTTTTAACCGGTCGGAAATCGGTCAGAAATCTGTCGGGAATCCGCGAAAAATCCATTATAAATATATCTCCACCCTCATTCACAACTTACACACACACAAAAAACTTATAAAATGTCATCTTCAAACCCAAACCCTTGTGATTATTTTCGGCCGTGGATGGATAAACCACAGCATGATCCAGCGACAGGTCAATTGACGGATGAGTATGCACAAGGTGTTGAGGAATTCATGATATTTGCGACAAACAATAGCATGACGTCGGAATACGGTAAAATATATTGTCCTTGTACTAAATGTCGGAATCATATATTAGTCTCTATTAGGGAAGTATGGAATCACCAATATAGGAATGGGTTTATGCCGAGTTACAAGATTTGGTATACGCATGGAGAAATTGATTCAATGGTGAAATATTATGGTAGTAGCAGTAATGATTCGGGTAGCACAGAGGAACCAACACCGGAAGTATATGCAAACGTAGATACTGTTCAGATGGTGAATGAAGCGTTTTGTGAAAACGTAGCATCGTATGTTCAAGATGGTATTAGAATAGAGGAACCTAATTTAGAAGCTCATAAGTTTTTTGAAATGCTAGATATAGCTAAGCATCCACTATACGAAGGATGTAGAGAGGGAATATCGCCTTTATCAACAGCAAGCAGGTTGATGACTATAAAGACCGATTTCAACTTGGCGGAGGATTGTGTGGATGCGATAAGATTTTGTGAAAGATATTTTACATGAAGATAATATCTCACCGGCTTCATACTACGAGGTTCAGAAACTTGTAGTTGGTCTTGGATTGCCGTTTCAGATGATAGGTGTGCGCATCGATAATTGTATGATTTACTGGAGAAAGGACGAAAACCGTGTGAATTGTCGTTTTTATCACAAACCTCGGTATCAGGAAATGGGTGGCAGAGTACATGTTCCACATAAACGGATTATTCATTGGACTCATAATAAATTTGTAACAAATTTTTTATATGCATTTATTTTTAAGTATCAAATTTTAGAAACTTTTCCATATGCATTAATTAATTGTACGGTTTTTATCGATTGTACATGTTTTATATGCATTAATTAATTGTACATTTTTTATAAAAACTTTGCCGACGGTTTTCTGACCAACTTTACCCTGATCGCACTACAAGAAAACACAGAATTTGCGACTACCATAATAGTCGCAAATGAGTCATTTGCGACTAAAAAATTTAGTCGCAAATATTTGGTCACTAAATACAGTAGTCACAAAACAGTCGCTATTTTGCGACTAATATGTGACTCTAATATCAGTCCTAAATTAGAGATTGATTTTGCGACTACTTGTTAAAAAAAACATTAAAAAAAGCCAAAAACAAAAAATCAAAAAAAAAATATTTTTATTTATTGATTTAATTCATTACAAGAAATGAAAAATAAATAAATAAAATAAATAAATAAAAAAAGAAAACAGATCGGAGCTTCATCTTCGCCGGTGGTCTTCTTCATCCTCTTCTTCTTCGCCGGTGATCGGAGCTTCATCTTCTCCATCCTCTTCTTCATCCTCTTCTCCATCCTCTTCTTCATCCTCTTCTCCATCCTCTTCTTCATCCCCGTGGGTCTCCTCCTCTTCTCCATCCTCTCCTTCGTCGTCGGCTGGATTTGGAAAGAGGAGATGAAGCCGAGATGAAGCTTCTCCGAGATGAAGCCGCCGCATCCTCCTCCTTCTCCGAGATGAAGCCGCTGCCTCCTCCTCCTTCTCCGAGATGAAGCCGCCGCCTCCTCATCCTCCTCCGAGATGAAGCTTCACGGCAACAAATTCCGACACCCTTGTCTCGGCGACAAATTCCGACAGAGGCTGGATCTGCAAAAAAAAAAAAGGAGTTAGATCAACTCACGAATTAAAAAGGAAGAGAAGGAAGGAAGAAGAAGAAGAAGAAGAAGAGAATCGTGGGAAAGAGAGAGAGAAAGAAAAGGAAAGGAAAAAATTAATTAAAAATAATAATAAATAAAACAGTTTAAATCCTCCACCGTTGGATTAAATCAATCAACGGTGGAGGATCTCAATCCTTGTCTAAATGAATTAGCCAATGAGAAGTTTTAATTATTTTTGTTATTTAGTCGCAAATTAGTCGTAAATTTGAGAATATTTTGTGACTACTATTAAAAAAAATCGACTGGGGTTGCTAAACGGTCGTAAATTTGGGACTATTTTGTGACAATTAAATTTTTTTACCCTAAACCCTAAACTTTAAGAACCTAGAAAGTTTGAATATGACTTTACAATGATTTTGTGTATATAACTGTTCAAAAATATGTTAAAACTTATAAATAAATAAATTTTGAGATAATTTTTATCTTTCAAAATCATTCCTTATACACATGTAACACTTAGTAGATGTTATGATTAGATTGAAATTTTTGTAAGTGTTATATTTTTTGTTTATTATTTGATGTTTATGTGTAAGATCTAGTTTATAATTTAAGATTTAGAGTTTATGATTAAGGGTTAGAGGTTTAGGGTTTAGAATTTAGGATTTATACAATGATCATATTAAAAAAATTGTAAGTGTTGAATTTTTTTTGTATATTATTTGATGTTTATTTGTAAGATCTAGTTTACAGTTTAAGATTTAGATCAAGTTTATGATTAAGGATTAGAGTTTTAGGGTTAAGGGTTAAGGGTTTGTGGTTAAGGGTTTGTGGTTTGAGTTTGTGGTTTGAGTTTAGAATTTATTGATTTCTAAAAAAAAAATCAAGTGGAGTTGCAAATTAGTCCCAAATTTGGGATTATTTTGTGACTACTATTAAAAATTAGTCGCAAATTACTCTCAAATTAGTCACAAAAACTGGGTTTTAGATTTAGAGTTTATGATTAAGGGTTAGAGGTTTATGATTTAAGATTTAGAGTTTATGATTAATGGTTAGAGGTTTATGATTAAGGGTTAGGGAAATTTTAAAAAATACCACCATTTAGACTTCTCTTTACAAAACTACAATCAGCTAAAAATTTCTTCAAAACTACCCTCATTTAATAAATTGTTGACCATTTTGCCCTCACTTGATAAATTGCAACGAGATTTTTTTGTGAGGTTTATACTCCGGATCTCGCCGGAATTCATACTCATAGAAGATTAGTCCGGCGATTTTGTCGCCGGTGGTTGAGTATTTTGGGAGAAAATTCCACCACCATCGACGCCACCTTCGACGACAACAACTGTTATTCCGCGAGGGAAGAGATTGCTTATCTTTTCTAGGTCTTGGGAGAAAATTCATAGATTTGCTTTTGGTTGATTAGGAGATGACGACTTTAGATTAGGTGATGAGATTTCGAAGATGTCTGCGCAATTGATAATTTATGGATTGTATTTGATTTTAGGTTTTAGAGATGACGATGATTGAGCAATTTCTTTGTTCAGTAAATCTATATAGCCTTATAAATTAGCTTCTGGGTTCAATTAGGAAGGCTAGAATCTTCTTTCCGCTTTCAAATCTTTCAAGGTACGTGAAGTCTGTGTCATTAAGATGAGGCAATTGAGAAATTTCTTTGTTGAATTCCTAGGCTCCCAAATTAAAACCTCAACGACTCCATCAAAGTATGTATCTACATCGTAGACTTGAGCGGTCTATTTAGTGCAAATTCGTAACAAGGGTTTTGGATTTCTTTGTGTGTAGTTGCAGAGACTGGGGCTGAGCAATTGGTTAAGAAAGCTAGGACGATGGGTACCGAATTCTCAATGAAAGATGCTTTCTCTACATACGCTGATTATCTCAATAACTTCGTAAGTTCCTTTTCAATTTTCCATTGAAAAGCTCGATGTTTTTCTGGGTTTTATCTGCTGCTGTTGAAAAAGATTGAACCTTGCAAATTTTGATTCTTGTGTTCCGAGAGTGGGTTTTGTTTATCGTCGTTTACTATATCTGAACCTTATAACAAGTAGCATGCTTTATCATTTTTGCTATCTTTGTAGAAATGAGAAGCGAGAAAGAGTGGTGAAGGCAAGTCGTGATATCACTATGAACAGTAAAAAAAGTTATCTTTCAGGTTCACAGGTAACAACAACAACAACATCAAATCCTCTGGCTTTGGTTTTCATGTTTGTTGCTATTATGATGATGACTTTACTATTGGCTTAAACTCTCTTTCTCTTCTCTGTTTGTTTTGTGTTAAAATGTTATGTGGCAGATTCAGTAAAGACAACAAAGAGGAGGTTTTGGAGAAAGCAGGGAAAGATTTAGAAGCAATGAGAGATCAACATTTTTCCCGGCTAATGAAAGAGCTTCAAGGGACTGATTTTTGGAAGCTGAGACGAGCTTACTCCCAGGGGTCTGTGAGACCAAACCATTGAGTCTTTGGAACCTTTTGGTTAACGATTTGGTTAATAAACAGTGAGTCTAATGCTACTAAAAAAGAGAGAACACATAAAAAGACTAAACCTTTTTCATATAAACGACCAAATTGAGAGTGCCCACAAGCTGTGGTTGTATAATTATAGTTCTGGTTTTATACACTATATATATTGCATAAAACTTACATAGCTCTAGTTGTATAATTATAGTTTTGGTTTTATACACTCGGCCGAAACTACATTATTGGATATTTGGGTGTTTTAATTGAATTTATATGGTTTTATATGCTAGTTATAAAACCATATAAATCTTTTTAACTTTTGAAATTCAAAAGTAGAGATTAGAATTTGGAATTTTTATATAATGTTAATAGGATAAAGAATAGGTCTTAAGCTAATGGCCCGCATCTTAGTGGCCCGCCCCTAAGGCGGAAACATATCTCAGTATGAATAGCTTGATCCGATCCATGTACGAGTGATGAAGCATTAGTACGAGTATCTAACTATTGTTAGATAATTATAGTTATTGGAATACTATAAGCGAAACAAATCTGTTGAGGAGTCATTCAGGGTAATATTGGCTAACCAAAATCAAACCGAACCTCCTATTTCGGGTTCCTCGGGTTAGGTTTTGATGCCCATGACTAATATAAAAATCCATATAAAACCCATATAAAATCTTTTAAAGTCTTTTAAAACCATATAAATCATTTTAGAACAATATTTTTTAAGTCTTATGAATCCTTTAAAATATTTTACCAATATGGTTTACAAATCAAATGTTAGATTTCATATTATAGTTGGTTATCTACTTTGTTGTCTATTGGATATTGGTAAATACACGGCTGAAGGTACATTATTTGGATATCAGGTGTTTTAATTGAATTTATATGATAGTTTTAAAACTATATAAAACCATATAAATCCTTTTAAGACTATATAAAACCATATAAATCCTTACATTTGGTGCCTTTCGTGAGAAAACCCTATTATTTACTTACAGTCTAGTTAAAAAAAAAGGATCGAACTAGACATAAAGATTAAACCCATTAACTTTTTGCAACCAAATATTGTGTATACGTCCAATTGGCCCGCTCCACAGCAAACACTTTTATTTTTTGGACAGCAACGGACCAGCCTGCTAAAACCGCGATCTACGTTACATCAACGGACCGACGCAGCGTCTTCAAGCACGTCGCTATGAACCACGCTAATCAACGAGTTAGTAGTGATCATTACAACAATCTCTTAAACTATATATATATATATTATTATTTTTTTTGCGCTCCTCTGTGTCCTCCAAGTTTCTTCTGATATTTCTCATCCAAAACATTACAAAATGTTGCGTTCCACAAGGAAAACTACGACCAAGTTTGAATTCCACAAGGAAAACTTTTAATTTCAAGTTCATCAATCATTAATATTGTTTTAAACACAATATATATTGCATAAAACTTACATAACTCTGTTTGTATAATTATAACTCTGATTTTATACACTCGGCCAAAACTACATTATTGGATATTGGGTGTTTTAATTGAATTTATATCGTTTTATATGCTAGTTTTAAAACTATATAAACCCATATAAATATTTTTAAAACCATATAAATCTTTTTAATCCTTGAAATTCAAAAGTAGAAACTAGATTTTGAAACTTTTATATAATGTTAATAGGAGAAAGAAGAGGTCTTATAAATCAATTTTGATATTAGCAACCCATTGATGATCATTTTGTTCTTGTTTTTGAGTAAAAACTAGATTTTATAAATCCTTTTAAAACCATATAAATCTTTTTAATCTTTTAAATTCAAAAGTAGAGACTAGATTTTGGAACTTTTATATAATGTTAATAGGAGAAAGAAGAGGTCTTAGGCTAATGGCCCGCGTCCTAGTGGCCCTCCCCCGCGGCGGAAACATACCTCAGTATGAATAGCTTGAACCGATTCATGTACGAGTAATGAAACATTGGTACGGGTATCTAACTATTGTTAGATAATTATAGTTATTGGAATACCAGAACCGAAACAAATCTGTTGAGGAGCCATTTGGGGTAATATTTGCTAACCGAAACCAAACCTCCTATTTCGGATTATGTGGATGACGATGTCATTGAGAAATTTCTTTGTTCAGTAAATTCATATAGCCTTTTAAATCATAGTTGTTTATATATCATGTGACAATTATTAGCTTAGCCGACTTCTGGGTTTAATAACCCCTTGAAAGTCTGTGATTATAGAGGCAATTGAGAAGTTTCTTTGTTGAATTATTCGTCCATGTAGGGATTGTATTTGATTTTAGGTTTTGGAGATTACGATGTCATTGAGAAATTTCGTTGTTCAGTAAATATATATAGCCTTATAAATCATAGTTTATATATCAGGTGACAATTATTGAGCTTTGTTTGAGTTCCATAACCCCTTGAAAGTCGGTGTCATTAAGGTTATAGAGTTTCTTTCTTGAATTATTAGTCGATGTAGCTTCATAGATTCTATTGGAGATAACAATATCATTGAGAAAATTTATTTGTGAGTAAATTTATATAGCCTTATAAATCACAGTTTATATATCAGGTGACAATTATTGAGCTTGCTTCTGGGTTCAACTAGCCAAGTCTGTGTCATTAAACCATTTATATAGCCTTATAAATTTATGAGAATAGATTACAAAAGTAGAACAGTGAGAGATTATCGCTGAGGAAGACGATGAGTAAATCGATCGAGCCTTCATCAAAGCAACCATACATCCATACCTCGTCGGAAATCCAAACAGAAATCCATCCGCCACCGATAATTCCTCCGTCGTAATTTCTGGGATCTGCATATCCTTTGGCGGTAGTTTCATGAGTTCACAAAAATCTGGGACTTTTCTCCTCAGTGATAGATCTGGGTAATTTTGTCTTTTTCATTATTAGATAGTTGTATTTATGAAAATATCCAGCGTCTAATGGTAGTTTTGAATAGTGTTGTCTCCAAAGTTGTATTTTTGAGATTCTCCCTAAGGGTTATAGGTTTATGATTTAAGATTTATATTTTACAATTTAAGATTTAGAGTTTATGTTTAAGGGTTAGAGGTTTAGGGTTTATAATTTAGGTTTATAAAATTATAATATTTTAAAAAATTGTAAGCATATATTTTTTTGTATATTATTTGATGTTTATTTATTTAATGTTTTGTATATTATTTGATGGTTTAGGGTTTAGAATTTTTTGAATATTATTTGATGTTTATTTAAAAAAAATCGAGTGGAGTTGCTAAACCAAAGCAAACCAGTCACAAATTTGGGACTACTTTTGCAAGTCTTTAAACAGTCGCAAATAAGCGACTCTTGTCTGACTAATTTTTTTAGTCGGTAATTTGGGACTATTGTGCATCTGCTTTATGGGTAGTCACTTATTAGTCGCAAATCAGTCACAATACTGTCTCTCTTTTTTTGCGACTAAAAAAGTAGTCGCAAATGGTAGTCACAAAAACTGTTTTTTCTTGTAGTGTTGGTAGGAAACTCGTCGGTAATCCTGACCGATTCCCGACGGTTGTGGATATTTTTTACAAACATAAAATAAACGTGTTGATATACATTTATAACATGTCTTTTTCCATCCATCGAAAATCGGTCAGGAATTCCTGTCGGATTTCTGATATGCTCAAATTAATACCCTAAAAGTACTAAAGCAGTAGTTGTAGTAAGTGTAGGGGTCGAACACAAGGACTCACAGAGATCACACAATATATTGTATAGTATCGAATCAAGCTAAGCAAATCAGATGAAACAAAAGCAATAAACAATAAAAGGGTTGTAAATTCGATGGAGGAAAATATAGATTCAGGGTATTTCTCAGGAAATCAATGAATGTAGATAAACTAATTAACAGGATTCAGATTTAGCGCGGTTCTTGAACTCAAATCACTAAGCTATAATTAACCAACTGTCGTTGCGAGAATTATCTAAATCTAAACCTCATAATCCCAAATCTCTTTGCAAATTCCTAAGAATAAATCAGCTTTAAAGTTCAGGTTTGATATGTTCACAAAAAAACTAAACCAAATTCCTTTGCGAATAGTTATTTTGCTCACCTTAGGTTTTATCAGGTAATTAATCGCATTGTCGTGCCTAATCAATTATCCTAAAATCTATGTTCTAGGTAGCTAATCTAGAACAAGCCTTGAACACAACCTAAGCGAAGAACTAATTCAGATGGTGAATCCTAATAAACTAATCAACCTAGCATTTATAGAAAACCCTTATGAAAACCCTGAACCTAAAGTGGATCTACTCAGACATGGAGGATGAAAACAACATGATTGAATAGATCATCAAAGAAATCAATAGTAAACAGGAGTTCAGAGTTGTCTCACCAAAAACCAAAGTAAAATAAAGCATAGCCACCAAAGTGGCTGAAAAACCTAATTATAATGCTAAAACACGTTCTGTGGCTTTTTGTAAATAATAAAGTCTTCTAGGGCAATTATGCAATTCTTCAACTCTTGGGAAAGTCGCGGGTCGTGTCTGCTGCGATGGGTATCGATCGATACTAGGCACTATCGATCGATACTGATGCTTCAAATCGGGTACTCAAATACACAAACTTCTGCTTTGCTTCAGAATGCTCCGGAAAGCTCCAATATCTCCAATTATGCTCCAAACGTGCTAAAACCTGTAAAAGACTCCAAAATACTAGAAAGACTCTATAAAACGGATTTATATCATGGCCTAAAAGGGGTAAAAACCATGATATATCAACTCCCCCAGACTTAGCCTTTGCTTGCCCTCAAGAAAATAGAAGACTAAACCAGAGAAAGAGGTTTGAAAACACGGAGACTCACCTGTCCATGAACCATCGCAAAGATCCTTTTCCCAAGCACCCAAATGTCACCTAACCAGCTTTTGATCTAACCACCATGTACTTCTCCGTAGACATTCATAGGTTTTCCAGACTCCACACATTATCTCGCAGCATTGTTCAAATAAAGCCCTTATCGCCAGTTTCATCGCTACAGCCAATGTTCAAGAACCTTCTAGATTCTTTACCATACAATATCATGACAAGGAACCATCCAATTTCACACTTTTTGTATCACTTTCTCTCCCCCAGACTTATTTCTTATTATGTTCTCTTTTTTTTATAGATCTGCATATACACATCAAGGTCCGAAACGCGAGTATTGATGGTGTTTGCCACCGAATCTCCGGTTCTTCCCTCTCTATGTATCAAAGGTTTAGGTGAATAGTGGTATCACGGGAAATTTTCCTAACCTAGCTTTCAACCTTTGTGTGATCATTCCCTCTTAAGTAGAATAATGGGATCGCTGAAAATTTTCCTAGCTCTCTACTCAATAGAAAATCATTTCAATCTTTTATGCTCTTATTTATCAACTTATAACAGGGGAGAGAGATACCATTACTTTAAACATATGGGTTCTTTTTTCAGATATGAATGATGAATAAGGCTCTGTAAACACTAACCACATTGATGAAGTGCAAAAATTTGGCTCAGGCTTCAGAAGAACTCTGCTGGAGACATGGATGTTTTCTAGTCAACTGATCAGTCCTCGGATTTTTCATTAGTCGATCTAGAGCTGATCCTGTAACAATGTGCACTCAAAAACAAAATCAAATCAATAGGTTCAAGCACATGATCATCATCTATAACAAGTTTTGACTCAATAAAACAAATTTTTTTATTTTATGACTCTAAGAAAAACAAAAAACAATGTCAACAGACACCTCCCCCAGACTTGAACAACACTGTCCCCAGTGTTATCTAACCTAGAGTCGGTGAAAGAAAACAAAAGAACAGAATAAAATTGTGAAAAAGAAGAAGTTACCATGCTGGAACATCTGGTGTCGACAGACACACGGCTTGGTATCGATCGATACCAGGCTTAAATCGACATGATGAACCGTCTCATTCGCGATCGGTGTTGACCGATCCCAATATGGTATCGATCGATACTCAACCAATTTCCAGTTTCACTACAAGAAAACATGCTAAAACTGACGGTCATATCCGTCGGAATCCCGTCGGAAAAGGCCAGTTCCGAGGGATTTTCGACGAATGTTGGCCGTCGGTTCTAATTCGTCGGAAACAAAATTCCGTCGGAAATCCCTCGGAATTTTCCGACGGATTTCCGAGGACTGATCCGAGGGAAATTCCCTCGGAAATCCGTCGGAATTATCCGAGGGATTCCCGGGGGAAACAAAAACCGACGGATTTCCGAAAACTGATCCGAGGGAAATTCCCTCGGAAATCCTTCGGATAATTCCGACAGATTTCCGAGGGAAACAAAAACCGACGGATTTCCGAGGACTGATCCGAGGGAAGACAAAAACCGACGGATATCCGACGACCTATCCGAGGACAACATTCCGAGGGATTTACGACAGATCTATTATCGATGGAACCATCCGTCCGGCGGATTAAATATTTAAAACAAAAATATAAAATCAATTTATATAATTTTAAAATTAAAAATTTAATAAATTAAATAATTGTAAACATAAATAGATAATTAATTACAGAATTAAATTACAAAAAACATAATGTTTTAAAGTTTTTGAAAGTAGAAAAATTACAACAAAAAAAAATTTAAATCAAAACGACGGGTAATCATCGAACTTCGATGCGAACCACGCGTCCATCTTGTCGCTTTTCGTTCTTTAAGTCGAGAGCTCGTCCTCCAAAACCGTGACCTTCTGCTTGAGCTCTTCGTTTTGACAGATGAGCTCTTCGCTTTGACAGATGAGCTCTGGATCCATCGAGAAACCGGCATAAGAAGACGATGCACGTTGGGTCGCAAGCTTACCCAACCCAGGCCGACGACCTTTTTTAACGGGTACCTCATTCGAAAACAATAAAAAAAACATTAGAAAATTTTATTTAAAAATAATTATCTAAATTGAAATAATAATCTAAATATTTTACTTACCTCGAGGACTAGGTTGTTCATCTCGGCCCGAGTAATTTCGTTGGATCCGGTGTAGCCATCCTGCGATCTCTGGGTGAGAATATCGTCTTGCACCTTCGACATCTTTTCGACCATCTCCCTGACGGCTCCATCGTCAATTTGTCACGTCTTCTTGTTGGTGTGCGTCCTCACCATCACTTGCAGAAGATCGGGAGCTTCTCCGTATTCCTGCGTCTACAAAATAATTAAAACCGTTAAAGATAATCGTTTTTCTATGAAAAAAATGAACTAAAAACCGCAAAAATACTTACCATTTCGATTTCGGTGGTCAAGAAACTCTTTGCCACGTTGTTGTGGATAGCTTCTCCCTTCCCGCCTCGGCGACTCTTCCGGTTCTGGGAGTTAGTCTGAGATAGAGAAATGGTCTTGTCTTGTTTCCAATACGGTACGTAATCCGTATACACGTCCTTGTTCAAGCCTTTTGGCTTATCTTTCCCCTTTTTCCAAGCTTTCTTCTAGTCGCACATGTGGCGCGAGAATTGCCTGCTAGCCTCCTTATAAAATTCCGTCTCCACCATCTTTGTGATCGCATGGTGCCAATTAAACTCTTGCTACAAAAAAGAAATAGAAATATAGATGTTAACAAAATATCAAAATATATAACAAAAATTAAATAAAGATTTACGTACTTACCGCAAACGTACGAAACCACATGTTTTGTTCGTCGCAAAGGCATCTCTAAAAATCTCGGGTATGGTTTGTCGAGGATGCTGTGCAATATTTTCAGAATCGACTTGCTGATGCCATTCCCGGAGATTCCAAAACAAATTAAATAACGGTTATCTAATCTAAAAAATAAGTAATTAAGAATAAAAAAATTATTACCAAGTAGATCTAGGAATCCGGAGTTCCGGATCGAGAACTTTGAGTAGTTCTCGTCCCGGCTGTTGAACGAGCTCCTCGATGGTCATGAGCCTCGGTTGAGCTACACTCTCCGCGT